>JAPDOI010000037.1:322500-830000 GCA_029168955.1 Aplectana chamaeleonis | reverse complement strand
GAGTCTATCGGCTCGGCCATCTCAACCACTTAGTCGCTAATGTTCATTGCTTCAACCGCGCGCAGTGTAACTCGTCCATTTTTACCCAATATCAGAAGCAACCGTTATTCCTATATTTGCATACAGTTTTCGTTTGTTTTTTTTTGTTAGCTCCCATTACTACTTGCTCCAAACATTTGATTTATGTCATAAAATTGATACTACTTTCGAGCGCGTCTGCTGCCTTTAAAACACTTTTCTGGATACAGCGAAAAAAATCACTAATGGTCCCTATTCGCTATTAGGTGGAGCTCGCGCACTAGTCGGAGATGCAGTCGAAACAATACAATTTTGATCATCAACTTGGCCCAGGCAGTGCATTGCCTGTATAATATTTAGTTCAATCTCGCAAGCCTCTTTCTCTACACGGAACATTTCAAATCAGACCCAAAATTCTAAAACTTTCCCATATGTCTCGTCAAAACCTTTTGCAACCTACGCACTTTTTGCAATTGTGCGAAATACTCCAGGAGCCAAGCCCATTTTGAGGAACATCGAAAATACGTATTCAGAATTCAATTTCCCAAGCACTCATTTTGCCCTTGCACGCACTCCTTCTAAAGCCCCGCCCACTTTTCGGCGCACCTAAAACACCTCTTCGAAACTGTGCACACCTACAACGTCACTCCAAATTTTTCCTCAAATCCCAAAGCACTCCTTCGCTGTTCTGCGTACTCCCGGCTAAGCTCCTCCCACTTTTCAAAACATTGAAAACACTCCTCTGGAACCCTTACACACATCCAACGACAATGCACACCTTATTTCAAACTTCCACTCACTTTTTGTCCTTTTGCGCACTCTCCCTGAAGCCCTCCCACTTTCGGTAAATTGAAAGCTTGCCTCCGAAGCCTTCCACCCCACCTCCAGCCTGATTCCCCACACGTTCTCTAATTTCAAAGCACCTTTTTTGCCGCTGTGCGTATTCCTGCCGAAGCCCCGCCCACTTTTCGCACTATTGATAACTTTCTTTGGAAACCCTTGCATACCTCCAGCGCTGATCCCAACATTTTTTCGAATTTTAATGCACTTTTTTGCCGCTGTGCGCACTCCTGTCGAAGCCCCGCCCACATTCCGAAACATTGAAAATTTGCCGTCGAAGCCCTCACAGACTTCCAGCCTGATTCCCCACAGTTTTTTTCGAATTTTTTCAAAGCACGTCTTTGCCGCTGTGCGCACTCCTGTCAAAGCCCCGCCCACTTCCCATACCTTTCCGCCTTCAAAGCTTCCTACTTGTTTCCCTCAAAGCTACCCACCCAACTGAATCCCTACACACCTTCCTCAACATTCTGCACATGCCTTCATCAACCGACGGTCAGCACCCGTTTTCAATAAATAATATTGTTATTCTTGCTAATAACCTAGCGTAAGCAACGCAGGCAGTCATAAAAAGGGGTGAATACACAGGATACACAAGGAGAGCACAGAACCATGTAGTGGAAAGAAAGAAAAATGAAGAAAATCATTAAAAAAAACGAGATGACACGGAAACTGCAGCAAAAATAATCGACGATCCAGGCGTGAAGTTGAATGTGCCCTCGCCGCTACACACCACACATTTTCTTTCACGTCTGCGCGCGGTTGGCCCTAAAGTTGCGCAGTTTCCGCCCGCTTTGCAAAGTTGCGCGCGGTCCGAACGGAAAGAGGTGAGAGCCGTGAAAAGGGCGAAAGCGGTCGGAACGATCGCAACTTTTCAAGATTGTACTGACCGCGTTCTTTGCACGCGGTCAGCCCTATTCTGTTTTTTTGCGCGCGGTCGGAACGGTTCCTGCGCGCGGTCGGTACTAAGGGCGAAAACTTGCGCGCGGTCGAGCCTATTTTCTGTCCGAGCTGTTGGTACCTGCTCGTTGGTGCCCCTGCTTCTACTGAACCCAGCAGACGTTTGAGTGTACACAGGGAACGTTCGAGCGATATAGCGTGCACAACTATATCGCGAAAGTATCCCGTACATTGCATAAAGGTGTCGCCGTCCGGCACACTAAGGCCTCTGGTTCATAACACCTTAGTATCCGTACCTAAGGAGTTCATGGAGTCTTTGGCCACAAGCCACAGTTTCGCCACCCTGAACTGTCGATCGCTGTCGAGTGATATCCAAAAAACTGCGCTATCCAGACTTCTGAGCTATTTCCATGCACCGTTTGCTGCTTTGCAGGAAACTCGCCTCAAGGATAGACCCATCATCAACGTCGGAGAGTACGTCATCTACTGTGGTGACGCTGATGATAGGAAAGTGGGAGGCGGTGCGATAGCTGTAAGGAAGGACTAAAATGGCATGATAGAGGAAATCGGCTCAACGTCGTGTAGGAATGCATTTGTGCGACTTCGGGATCACAGAGGATTCAATCTGTGGATAGTGAGTGCTCCTGCGCCCACCGAAACCGCTGAAGACAATTCCAAGGATGACTTCTACGAGGAACTCACTACGTTGCTAGCATGGATACCTTGTCAACATGCTGTTGTCGTGGGAATCGACGTAAACGCAAAGATGTGACTTGATCAGGAATCCGAAGTACTCGGTAAATGGTTCTACCCAGTGGAGCAAATATCGGACAATGGCTACCGCCTTGTCGACTGGTGTGAACGCAATGGTCTGATTATTGCATCGACATTTAAGAGGAATCATCGCCGCCATCAGCTTACGTGGCAGGGACCAACCCAGCTATCTCTGGGAGAGCAGCGGAAGCGGAAGATTGACAACTTTGTATATATATATATATATATATATATATATATATATATATATATATATATATATATATATATATATATATATATATATATATATATATATATATATATATATATATATATATATATATATATATATATATATATATATATATATATATATATATATATATATATATATATATATATATATATATATATATATATATATATATATATATATATATATATATATATATATATATATATATATATATATATATATATATATATATATATATATATATATATATATATATATATATATATTATATATATATATGAATTAATAATAACAGATCCTAAGACATGAATTTTGTGATTTTTATTCGATTGTGTTGTAGTCCACTCCTGTATAAAACACGCCAAGTGCAAGATCTCATCTTCTCCAAATGACTTACTTGACTTAATCGGTTGGCTTTCGCCTGACGCGGTCATTCCGCATCTTCACCGAGGTGTGCCGTCCTAGTAGTCAGCCGTGTCCATTTTTCACGGTCTTCAGCCACAATTTGAACACATTCCATCCAGCTGTCACTATTCCATTTCCTGCGAAACGAAACATCGCGCCTGAACTGTCTTTCGATGCCGAGTGACTTTAAATCCTCTTTAACCACATCCGTCCAGAACTTTCGCCTACGCCCAGGTGGCCGTTTCCAGACAGGATTCGGAAGCATTTTTCAAGCGTGTTGTACGAGACGATCCGGCGTTCTTCTTAGTATATGCCCGAGCAGTCGAAGTCGACTTTCCATTGCTGCTTGAGATGGCGTTAGGAGATGCTGGCACCTCCCTCGTGTCAAGCGTTGATGTACTGCGTCGATTTCCTTGTAAAGGTCTTCGTTATGGCATACACGCGGCCAGAAATATCCAAGCAAACGCCTAAAAGGCTTCCTCTCCGTGCAATCCAACCTTTCCATCTGCGTTTTCGGTGCTGCCCACGTCTCCGATCCGTACATCATGATAGGGCGAATAGCGGATAGGTAGACGCGCAACTTGACTTCCTTCGCGATGGTGGTAGACCACAAACACTTGGTTAGAGAATTGAATGCAGACGTAGCTTTCGCACATCGTTGTCGAATATCCGCTGCATAACTACCATCGTTCTTCAGCAAACAGCCCAAATAACAGAAATCGTCCACCAGTTCGATACGTTGTCCGTCCACACAAACTCCAGTTGAAGGCCTCTGAGAGACCCACATCTGCTTGCATTTGTCGGGACGAAGACGAAGTCCATAGGCTGCGGCATACTTCGAAACGAGGTTCACAATCCTTTGCAGTTTTGCGTTGTTTTCAGCGAATAACACAATGTCGTCGGCGTACTCCAGGTCGACAAGGGAGCGTCCTGATGGTGTTAGGATCACATTCGCAGGAAACTGTTCTGCAACTCTACGCATGATGTCATCAACGGCGAAGTTGAAAAGAAAAGGTCCTGCAACGGCTCCTTGCCTTACTCCTGTTTTCACCTCGAAAGCTGACGTAAATCCGACAGGTGTACGAACTGCTGCTGTTGTTCCTTTGTTCATGTCCTCGATTAACCGAACATACTTTTCCGGGACTCCATCTGCTCGCAGAGCATTGAGCAATCGATCCCGATGAGGAGAGTCGAACGCGGCTTCAAAGTCCAAAAAAGCAAGCTGTAATGGCTTCGAAAACCGCTGCCACGATTCAATTACTCTTCTCACGACGAACACTTGGTCGATGGTCGATCTTCCAGGTCGAAAACCGGCTTGCTCATCTCTGGTCGTTCCTTCACGATGTTTGATAAGTCGCTCGAGAATGATACGTTCTAAAACCTTGTACATGACACGAAGTAGAGAGATTCCTCTGTAGTTCTTAGGATCCGTGACGGATAGCTTCTTGTGAAGAGGTACGATGATCGCATGTCTCCACGAATCGGGTATCCTTTCGCTCATCCATATGGCACGGATGGTGTTGGTCATTTCACGAATCCCAGACGGAGGAAGAGCTTTCAGCATTTCAGCAGTGATGTTGTCATCTCCACCTGCCTTTCCATTCCTCATTTTCCGGACACAATCCAAAACTTCAGACTCAGTCGGCGGTTCCTCACTGACATCGTAATGTGCTCTCTGAACATGCGGGAGCTCAGGTACTGATGGCGCTGGACGATTCAGTAGTGAACTGAAAAAATCCTTCCATATTGGCAGCGTCGCATCACCAACTGCAACTCCATTGGTAGTGTTCAAGACAGGAGAACATCTCTTCATCTTCCCGCTATACTGTCGCAGCAACGTGTAGGCTTTCCTCGGATTCTTCTCCTCCCAAGCCTTCCCGAACTCCTTAGCTCTACACGTCCACTCGTTCGCGGTCACTTTGAAGCTGCCGACGCAACTTCCTCCTCAGACGCTTCTCCTCCACGAAGTTTCCTGCAGTTCGGAGAGCACATACTCTGTTGTAGGTAGATGTTGTTTCTTCTGAGACGTAGGCGAACTTCTTCTTAGGCTGTACAACCGGGAGTGCCTCTTTCGAAGCGTCCTGGATGCATTTGACAAAAGAATCCGCGTCGCAAAGTTTCTTCTTAGTCCGTACTCCGATGTGAATAGAAACGCGTTGTCGGAAGTTCCTTCTGCACTCTTCATCTCTGAGACTTGTCATGTCAATCCTCTGGAGAGGCTGAGCCCCTCGCTTCCTCTTATGAATCCTCGCAGTGAAGTTCAACAGAACAGGACGGTGATCCGAATCGAATGCGACATCCCACACAGCTCTAGATCTTCGAATGTCCGATACTGGAATATTCCTCGTCAGGACATAGTCAAGCTTCGTAGTTTCAAAGTTGTCATCTTCCGCTTCCGCTGCTCTTCTGGAGATAGCCGGGTTGGTCCCTGCCACGTAAGCTGATGGCGGCGATGATTCCTCTTGAATGTCGATGCAATAATCAGACCACTGCGTTCACAAAAGTCGATCAAGGCGGTAGCCATTGTCCGATGTTTGCTCCACTGGGTAGAACCATTTACCGAGTACTTCGGATTCCTGATCAAGCCCCATCTTCGCTTTTGCGTCAATCCCCACGACAACAGCATGTTGCCAAGGTATCCTGGCCAGCAACGTATTGAGTTCCTCATAAAACGCATCCTTCGAATTGTCTTCGGCGGTTTCAGTGGGCGCATGAGCACTCACTATCCACAGATTGAATCCTTCAGATCCCGCAGTCGTACGAATGCATTCCGACACGACGTTGCGCCGAACTCCTTGACCATACCATTGAAATCCTTCCTTACAGCTATTGCACAGCCTCCCACTCTCCTATCGTCAGCGTTACCGCAGTAGATGGTGTACTCTCCGACGCTGATGACGGGTCTATCCTGAGGCGGGTTTCCTGCAAAGCAGCAAACGGTGCATGGAAATAGCTCAGAAGTCTGGATAGCGCAGTTTTTGATATCACTCGACAGCGATCGACAGTTCAGGGTGGCGAAATTGTGGCTTGTGGCCAAAGACTCCATGACTCCCTAGGTACGGATCCTAAGGTGTTATGGACCAGAGGCCTTAGTGTGACGGACGGCGACACCTTTATGCAATGTGTGGGGATACTTTCGCGATATAGTTGTGCACGCTATATCGCTCGAACGTTCCCTGTGTACACTCAAACGTCTGCTGGGTTCAGTAGAAGCTAGGCACCAACGAGCAGGTACCAACAGACTTGTATACACACATATATATATATATATATATATATATATATATATATATATATATATATATATATATATATATATATATATATATATATATATATATATATATATATATATATATATATATATATATATATATATATATATATATATATATATATATATATATATATATATATATATATATATATATATATATATATATATATATATATATATATATATATATATATATATATATATATATATATATATATATATATATATATATATATATATATATATATATATATATATATATATATATATATGTACTTCTATTAGAGGTGTACTTACTTCAAATAGAGGCTGTACTTCTAATTCTCAGCCCTCTATTTTTGGTGTACTTTTATTAGAGGTGTACTTCTAATAGAGGGTGTACTTCTATTATTCAGCGCAATTTTTTGAATTTCCAATGGTAGACTCTTCGTATTTTATGAATTCCAGTATAACACCAAAAACTTGTATTTAATAAAATTTTAGACTTGGCTCAATTGAATTGATGCTTCCACAATCTCTGATATCATATATTCACACCTTTCCCAAGTTAATTTCTTCCAAAAAATGTATAAATTCGTTTTCGATTTTGTTGGCACGTGCTTCATCGACTTGTTATGCTTGAAACAATTTAAAGGCAGCGTTCACGATGAACATCATCGGTGACTTTCCACAGTGAAATGACAGGCGAGGATTCTAAGCTCCCAGTGTCGAAAAAAACGATAAAAAACGAGCCAGGAGTGGCAAAATAACAGCTGCAAACAAGCGTTTTGGTATCCCAGAACCGCCCGGTGCTCCACTTCCGCCCCCTCGATGTAAACAAATGAAGACTCAGATTACAGGAATGATCAAGTCGAGGAAGTGCTGATATCGCTTTATCGCACCTTCATAGCCGTCAATTCCTCCACGCTCAAAAATTGGCATAAAAAAGGGAGGGCCTACTTTGGCTCAAAAACGCGTCTTTCGCGTGGTTTTTAAGCATGCCTTGCTATACAGGGCACCAGACCTTCTGTAAGCCGAGGTGATATCGGAAGTGAAATTTATCGTGAACACTGCCTTTAACTGATCGCCTTTCGAGCCGTCCAGAGCGATTGAAAAGCGCTCTGAACGACCTGACAACAGTTTTTCCAGAAGCGAGTTCTTTGCGTTCATAATCCACTATAGGTAAAGTCTACAATTGGTGGTTTCTGATTTCCTTGTCGTATAAGCGATTTCTATACGTAAATGATCCAGTCTTCGTAACGCTGGGGGATCTTGGTTTTTCAAGCACCGCTAAAGTCAACGTCTAGGGCCGAAACAAGTCGACTTTGATTGACTAAAACCCAATCTAGCAGAAATATTTGTAAAAAACCGAAATAAACTCCGTTCATTCGCCGCTAATAACACCAATGTCAAACCTTAGCTCTGCATTTTTTCCTGGTCATTTAAAGTTCGCTGAGGTTTAATCGTAAGTTGTCCCATACTAGCAATCTTTGTCCAAGAAAGGGATGGTCGATAGTTTATTTTTGTGAATATTCAAACCTCACATTATCGAAAAAAAAATCTCGGGCAAACTGGTCTCTCTCAAATGCCACATTCGAGTGGCCAATCACTTACCCAAGTACCGGGGGTCCAATCCGAAAAGAGGTGTACTTCTAAAAGAGGTGTACTTCAAATAGAGGGTGTACTTCTAATACTCAGACCTCTATTTTATATGTACTTCTAATAGAGGTGTACCTCAAACAGAGGGTGTACTTCTAATACTCAGCGTTACCTTTTGGGTGTACTTCTATTAGAGGTGTATTTCTATTAGAGTAAATGGTATATTGTTCACGATGATTTTCGTCCACGGGTTTTCCACCCAGAAACAACGCGTTACCAAAATTACGAAGAAACGGCGAAAATCACACTAAAATGCCTTATTTCAGTGACATTATTCTCTGGCCTGGACTAGTTGTCCGATTATATAAACATGTTCATGGTGCTTCTCACCAGTGAAAATAGGGGCTAATCAAAAACGGAAGAATATTCCAGGCAAAACGGTGTTACAGTGCGAAGGAAGGAACGGAGAAACAGAGAGTACAGCATTGCAAAATGGGTCCTCAGAAGATTCCATTTTCACAACAAACAGTTACGATGAGTGAAAGAGGCGGTGTGAGAGTAAAGGACTTCGTGCCCGTCTGGTGCGTTTTTTTCTCAATTTCTTCGTCATTGAAGTTCTACCTGGGGTCCAAGCAAACGATTCAGCGAGTAATCTCGAAATCGATGATTGTCGTAAGCCCTGCCTTCAATAAGTCGAGGACATTGGAAGCTTAGTTCAATACAACTATTTCGAAACCCGCTGGCTTTATAGACCTTAGTGTTGCTGTAAAAGAACGGTATGTCGTCGCAAGCATTACTGCAATATGTCTGAAAAGAATCCGGTTATAATTTAAAAACTCAACAGAAGCGCTTCTGTCCTCTAAATTCGATCGCTCAGCTCGGAACTAACAAAAACCTAGTGTTGTAGAAAATTTAATTCCAACCTAATATTCGATACACTTTTTATGACGGCTTTCCTCAATTTTCTAGATTCATTCCCTGACAAGGAAACTGCTATTAACCTAACTGGCCATTCCGATTGAAGTTTACTTTTCCAGAAACATTTTTTGAGGTATATTCTGAATATGCCCTTAGCAGCTGCCTAGAATCACTTTGAAAAAAGTTATAGGCTACTTTTCTCTGATTTTCGTACCTATTGTACCCTCCAAAAAGTGCAGTAATCAATCCAAAATCTGAAAGCGGACCACATAATCGCATTCAGGGCCCCAAAACAACCCCTCCAGGCAGATTTTGGGTGAAAGCACATTTTCCGAACTTTGTGCAGACTGAAAGCGTTTTGGACTTGTACGGATTTTCGGTTGGGCGTTTATTCACACCAATTAGAGGGCTCTGGTAGCGTTGAAGAAAATATTCCAGATTTGACTTAAAATTCCAAATCTCCCACGGGAGTTATTTGGGGTGCCGATCCCGAATCTTAGGCTCATTTGTCATTTTTTCAGTGTTTGGCTAAATTCGCTCAAAGCTTTCCACCGCTAGAAAAATTTGGAGGCAAAATCGACATTCGACGATTTCCGGAATCTGAAGACGGGTGTAGCTTAAATCGTTTCTCTAGGGGTCATTTGGAGTGCTCAACCCGAATCTGATGTCAGTTCATCGATTTTTGACAGTTAACGGTAGATTACGGTGGGTATATGGTGGTTTGGTCAAAGTCTAAGATTTGATTCCAAATTTCTATGTGGGGGTTACTTGGGGTGCTGCATACGAACCCGATGTCCATTTTTCGATTTTCAAATCATTAAGGTAAGTTTTGCACCCTAACTAGCATGGTACTAACCGTCAACCACAGATTTTCGACAAACGAACTCCAAATTCGTGTTCAGCACCCTAGATTACCCCACAAACAACTTTTGAGCCGAATCCAGAATATTTCTCCAAAAACACCCCAAAAATTCCATAGGAGTACCCTTACCTTGCCGCGAGGCCTTGAAAAACGCCAACAACTCCATTCAGAAGCAGTCTAGGCAGCTGCGATGAGCATATCCAGACTTTACCTACAAAAATGATTCTAGAAAAGAACATTTCATTTGGAATCGTCAGTTTGCCGAAACGGAGTCCCCTTCTGAGTAGAAGCTCTCACTGCCGGTGTCACCTTGGAGCATGCATGAATAATTGTAAAAACAGAAGATAAACTCAGAAGTATTTACATTTTCAGCAAGATCCTTCGTCATCGGTTTCAAATCCTTTGCTTTCTGGAGTTTTGACACGACGAACGGCGTTGACTTGACTCCACTATCCTTCAGCAACGGTCCACACTTGCTCACAATAGTTTTAGCCACCTTTGGTGCCTTCATTTCCACCAGTCGTCGCATGCCGTTGATAATTCCTTGTGCTAGCTGGAACCAAACCAAAACTCATGTTCTCGTGGCCACATTGAACTTGTCGTACGCGGCGGCCCATTTGTAGGCAGGCCCGACGAAGTGACCACTAAATGCTAATCTAAAAGAATAGCCTATCGGGACGGGACGCGGTCGCAGCTGGCCGCTGCAGCCGATGCTCTTCTTGATTGCAAAATGGAATGACAACTACTACGTTTTTCCATTAGTCACACAGGCTTCAAACCAACTAAAGAACACTACTACGCACATAGGTGAATTGTCATAACATCTTTCTTAGGTAGTGTAATTACATAAATTACATACGACTTTCATTTGAAGAGTGCAAAGTGAAGTTAAAGGCACAACAGATCCTAAGACATGAATTTTGTGATTTTTATTCGATTGTGTTGTAGTCCACTCCTGTATAAAACACGCCAAGTGCAAGATCTCATCTTCTCCAAATGACTTACTTGACTTAATCGGTTGGCTTTCGCCTGACGCGGTCATTCCGCATCTTCACCGAGGTGTGCCGTCCTAGTAGTCAGCCGTGTCCATTTTTCACGGTCTTCAGCCACAATTTGAACACATTCCATTCAGCTGTCACTATTCCATTCCCTGCGAAACGGAACATCGCTCCTGAACTGTCTTTCGATGCCGAGTGACCTCAAATCCTCTTTAACCACATCCGTCCAGAACTTTCGCCTACGCCCAGGTGGCCGTTTCCAGACAGGATTTGGAAGCATTCTCAAAGCGTGTTGTACGAGACGATCCGGCGTTCTTCTTAGTATATGCCCGAGCAGTCGAAGTCGACTTTCCATTGCTGCTTGAGATGGCATTAGGAGATGCAGGCACCTCCCACGTGTCAAGCGTTGATGTACTGCGTCGATTTCCTTGTAAAGGTCTTCGTTATGGCATACACGCGGCCAGAAATATCCAAGCAAACGCCTAAAAAGCTTCCTCTTCGTGCAATCCAACCTTTCCATCTGCGTCTTCGGTGCTGCCCACGTCTCCGATCCGTACATCATGATAGGGCGAATAGCGGATAGGTAGACGCGCAACTTGACTTCCTTCGCGATGGTGGTAGACCACAAACACTTGGTTAGAGAATTAAATGCAGACGTAGCTTTCGCACATCGTTGTCGAATATCCGCTGCATAACTACCATCGTTCTTCAGCAGAGAGCCGAAATAACAGAAATTGTCCACCAGTTCGATTTGTTGTCCGTCCACACAAACTCCCGTTGAAGGCCTCTGAGAGACCCACATCTGCTTGCATTTGTCGGGACGATACGAAGTCCATAGGCTGCGGCATACTTCGAAACGAGGTTCACAATCCTTTGCAGTTTTGCGTTGTTTTCAGCGAATAAAACAATGTCGTCGGCGTACTCCAGGTCGACAAGGGAGCGTCCTGATGGTGTTAGGATCACATCCGCAGGAAACTGTTCTGCAACTCTACGCATGATGTCATCAACGGCGAAGTTGAAAAGAAAAGGTCCTGCAACGGCTCCTTGCCTTACTCCTGTTTTCACCTCGAAAGCTGACGTAAATCCGACAGGTGTACGAACTCCTGCTGTTGTTCCTTTGTTCATGTCCTCGATTAACCGAACATACTTTTCCGGGACTCCATCTGCTCGCAGAGCATTGAGCAATCGATCACGATGAGGAGAGTCGAACGCGGCTTCAAAGTCCAAAAAAGCAAGCTGTACTGGCTTCGAATACCGCTGCCACGATTCAATTGCTCTTCTCACGACGAACACTTGGTCGATGGTCGATCTTCCAGGTCGAAAACCGGCTTGCTCATCTCTGGTCGTTCCTTCACGATGTTTTATAAGTCACTCGAGAATGATACGTTCTAAAACCTTGTACATGACACGAAGTAGAGAGATTCCTCTGTAGTTCTTAGGATCCGTGACGGATAGCTTCTTGTGAAGAGGTACGATGATCGCATGTCTCCACGAATCGGGTATCCTTTCGCTCATCCATATGGCACGGATGGTGTTGGTCATTTCACGAATCCCAGACGGAGGAAGAGCTTTCAGCATTTCAGCAGTGATGTTGTCATCTCCACCAGCCTTTCCATTCTTCATTTTCCGGACACAATCCAAAACTTCAGACTCAGTCGGCGGTTCCTCACTGACATCGTAATGTGCTCTCTGAACATGCGGGACCTCAGGTGCTGATGGCGCTGGACGATTCAGTAGTGAACTGAAGTAATCCTTCCATATTGGCAGCGTCGCATCACCAACTGCAACTCCATTGGTAGTGTTCAAGACAGGAGAACATCTCTTCATCTTCCCGCTATACCGTCGCAGCAACGTGTAGGCTTTCGTCGGATTCTTCTCCTCCCAAGCCTTCTCGAACTCTTTAGCTCTACACGTCCACTCTCGCTCGCAGTCACTTTGAAGCTGCCGACGCAACTTCCTCCTCGGACGCTTCTCCTCCACGAAGTTTCCTGCAGTTCGGAGAGCACATACTCTGTTGTAGGTAGATGTTGCTTCTTCTGAGACGTAGGCGAACTTCTTCCTAGGCTGTACAACCGGGAAAGCCTCTTTCGAAGCGTCCTGGATGCACTTGACAAATGAATTCGCGTCGCAAAGTTTCTTCTTAGTCCGTACTCCGATGTGAATAGAAACGCGTTGTCGAAAATTCCTTCTACACTCTTCATCTCTGAGACTTGTCATGTCGATCCTCTGGAGAGGCTGAGCCCCTCGCTTCCTCTTATGAATCCTCGCAGTGAAGTTCAACAGAACAGGACGGTGATCCGAATTAAATGCGACATCCCACACAGCTCTAGATCTTCGAATGTCCGATACTGGAATATTCCTCGTCAGGACATAGTCAAGCTGTAGTTTCAAAGTTGTCATCTTCCGCTTTTGCTGCTCTTCTGGAGATAGCTGGGTTGGTCCCTGCCACGTAAGCTGATGGCGGTGATGATTCCTCTTGAATGTCGATGCAATAATCAGACCACTGCGTTCACAAAAGTCGACAAGGCGGTAGCCATTGTCCGATGTTTGCTCCACTGGGTAG
Organism: Aplectana chamaeleonis; assembly: GCA_029168955.1. Lineage (NCBI taxonomy): Eukaryota > Metazoa > Nematoda > Chromadorea > Rhabditida > Cosmocercidae > Aplectana > Aplectana chamaeleonis. Next base: position 816,632 of record JAPDOI010000037.1, on the reverse strand, counting down.
AACCATTTACCGAGTACTTCGGATTCTTGATCAAGTCCCATCTTCGCATTTGCGTCAATCCCCACGACAACAGCATGTTCACAAGGTATCCTGGCCATCAACGTATTTAGTTCCTCATAAAACGCATCCTTCAAATTGTCTTCGGCGGTTTCAGTGGGCGCATGAGCACTCACTATCCACAGATTGAATCCTCTGTGATCCCGCAGTCGTACGAATGCATTCCGACACGACGTTGAGCCGAACTCCTTGACCATACCATTGAAATCCTTCCTTACAGCTATTGCGCAGTCTCCCACTCTCCTATCGTCAGCGTTACCGCAGTAGATGGTGTACCCTCCGACGCTGATGACGGGTCTATCCTTGAGGCGGGTTTCCTGCAAAGCAGCAAACGGTGCATGGAAATAGCTCAGAAGTCTGGATAGCGCAGTTTTTTGGATATCACTCGACAGCGATCGACAGTTCAGGGTGGCGAAACTGTGGCTTGTGACCAAAGACTCCATGAACTCCCTAGGTACGGATCCTAAGGTGTTATGGACCAGAGGCCTTGGTGTGCCGGACGGCGACACCTTTATGCAATGTGCGGGATACTTTCGCGGTATAGTTGTGCACGCTATATCGCTCGAACGTTCCCTGTGTACACTCAAACGTCTGCTGGGTTCAGTAGAAGCAGGGGCACCAACGAGCAGGTACCAACAGACTTGTATACACACCCCCCTTCTCCAAATAAGCGAGATATACCACCACAGGCCCGACCTCCTTCGCTCACCACCACGGGCCACACCCCCTAACACTTTTTCGAGCTCGATAGCAGATTGATCGATGGATGAAATTCAACGGGTCTCCGTTCTTCACCCCAATGCCAGACTGTCTCCATATCCTGGCTCGCACTCGCGTGACGATTGCGAATGAAGATAAATACAGGCCTGAGACAGCTCGTCCACCAATACCCCTAAGAATAAAAATTTCACCCAAGGAATATAGGCATCTTTAGGATGCCAAAACTCTGTTGGTAGAAGGTCTAAGACGATTTCAGAGACACCATTGTGAGCAGCGTTATCAAAATATGTTTTCGAAGCTCGGTATGCGGTTGAAGATGTTGACCAACCGCTTTATTCGCAACGTTTCGTGTCGTAGACCCTTCTTCGGGCGGCTGTAATCGTTATCACATAGGGAATTTTGCACAAACTATAACATGCAATATTCATTCGATGCATACCTAGCAGCTGCGGCAGCGGCACGGTGTTAGGGCGGAAGGGATGAACCGTCTCGGCGGTCGGCCAGCTTCAGCAGTGCTATAGGAGCGAATGAGCAGAGCGGCGTTCATTTTCAGTGACCACTGTCATCGTGCCGGATAGTCAGCATCGCGTCCTTCATCTCTTCCCGGTTGTTCATGGGCGGTGCATTCATCTTTATTTCTAGCGCTTCTCTAATCTTTCTCTCGGCCGTATCCGGAATATTCTTCCATATCACGCTGACACTCATTCCGGGTGCGGCTTCGTTCGCATGCCTAAGTGTTCTGTGTCTCGAGAATGCATTGTTCGGGTATGAGGCCGGCGATCTGAGAGCTCGCATGTGTTCATCCAATCGCTTGTACAAGGGCCTCCCAGTCTCGCCCATGTAAAATTCCCCACACATTTGGCACGTGACCCTATAGACGGTATTCGGGACCTGGCATATTTGTGCTTCAGTGGTGTAGTATAGGCAACCTGGTCTCCCACAGCGGTCCTCGTAAGTTCGTGACGAAGTGAGAATTTCACGGAGTGTTGCTGGGGGGGGGGGGGCGAAATAAGAGGCGAAGAGGAAGGGCAGCTCTACGAACGGCTGCATTTACGTCCTTTGCGAACTCTTCGCTAACAAAAGGGAGAACGAGAGGAGTGTCGGTTAGAGCATGGTACGGGCGCCAAGTATCGAAATTGCCTTCGATGTAGCCATTCTGTTGTAGCACCTGTCCTAATTGCCTTTCCACATCCTCCTCTCGGTCAGATGTATGTCTCCTAGCCGAGTTCAACAAATTGCGAATGACACTTCTTTTCATGTAGATCGGATGGCAGCTGCGTGCATGTAAGAGGATATTCTTCGAAGCCGGCTTCCTGTACCTCATCGTTTGGACGTCACCGGACTCGATCTTGATACGCGTGTTCAGAAATGGAAGGTAGTGGTCTGCTCCTGGCTCTTCGACTGTCGGACTGATGGCTGCATCTTGGAAGTTTAGACGATTGAAAACATCACTCAGCATTGTTCGGGATTCTGCCACTATGAAAATGTCATCTATGTAACGACCATAGTACAGTGTCCCTGCCGTGGTTAAAGAGTTTCTTTCCAATCTATCCATGAAGAGTATCGCCAAGAGTGGCGCCAATCTGTTTCCCATGGCTAAGCCTCGCTTCTGTCGATACACGACATCATGGAATCGGAAGAAATTGAATCCGACTGCTGCTTTCAATAACCTTTCAATATCTCCGTATTCCAGATGATAGAGCTGGATGTCTTCCTCGTGCTGACGCAAAGAATCTAAACAGGCGTCGATTGCTGCGTTCGTACCCACGTTAGTGTACAGCGCTGTCACATCGAAACTCTGCCAGTGCACCTCGTTCGTTAGAAATTCACTGTTGCTCAGACTTCGCAGAAACTGCTCTGTGTTAATCAAGTGCGAAGGAACGAATTTTAGGAGAGGTGACAGGAGTTGATTCAGAAACCACCCTATACCATCGGTGGGGCCTCCATATGACTCACAAGCCGGTAATGCGTTGAAACGACAGCATGGGTGGGAAGGATACGTCTTATGATGTTCACATCGACTTTCTTGTCCAAAGTAGTCTTTATGATGTTCTGCAAGGTCCTACAGTTGCTGTTGTACTCCTCCATGGAGGAAACACTGTATGTACTTTGATCAGAAAATGTCTCCAGGCATAATTCAACATCCCTGTCTTTTGTCATGACCACAAATCCTCCACACTTGTCTCCTACTGAAAAGCGTAAGGTAGATAGAAGTTCGATGGCTTTCTCTAGTCCAGCTCGCTCTGAAATCGTCATGTTATCTGGCGCTCTTGTTCTGCGATGATTATCCATAAGTGGCCGAGGTGCAAAGCTCGGCCCAAGGTTCAATGTTGATTCTACCTCATTGTCTATCATGTCTCTATCGATGACCACACCTCGACCACTTATGAATGACAAGATAAAGACTGATGTAGTGACCGCTCTACACAAATACGCGTACATTCAAAAATGTAGGGAGCAAATCGGCTCGACCGTACCTACCCTAAACTAACACCTAGCGAGATCAGTGCCATTCCCGAGAAAGTTTGTGAACGCGCCCAGGAATATCCCTGCATGGTCCTCCAGAGTGGCTACATTGGAGTGTGAATTACTCCGTGTTGTGGATAATCATCGCAGAACAAGAGCGCCAGATAACATGACGATTTCAGAGCGAGCTGGACTAAAGAAAGCCATCGAACTTCGATCTACCTTACGCTTTTCAGTAGGAGACAAGTGTGGAGGATTTGTGGTCATGACAAAAGACAGGGATGTTGAATTATGCCTGGAGACACTTTCTGATCAAAGTACATACTGTGTTTCCTCCATGGAGGAGTACAACAGCAACTGTAGGATCTTGCAGAACATCATAAAGACTACTTTGGACAAGAAAGTCGATGTGAACATCATAAGACGTATCCTTCCCACCCATGCTGTCGTTCCAACGTATTACCAGCTTGTGAAAACCCACAAACTCCCCCATCTTGATGAGAATGATGCTCCGACTAATGACCAAATCAAGACGCGTCCTATTGTGTCGTCATGTGGAGGCCCCACCGATGGTATAGGCTGGTTTCTGAATCAACTCCTGTCACCTCTCCTAAAATTCGTTCCTTCGCACTTGATTAACACAGAGCAGTTTCTGCGAAGTCTGAGCAACAGTGAATTTCCAACGAACGAGGTGCAATGGCAGAGTTTCGATGTGACAGCGCTGTACACTAACGTGGATACGAACGCAGCGATTGACGCCTGTTTAAATTCTTTGCGTCAGCACGAGGAAGACATCCAGCTCTATCATCTGGAATACGGAGATATTGAAAGGTTATTGAAAGCAGCAGTCGGATTCAATTTCTTCCGATTCCATGATGTCGTGTATCGACAGAAGCGAGGCTTAGCCATGGGAAACAGATTGGCGCCACTCTTGGCGATACTCTTCATGGATAGATTGGAAAGAAACTCTTTAACCAAGGCAGGGATACTGTACTATGGTCGTTACATAGATGACATTTTCGTAGTGGCAGAATCCCGAACAATGCACAGTGATGTTTTCAACCGTCTGAATTCCCAAGATGCAGCCATCAGCCTGACAGTCGAAGAGCCAGGAGCAGACCACTACCTTCCATTTCTGGACACGCGTATCAAGATCGAGTCCGGTGACGTTCAAACGATGTGGTACAGGAAGCCGGCTTCGAAGAATATCCTCTTACATGCACGCAGCTGCCATCCGATCTACATGAAAAGAAGTGTCATTCGCAATTTGTTGAACTCGGCTAGGAGACATACATCTGACCGAGAGGAGGATGTGGAAAGGCAAATAGGACAGGTGCTACAACAGAATGACTACATCGAAGGCAATTTCGATACTTGGCGCCCGTACCATGCTCTGTCCGACACTCCTCTCGTTCTCCCTTTTGTTAGCGAAGAGTTCGCAAAGGACGTAAATGCAGCCGTTCGTAGAGCTGCCCTTCCTTTTCGCCTTGTATTTCGCCCCCCAGCAACACTCCGTGAAATTCTCACTTCGTCACGACCTTACGAGGACCGCTGTGGGAGACCAGGTTGCCTATACTGCACCACTGAAGCACAAATATGCCAGGTCCCGAATACCGTCTATAGGGTCACGTGCCAAATGTGAGGGGAATTTTACATAGGCGAGACTGGGAGGCCCTTGTACAAGCGATTGGATGAACACATGCGAGCTCTCAGATCGCCGGCCTCATACCCGTTCTCGAGACACAGAACACTTAGGCATGCGAACGAAGCCGCACCCGGAATGAGTGTCAGCGTGATATGGAAGAATATTCCGGATACGGCCGAGAGAAAGATTAGAGAAGCGCTAGAAATAAAGATGAATGCACCGCCCATGAACAACCGGGAAGAGATGAAGGACGCGATGAGGATGCTGACTTCCCGGCACGATGACAGTGGTCACTGAAAATGAACGCCGCTCTGCTCATTCGCTCCTATAGCACTGCTGAAGCTGGCCGGCCGCCGAGACGGTTCATCCCTCCCGCCCTAACACCGTGCCGCTGCCGCAGCTGCTAGGTATGCATCGAATGAATATTGTATGTTATAGTTTCTGCAAAATTCCCTATGTGATAACGATTACAGCCGCCCGAAGAAGGGTCTACGACCCGAAACGTTGCGAATAAAGCGGTTGGTAAACATCTTCAACCGCATACCGAGCTTCGAAAACATATCTTGATAACACTACAAAATGAAGCTCAGGAATCAAGAAATATTGTGAGCAGCGTTTAACCCTCTGCAAGAAAAGCATAAAATCTGAAAAATAATTTACTGGGGTTCTGTGCCTTTGAAGGCGGTGTTCACGATAAAAAATCCTTTCTGTACTCTCTTGCATATCTTGAAAACAGTATCATGGTGATCTCAATGATGTTTCTGGAATCGCACAAGACCTTCTGAATAGAGTTATGGTCCCTCAAAATTGAGCTAGGAAAGCATGGTGGACGAGTTTTCAATGACTTTTAACTCCCGTCTTTTACAGCCCATTTATGCGAGCTTACCTGAGTAACGAAAGAAGTTGAGAATGAAAGGAAGCATCTCCCGATCTCGAGTTTTCATTTGTTACGTTGGAGGGCGGACATTGCGTTTTCGGGGTTTGCGTTGCGCTCGAAGTGGCAACCTCGGGCTCGTTTGGGGCTCTTCCTGACTCGTTTTCATGCGTTCTTTCGACTTCAGCGTTACAGTGTGCCCTTCCACTACCCGTTCCTAGAGAAAAATGAAACACATTCTTCATCGTGAACACTGCCTTTAAGCAATTCGTGTGCTATACCAATCGCTCGACGCTGCCTTCCGCGCACTCGATTGTTAGTTCTACATGCTTTGTCGACGGTAAAACGCGTCTCGATCTCTCAAAAAGAATTCTCGATGTTCATGCCAATTATGTCCTTGCAAATTCGAACGGATCACTTGGTGCTGATGTCGGGTTATAAAGGGGAGTCCGCGAGTTTTTGAAAAAAATCAAAACGGGTATTGTACTAGCTTTTTTCAGCCACGACGGTTTTTCTATCATCAATGCTGCTACAGCTTTCACAACTTTGTAATAGGTTTCTCTAATCATTTCTTCTATTACTCAAAAATCTGCTACCCGTGGTTGAGGAACCAGAAGAGCAGTATATTCATAATCGAACCGTCATCGCTAAAGGGAGCCTGTGACAGCCATTGGACGAAGCAATAGCAACTCTGATGAACTCATGCTCTGATGTGCTCGGGGGATCGTCCCCAACCGGACAGCCGTGGCCACGTCACTAGGGACTAAACACAACCTTGGTTGGCCGCCGACATGCATCCTCTAGCCCCGCCCCTTTGGGAGGGACTTGGTAGGGTATTTGTCCCTCCTTTGCTGGATGTGTCCAATCGATTGCGGGGGAGCGTCCCCAAACCTACGGGCTCACTCAAATGCCCAGTGAACACAGGGGAGCATCCCCAAACTGACACGTGGAGCAATCACGTGGATCGCTGAAACATCGATTGGAATTCTTTATTTTTTCTTTTGATGATTGCTCATGTTTGCTATTGTTTTGGAATTGCAAACTTTTGAACCTTGCTTGACCTTTTTGTACTTTTGAGGTTTAAAGGCAGTGTTCACGATGAAAATCGTTTCTCTGTTCTTCCGCCTATCTTGAAAACGGCCCCATGCTGATTCCAATGGTGTCTCTGAAATCATACAAGACCTTCTGTGAACGCAGGTATGGTCCCTCAAAGATTGAGCTATGGAAACATGGTGGACGAGTTGTCCAAGGCTTGTAACTTCGGTCTTTTGCAGCCGATCTATGCGAGCTGACCTGAGTAGAGAGAGAAGCTGAGAATGAAGGGAAGAACGGGGCTAATGATTGGAAAACATCGCTCATCTCACGATCTCGAGCATTCATTTGTTCACGTGGGTGGGCGTGTGATGCGCTTTTGGGGTTTTCAATGCGCGCCAAAGTTGCAACTTCGGGCTCTTTGGGGCTCTTCCTGGCTCGTTTTCATGCGTTCTTTCGACGTTAACGTTACAGAGTGTCCCTCCACTACCCAACTCCTAGTGGAATTTCGAAAACTTTTTTCATCGTAGAACACTGCCTTTAATTGAATTCACGCAGTGCTTCTCGTCTGAAAGAACTTTTAGCTTGTTCTTTCAATCACCATTTTTTAGGGAAGCCATTGATGGCAGAAAAGCAAGAAGGGGCAATCGATTTTGGCAGTATTATTTTTGAGCACAAAAGGACTGATGCACGTGATCAGGTATTATTTTTAAAGTTTTTTTTTTCATTCATGGTGCACTAGGGCACTCTCGTCGCGATGATGGCTTTCTTATCACCGTATTTTTCTAAATCCGCGGCAAAATCGCGGCATTTCTTCTCAAAGTTTTTTCTTTCCCGGTAATTTGGTGGCAGCCACTGGGTTGCTCAACGGTGATTTCGCGTTGTGTTCGCCGTAATTTCCGACCTAGCGATAGCTTCGTATCAATTTTTCGGAGAAATCCAGGTTCGCGGTGGATTCCCGGTGGCTTCCACACAATTTCTTCTGCAGCAGGGCTCCATAAGGAGCCTGCTAGAGATTGTGTAGGATAGTTGTAGAACTTCGAAAAAAATATCGAACGAACGAAATTTGGAAATTTTTCGTTCGAAAAACTTCAAACGAACCAATTTTGGAAAACTTCCAAAATTTCAGAGTTCAAACGAACGAAATTCGAAACTAATCGAAGTTTCGATTTTTTTTCGAAATTCGTTCGAGATTCCGTATTTTTTGAATTTCGTTCGAAATTTCGCTTTTTTTTCGGAATTTCGGTTTTTCCCAAAATTCGTTCGAACAAATTTCGAACGAACAAATTCCGAAAACCTTTCGAAATTTTAGAGGTCGAACAAACAAATTTCGAAACTAATCAAAATTTGATTACTTTCGAAAGTCGTTCGAAATTTTGGATTTTATCGTATCTCGTATTTTTTTTAGGATTTGTTTCGATTTTTCGGTACTCCTTCACAATTTCGTTTTTTTTTTGGACCGGGCTGAACGCTTCGTTCACAACGCTAAGTCAGAGAATGATTAGTCCACAAGTGGTGGATTTCTACTCAAGTCGCGACCATGTATAGCCTTTCTCCCTTATTTCAACCAGTTCGAAGTTATGTTTGTCGGGCCTATGTCGAAGTCTCCAAATCAGTGTTATATTTTGCCATAACCGATCGCTCCGCAGCTTGCTCCGCCTGGACGACTCACTAAAGCAAGAAAGTTTTCACCAGGTTGTTCAATAAGTTTTGTCGTTCGATAAGGAAAACACAACTTTATGGTTCAAAATACACTTTATTATACGGCTGGGGACTTCGCCCCCATACCCCCAAATTTCCACCTCCGGCGGAAATTATCAAGTTGTCTTTGCATATATAGAATCGGCTCAGAAATTATTTTGCCCCAATATGCTTTGTTGTAGGCATAAAGATTGCCTACGCGCATGTGGACTCATGGAGAGGCAGACAGCGGCAAATTATACCGAGAAAAGCAATAAATCTACTTCAGTTGCGCACGCACACAAAATCAAATCCGAAGTGCGCCAAATCCTGTAGATTAGTGTTCTCGAACTCGTTTCAGAGACATTCTTCTTTCTGTGGCATCCCGCACACTCCTACATGGGTCCCGTACACTTTCTACGGCGTCCGGCGCACTCCTACATGGGTCCCGTACACTATTTATGGCGTCCGGGGCACTCTAGCTTGGTTCCCGCACACTTTCTATGGCGTCCGGCGCACTCTTACAAGGGTCCCGCACCCTTTCTATGGCATGCGGCGCACTCTTACATGGGTCCCGTACACTTTCTATGGCGTGCGGCGCACTCTTACATGGGTCCCGTACACTTTCTATGGCGTTCGGCGCACTCTTACAAGGGTCCCGCACCCTTTCTATGGCGTGCGGCGCACTCTTACATGGGTCCCGTACACTTTCTATGGCGTTCGACGCACTCCTAAATGGGTTTCCGTACACTTTCTATGGCGTCCGTCGTACTCTTACATGGGTACCGCACACATTCTATGGCGTTCGGCGCACTCCTACATGGGTCCCGCACAACTTCTTCGGCGTTGGGCGCACTCCCGCTGGGGTCCCGCTGACTTTCTCTGACGACCTGTTCGGTTGTTTTGGGCGCAACCCTTGAAAAACACAAAAGTCCGCAATCACAGAATGCACATTGTAAACTGACTGACTGACTGACTGACTGACTGTCTGACTGACGTACGTACGTACGGACGGACGGACGGACGGACGGACGGACGGACGGACGGACGGACGGACGGACGGACGGACGGACGGACGGACGGACGGACGGACGGACGGACGGACGGACGGACGGACGGACGGACGGACGGACGGACGGACGGACGGACGGACGGACGGACGGACGGACGGACGGACGGACGGACGGACGGACACCACTCTCCTTTATTACTATGGAATGATAATCTCCCTGATCATTAATACACATGCTCCAACGATTCTCCAATCTGTGGATCCCATCCTTGAAGTGAGAGTCCGGAAGGTCTGCAAAATACGCTTCAACAGCCGTTATGACCTCTTCATTTGATGAAAAACGCTTGCCACGCATAAACTTTTTGAGTTCTGGAAACTAATAGAAGTCTCTGGGGGCCATATCTGGTGAATACGGTGGATGCTCTAACAATTCGAACTTTAATTCATGAAGTTTAGCCATTGTCAAAATGCTCTTGTGACACGGTGCATTGTCCTGATGAAAAAGAATTTTTTCTACTGCAAACAGGGTCTTTTTCACGAATTTTTTTCCTTCAACTGGTCCAAAAGATTGCAATAATATTCATAATTGATTGTTTTACCAGTCTGCAAGTAATCCACAAACAAAATTCCTTTCGCATCCCAAAAAAACTGATGCCATAACCTTCTTGGCCGATTTCCGGACACGAACTCGTTTCGAAGCTGAAGAACCAGATTCACACCACTATTTAGCATCTTGTTTTGATTCAGGATCATGGTGATAGACCCAAGTCTCCTCTATAGCGATGAATCGACGCACAAAATCCACCTTCTCCTTTTTGAAACTCTCCGAATGTTGCTGAGAAAGTCGCATTCGAATGTGTTTTTCTTCCATTGTTAGCGAATGGGGCACCCATTGTGCACACAGCTTTCTAAAACCCAAAATTTCACTTAAAACATGAGCACTCCTAATGAGATGTGTAGAGCCTCTACTCAATCTCTCTCAGTCAATCGACGATCTTCCAAAACCATATCCTGTATTTCGGCTATGATTTCTGGTGTTGATGCGCTTTTTGGAAGTCCTTCACGTGGATCGTCTTCAATGCTTTTACGACCACGTTTTGTTTCAGAAACCCATCTTTCTACTGTTATAATTGTAGGTGAACAATCATTATACACTTTTAACATTCGTTCGTGATTTTCTTTTGGTGCTACACCTTTCAAAAATAAGAACTTTATCACAGCACGATATTCAATTTTTTCCATTGATGTGACACGGCGACAGTAAATGGCTTGTAAACAAAGAATGAATTGACAGATTGAAATGAAACTTCGCATACGTTCATATGAAAAGTGTACCAACAAAACAAAAAAAAATTGGGCTAGTAGCAACGACCACCCTTATCGAACGACAAAACTTATTGAACAACCTGGTATATTCCCCGGTCCCAAGCACATCTTATCCGAGCAGGCGAGCTGTTCGCTCACGCCCACGACCACTCAGCCCGTGGAATAACGAAACAGCGTAACCTAGGGTTCGAGGAGCATTTTCGGAATCGAAAGAATTTTCGAAAAATCAAATCTCGAACGAACGAAAATCGAAAAAAAAATTCGTTCAACGAAATTTCGAAGGAACGAATTCGAAAAAAATTCGTTCGACGAAATTTCGAAGGAACGCATTCGAAAAAAATTCGTTCGACGAAATTTCGAAGGAACACAATTTGAAAAAAAATTTGTTTGAACAAACGAAAACGAACGAAAAAAAATTGAAAAATCTTTTGAAAAACTTTTGAAAATTTCGTTCGTGTTTAACTATAACAGGTAGTGCTCCTAAAAGATTGCGCTAGAGATCTTAGAGAGTTGGATGGCTCCAGAAGGAGCTTGAAAGAGGTCTCATGAAGCTATTAGGTCTTAAGAAGCAGTCAAATAAAAAGCTTTTCGATCGATTTCATTGACACAAAGTTGGCATGGGGGTCTAGCAGCGAGGTTCGCGGCAACTGAAACAGCGTGCGTGTTGAGCGGCGGGCGCGAAGACATTATTCGGACCTGTAAATCGATTAAAGGAAATATTAGACAGAGAATAAAATTCTAGTTAGCTGTTTGCAGCCGTGGGAAGGCTCGTCCGCAAAATGCCTTCGTGACGGCCGCTTGAAACCCACACCGACCTCATGGGCAGACGGTCTCATTCGAGCTGACAGTACATTTTTCATGTTGCGTTGCGTTTGAAAGCGCGATAAATTTCGATTCCGAGTTTCCCACTCAAGAAAGAAGGGTCTGTGTTGCAAAAAATGTGTTGCAAGAAACACGAAGAAACCACGACAAACGCACTTAAACGCCTCATTTCACTGAGAAAATTTTCTGGCCTGGACTAGTTGTCCTGTAGGATGAATGAGTTCTCAGCGGTTGCGAACGTTGAATGATGGGGTCAAGCGGAGGTGGAGGGACAAATTATGCAAACCAGCATTAGGTAGGGTTCAACGGTCAGAATGGAGCAACAGCGTTATGAAGTTTTCGAAAGAATTCCGTCGTTACAACAAACAGTTCCACTTGAAGTACGGAGGCGCAGTGAGAGTAGGCAAGGAAAAAAGGCGGTTGGGCGGTTGCGTATTTGCACTAAACATACTGCACAATGAGAGAGACGTAATCGACGGCAAAGTTGTATTTTTTCCTAAATTTTCAAGAAAACCATCTGGAACGTTGAAAAACGGTCAGTTCCCCCATACATTATCAATAAACCTAAGGTCCTTGTCATTCTCTGCCAACTCGAGACTTGGTGCTTCGGGGAGCGGCCTGTTACGTTCTCTTTTATCGTGAGCCAGGAAATTAATCTTTAGAGCCGTCATCGAAGCTTACTCGCGCAAAGGGTGAATATGACGCGAGTCAGAGTGACCTATCATCAGGACTGTGCGGAACTGTTCCGTTTCGAATTCCGTTTCCGTATTTCCGCTGTTTTTTGGGCTGTTCCGTTCCGCTTCCGTTTCCGACTTATTGGGTTCGGAAAAGGAAGAAAATAGTGCTGCATGGGAAATGGTACTGGGTCTATGCAAAAATGTTCGAAGTCACAAGAAGGGGCCGAGATCCTCTTTCAAACTCTTGAGTTCCATTTAATAGGTATCCGAGCCTGGCTGAGATCCCCGACAAAGTTCGGTGTCCTGAAACAGCTCCTCCCCGCTCTAGAAAGATGACACAAAATAGGCGTCCATGAATCTGGCCACTTTTTGTTGTATTTTTTCCAAGCAGCTTTTTCTCCAAGATTAAATGATTTTTCTGGAGCTTGCCGCTGAAATCTTCTTACTCGTTTGTCAACCTTCACAACTGTAAAAAGAATCGCGACGCGTTTTCTTACACATACAGCCTGCCCTTCAAGAAGAAGTCTTGGCGGAGGCAGGTGAAGGTGCCCACGGGCAGCGGCACTCCGCGTTAGAGGTAGATCGCAGTAGAATTTTTCTCTACTAGCCGATGAGCTTTCTTTTATTTTTTCACTTAATAGTGTGGCATTAGCTCCGGTACGCAACTAAGGTTCAGAATAAAGTCTAAACAGTCAACGGTGATATTTTGAAGACTGACTTCTGATCAGATTTGAACACGCAGCGCGACCACTCCTATAACTCTAACTGGTGCAGCCTGGACTCTACTTAGGGAGCAGGCCGTACACTGCTTCGAAGGAGTTTTTGAAACTACTCATAATGAAGGTTTTCGAAATTATCTTTTCGGATTTTCCCAGAAGCGAGCATTCGAGCACAGTTAGGGTACGTGCTGCTAGAGGAGCACGTGCTCCTATTGTGTTTCAAATCACAACACGTGCCCCAACAATGAAACCATTCAGTGCGTGCGTGATACACATTCAACTCGATAACAGCACGATTTTTCAAAAAAAAAAAGGAAAGCATACCACGTGCTGTTGAGGCGGGACGCAGATGTCGGCAGCTTTGCCGGTTCAAATAGCCAAGCTTGCGGTACTTGGCTCGCCCAGCCGCTTGTTGCTCCAAATGGTTCTCGGCGAGATGACCGAGTCGCACGTGGGCCGGCCGCGTTGTGTGTCAGTGTGCTGCTACAGTAGTGCTGGACTACCTTGCGGCATGTCCTCCTGCGATTAAATTTTACAGCACGTACTTCTGCGATGGAATTTTGCAGCACGTGCCCCTGCGATGGAGCCTTTTGATGGGTGTAGTCACTCGAGTTGAATACATATTTGACACGCATTGAATGCGGCGATTTTCTGAGATATTCGACTATTGAGATATATATAAGCCAAAAAATCGGATGGACGAGCATTCGATCAATACAATTTTAACATTATTCAATCTCAGCTCTAGTTGAAACTCTTTCCAAACACTTTTTGTGGCGGAGGAATATTTGCGCACTGTCTAACTGGTGAAAAATACTCTTAGGGTGTGTTCATTCCATAATTCTGATGTAAATAGGCCTAGGTCAGGGAGTTCATGTAATGTTTTCAGGGCTCTAGAAAGAAGTTGAAAAATGTAAGGGATGACGGAAGGTTTTTTTTTCTAAGGGAGCGTGCAATAGGCCTCAGAGAGCTTTAAAAGGGGTTCGCAGGACGTCGTGAGAGCTGACAGGACAGCATGGGCTGTCGAAATGGTGCGATAGATGTCTCAATGAGTGAAGGGGTTAGGAAAGAAGCTGAAATGAGCCGTAGAAAGCTGTTAGATCTCAAAAAGAGTCGCTTAGCAAACTGATAGATTGAATCCCTGGAGATGGAACTGGTGTAGAGGAAGGGGGGGGGGCTAGTGGCGATGACAATCTGTCGCTGATTACATATTGCTGCGTTGTGATCAAGTATGTGGAAACCTCAGCGAACAGATGGTGGACACATATATCGAAAGATTCTTGAAAGGAAAAAATCATAGTCATTTCAACGAGTATGGTCCAAAGATTTAGAGTATATGCTTTTTTTTGTAAAACTGAGGCACGCCAATTCACCCTTAGCAACAATCATCTCATTGCTAAGCATGTGAGCTAATTTGTTTTTATTTTCTTCTTTCTCTAAAAGTTTTGGCCGAGATATAGCCGAGAAATAGCCTAACAGACTCCGCAGCGGCTCCCGGTGGGCTATTTCTCGGCTATTTTGCAGCTATCCGAGAAATAGCCCACCAGGAGCCGCTTGCAGGGGCCTATTTTTCTCGACTACTTCCTGGCAAATGATGCAGCGAACTTTTATTGCTGGTCTTACCTTTATTCACAATTACAGACAACGATACCGTCGTTCATAACTAAAATACGCTCGTGTAAGGGGAAGCAGTAATAATGGGTGATACAGAAACCCGATTTCGCCCGTAGCTTTCCGGAGTAGGGCACGGCTCAGCAGACCCAAGCAGACCACATTTGGCGGCCATTTCGCGGCTATTCCGCGGCCGGCATTATTTAGCGGTCATCTGGCGGCTATTTCGCGGCGAGCATTATTTGCCGGCTATTACGCGGCTATTACGCGACATGCAGACTATTTCTCGGTCCAACTCAGAGTTGTTTTTCGTGTAACAATAGACATTTCAGAAGAGAGGAGCACTCGCGACTGAGCCGTCTACAACTGCGCAGTGGTGATAAGTGTACGTCAAAGACAAAGCTCATCTTAGCCAAAATCTTCACAAATCGGTTTATATTCTTGATTATTTTCATGTGTTACACGATTTTTGGATGTTTTTTTGCCGTAACTGCAGTTCAACGTCGCAGTGCACGTTATGGTATGTTTACACAAGGTGCTGAGTTGATCGCAAAACGCTTGGCTCCGGACGAGATTGAACCGGCATATTCACTTTCCGGGGGAGCGCCTTATCGCACTGCACCACCGAAGCCCCAGCGCCGCTCTCACTCAACTGGTCGGTATTGCGGATAGGGGCTCTCTACACACCGAGGGAGGAGCTGTCTGGCCCTTTGCGCCGCTAATACCTCTCGGGACCACTTCACTTGCATTGGATAGCGTGGCGTTTCGAACTGAAAACGGGACAACTCCTCTCTCGGTATGTAGAGTGCCCCTATCCCTCGGTATTGCTTCCGTGAAGATTTACCGAGCACTTGAGTGAGAGCGGCACTGGGGCTTCGGTGGTGCAGTGCGATAGGGCGCTTCCTCGGAAAGGAAATATGCTTGTTCGATCTCGCCCGGAGCCAAGCATTTTGCGATCAACTCAGCACCTTGTCTAAACATTTTCATGTATGTTCTCTTTTTGAGCAAGTTTTTAGCCTTCTCTGTCTCATTTTGTTTGACATGCATCAAAAGCAGCATTCGGCCCAGGATCGCTCGCCTTTCATTTGAAGATTTTCTATCCGTAGTCGTTGGTTTCCTCGGAGGGAAATCATGAACTATTATTTTTGTATAATGTCAATCCTGTATATGTTAATCTTGTATCATAGTTGCTTGCAGCTTGCGAGAAGACCTCATTGAATTTATCTTCCATTTTCCCGCTACTCGCAGGGTTGGGCATCACTATCATAGGAGCGGTGCGGTTCTGAGAATGATTTCTTCATTTTCATAGTCGGTTTTTTTTTTCGAAAAACAACCGCTTCGCTTCTACGATAGTGATAATACGACTGCGAGTAGCTCGAAAAGGAATGTTATGTATGTGACTCGTACTGTGTTTTTGACATTTTTGATGTTTTTTTGGTTTTGGATTTTGCGTTGACTTTGGAAGGAATTAAATTGGAAGTAAATTTTTGTTGGATTTTGTGTTGATTAACGTTTTGATACTGTTTGATACTAATGCGATTCGTGCTATTAAGGTAAGAAGAAGCGTGCCAAGTCTATTTAGCAGTTTTAGCAGAGCGCACACGTACCGACCAAGGAAGCTAGCTGAAGGGTAAGGAGTATGGCAAGCATTTTGAGAGCCGTCTTCCTAAGAAAGGCCTCACAGAGCCAACTAAGTCCCTGCAAAACTCAACTTTGGTCCCTCCCAATAGCAAACTTAGGAGGGACCAACCGCAGCCAACCGAATCCCTGCAAAGTTCAACCTTGGTCCCTCCCAGAAGCAAACTAAGGAGGGACCAACCACGGCCAACCAAGTCCCTGCAAAACTCAACCTTGTCCCTCCCAATAGCAAACTTAGGAGGGACCAACTCCGCCCACTTTAGGGGATCGTCCCCAGCTGTCGGTGGGGATGGAATGAGTTTGGGTTGGGGATCGTCCCAAGAGTTCATCAGAGTGGGAGGATCCCCAACCCAAACTCATTCCATCCCCACATACGGCTGGGGACGATCCCCTAAAGTGGGTGGAGTTGGTCCCTCCTAAGTTTGCTATTGGGAGGGACAGGGTTGAGTTTTGCAGGGACTTGTTTGGCCGTGGGTGGTCCCTCCTGATTTCGCTATTGGGAGGGACCAAAGTTGAGTTTCGCAGGGACTTAGTTGGCTCTGTAAAGCCGTTCTAGGGAGCCGGGTCTCAAAATGCTTACCATACCGCTTTCCTTCCCGCTAGCTTCCTCGATCACCACGTGTATACTGTGCTAAAACTGCTCAGTAGACTTACGCATTTCCTCACAGTATCAAAACGTTAATCAACACAAAATCCATCAAAAGTTTACTTCCAATGCAATTTCCCATTAAATCAAAGCAAAATCCAAAATCAAAAACTGGAAAAACGCTAACAACACAGTATGAATCTCATATATGAAGAAAATGAGGTCTTCTCACAAGCTGCAAGCAGCAATGATACAGGTTTAACACATACAGAATTTACGCCATACAGAAATTATATTTCATGATTTCACAAGAAAACCAGCGGCCATGGATAGAAAATCTTCAAATGAAAGGCAAACTATCCTGGGCAACCCGAAGGCTGCATTAAATGCAGGTCCCACAAAGTGAACTAGAGAAGGCTGAAAACGTGCCCAAAATGAGAATATACATAAAAATCAAGAAAAATATAAACCAAATTGTAACGATTTCGGTCAACATGAGCTCCGTCTTCGGCGTACACTCATCATTACTGTGCAGTGGTAGACGGCTCATTCGCGACTACTCTCCTCTTCTGAAATGTGTATTGTTACACAAGAAACAACTCTGTGAGTTTTGACCGAGAATTAGCCGCAAAATGCCTGCTTGTCGCGTAATAGCAGTCAAATGATGGTTGCCCCGAAATAGCCGCAGAATAATCGCTAAATAACGCTGGCCGCGAAATGGCCGCCAAATATGTGGTCTGCTGAACAGCGCCCTACTCTAGAAAGGTAAGGGTAAAATCGGGTTTCTTGATCACCCATTATTACTGCTTCCCCTTACATGAGCGTATTTTCGTTATGATTGACGGTATCGTTGTCTGTAATTTTGAATGAAGATAAGACCGGCAATAAAAGTTTGATGCACCATTTCTAGATTAATGGCTGTGTTAAAAGCACCATTTGCCAGGATATAGTCAAGAAATAGGCCCCTCCAGGATCAGCAGCGGCTCCTGGTGGGCTATTTCTCGGCTATATCTCGGCCGAACAATGCCCGCGAAATAGCCTGGATATAGCCCACCAGGATCCGCTGAAAAGCCTGGTGGGCTATTTAGCGGACAACGTGGTCTCGGCCGGGCACTGGCCGCGTAATAAACGAGGAATAATCAAGAAATAGCCGCAAAATAGCCGAGAACTGGCCCACCGGGAGCCGCCGCTGAGCCTGGGGGGGGCTTTTTCTCGGCCAAATAATTCAAAGAAACAAGAGAACATACAAATTAGCTTACCGGATTAGCAATGAGATGATTTTTTGCGAAGGGTGAATTGGCGTACCTCAGCTCTAAAAAATCATATACTCTCAATCTTTGGACCATACTCGTTGAAATTACTATGATTGTTTCCTTTTAGAAGACTTTCGATATATGTGCCTTTCGATGTACTCCTGGTCGCTGAAGTTTCCACCTACTAGATCACAACACAACATTATGTAACCAGCTACAGATTGGCATCGCCGCTAGCCCTCCCCCCCCCTCTTCCTCTACACCAATTCTCCAGGGATTCAGTCTATCAGTTTCTCACGCAGTTTCTTTTGAGATTTAACAGCTTTTTACGGCTCATTTCAGCTTCTTTCCTAAACCCCTTTACTCTTTGAGACAACTATCGCATTATTTCTACAGCCCATGCTGCCCTGTCAGCTCTCACGACGTTCTGCGAACCCCTTTCAAAGCTCTCCGAGGCATATTGCACGCTCCCTTGAGAGAAACCTTCCTTCACCCCTTACATTTTCAACTTCTTTCCAGAGTCCTGACAAGATTACATGAACTCCCTGACTTAGGTCTATTTACAACAGAATTATGGAATGAACACACCCTGACTAGGGACTACTTTAAACTTCTCGTGGAGATTTGGAAAGCCATTTCGTCGTTGCTGTGGGTCTGTGACAGTACATGAATGATCCGTGATTGAGAGTGGGTCGAAACGGATATGTGAGAGTTTTCGGTCTAAGGCAAAATCTGCTCTTTGCGCTAAGTACGACTCACTCGTGAGCGAACGGCGAGCTAGTGTTTCCGGTAATAGTATCCATTCACCGATGATTCACCGGGTCGACTCTTTTGACTATCCGCCGGTAGCAGCCGCTGCCCAAGAAGCAAGATTCACAGTAATTGGCAATGCACAAATTTCTAAAAATGCCATCAACTTTTTGAGCTTGGGGCCATCTTTTTCACTTACCCAGCAGGTCAATCCATTCACATATCAAAAAGTCGTCAGAGGACTGCACAATCTGAGAGATCGACTCAGGATACGGGCTCAGCGCACGGCTCAACCGAATCCTACGAACGAAAACATTGGATATATTTTGACGCCCGTTCCATTTTCACGTTCTTTCTACAAGGAGCCGGATCCCTTCCCGAAGTTGAAGTAAAGTTCAGGATTCTCTCATCAGGAATTCGCAATGTACTCAGCAGACATGGACGGGAAAGGAGCACGAATTTGACGCCAGAACAGCTGGAAGGCTTCAAGGAGATTCGGGAAAAGATAGCAAGGAACGAAATCCGCCTATCCGTGAGTGACAAGGGAGGAGAATTTGTGATTTCGCCCCTTTCGTTAGACCTAGAAATCACACAACTTCATCTGAGTGATGCTTCTGTCTACCGGAAAACAACGAAGAGGGAGTCCACGCAGTGTCGCAAACTGAATAATGCTTGGACGACCGTGGGAAAGGCAGCAGGTCTAGATATCAAGCTAATCCGAAGCCTGAAGCTGGATAATTCAAAATGTCCAGTGTTCTCCACGTTGGTGAAAACGCACAAACTGTCGCCTGACACAATGCGTTTTATGGCGGCCGATTCGTTCCAAATTCGGCCCATAATCAGCTGTGTAGGAGGGCCGACCGATCGTATCTCATCCAAGATCGTGGGTCAGCTTCTGCAGCACGTGCCATCTCACTTAATCATCACAAGTCAATTCCTCGATCGTCTACGCTGCCTGAGAGACCAGCAGAACTGCGTTGTCGAGTCATTTGATGTGACTGCTCTATACACCAACGTGGATAATACAGATGCCCTCCAGGCTCTAGCAGAGATGTTGGACGAATATAGTGGGATTGCTACGTTTGGACTGAGCAAGACGCACATCTTGACGCTGGTAGAGGAGTGCCTGAACTGCAATATCTTCAAATGGAAAGAAGCATACTACGCTCAAGTTAGAGGACTCGCAATGGGTCAGCGACTAGCGCCAGTTTTGCAGTTTGCTTTATGAGCAAAATAGAACAGCCGGTGCTAGCTAGACTTCCTATCATGTACTGCAGATGCATCGATGACTGTTGCGTAGCTACATCGACTCAGGCGGAAATGGACGAACTCTTCAACATTTTGAACGAGCAGTCGCAGTACATCCACCTCACGAGGGAAACGCCAAGCGAAGGCTGGCTTCCTTTTCTCAACACCCAGATAAGAGTGGTCAACGGCACATACGATGTCAAGTGGTATCGAAAACAGTCCTCGAAGAACATAGTACTTCATACAAAATCTTCTCATCCCGAAGCTGTGAAACGCGCCGTCCTCCGCAACATGTACAAAACAGCCACTCAGATGTGCACAGGAAATGAAGGGTGAGAAGAATCACGTAGATTGGCTGACAGTATTGCTCGACAGAATGCTTACGAGCCGCAACGACGTTGCCGAAGAACACGACTGGGAGATTCGGGCGGAATAGGCAACAAAGTTGTTCTTCAGCTACCATTCTTCTCGGACGAAGTCAGCGAGGCAGTACGGCGATGTCTGGTTCGTGCAGATCTCAGCTAGGATGTGGTATTAATAAATACCCCCAGGGACAACATCAAACGACAGCTGGTTCGGAATCGGCTGTGCGATCGAACCTGTGTGACGGAAGATTGCATCGTATGCCCCAATGGAGCAGAAGGCGACTGCGTGTTGAGCGGAGTGGTCTATCAACTCAAGTGTGCTTCATGCAACGAAGTTTACATCGGCGAAACGGGAAGGATGCTGAGTGTGCGTATCAAGGAGCACTTAGCTGGCAAAAGGTGCAAGAATGCTCAAACTCCTCTAGGTAAGCACAGGCTAGAAGAGCGTGGAGGAGTTGATTTCAGCGTCAGGTGTACAACACTTTGTCGTGAGGAGGACATTGGAGCGAGGGAAGCACTGGAGGCCTTTTATAATAAGTCCCGTTCCCCCAAGCTCAACAATAGAAATGAGTGCTTGTCGATAACCAGTGAATTCTTACCTTTCATACCATTATGCCAGATATAACATCAGCTGGTCTGGTATGACTCATGGGCTCACTTGCCTCTTGCCCCGCGTTCTACCTGGTCGATAAGGAGCTCGTCGCTGTTGGAGCTTGTGGGGGTGGGTTTCTGTATCTGTTGCTGTAGCTCGCTCAAGTTCGGGGGATGTTTGTAATTAGTCTGAGAGCGAAAAAGGCGTTTGATCGAGTATCTCGTAGGTCGCTTTAGTTTAGAAACACTTTCAGGCCTTTGAAAACGACGATTTGCTCGAAACGTCAGGCCACAAATAAAGCAGTTCTGCCAGATAACGAACCTGTACGGCAAAGCAAATTCAAGTAAGGGCATTTTAATTGCTTTACAAAAGAGATGAGGGTACCCATCCGTGAACTTTTGGGGTGTTCAGAAAAAGTTCTTGGAATCGGCAAAAAAACTTGCATCTGGGTGTTATTTAGGGCGCTGAATCGGAATCTGGGGTCTGTTCCTTGCCTAAGCCATTATGTTGTAATCCATACGGTTCGTTTCACATTGTTATCCCAACCACGTTTACGTGCGTGTATGCTGCCTTCAAGCATGGACTAGCAAGACCTACCGAAGTTTTCGCTCAAGAAAACTTTTACGTGCGCCAACTTCTTGAGATAGAATAGTTTGTCCAAACGGTGTTGACTGACATCCGTCTACCCGAAATCCGCTGCCCGTATGGACTCACCTAAGCGGAGCAGGCTGCTGGAGATTAACAGTAGGGCGTGGGGTAAGAAAATGTGAGATCAAAAAGCAAAACATCCTTTTCCCATTTTTGAAGTTCGCAAGGGTATGTTCTCACTTTATCATCTCTCATGATAAGGAAAACGCAGGTGATGTTTTCCTAGTTAAGCAACACCATGTCCATGTTCTCAATAAATGAAATATGTACGTGGATGGTTATCTTTTGATAAGCAGATTTTGATAAACTCAGAATTTCAGAGTATATAAAACTGATTTATGGAAGCTAGTAAATCGAAATGACTGAGCGGTTGTAATGAGTGACGAACAGTGAAGGTGCTGCACAAATCCCTCTCACTGGGGTCCTGCGCACTTTTTATGACGTCCTGCACACTCCTACTGGGGTCTTGCAGACTTTGTATGACGCCCTGCACACTCTCTATGACGCCCTTCACACTCCCACAGCGGTCCTGCGCACTTTCTATGACGTCCTGCACAATGTTAGGACGTCCAGCACACTCTGCGAACCCTAGAAATTCTGTACGGCGCCCCTTGAACTATTGAAGACCTTTCGCTCTTACTAGAGCGTAACTCTTCTAGCGCTAGATCAATCATTGTGGTTTCCATGGCCCACGGCTAAAAGTGCGCCCCACGGACAAACTCGGTTGCCTCGAGGCTCAGAATCGGAGGTTAAATCCGATTTTCCGGTAATCGTAATATGTCCTACCCACCTAACTATTGGTACCATTTTATGCCAGTTCTGATCAGCCATTCCAAAGGTCCGCGGGACACACATACACACGCACCGGACATAACTGCTTAAAGCATAAGGATATAAAAGCAACAATTAGAAGGAATCCGTTTGTCTTGAAGTAAAACGAAAAACATCGAGTTCTTGGCGTGGGTAAGGTTCAATGTGGACACGCGGTCCATTAAGTGTTAAGCAGCCCGAATAACCGCTATGTATATGTTTTTCGGCGATTATATCGTAGCAATCTCGAAATCGTCAAAGGTGGCGTTTTTCCAGCAAAGTTTCCCCCATTTTAAAGCTTCGGACCGAATTAGGCGGGGTTTTCGAAGTATTGAGAAATGGACCTCATATTCGTAATTAGCACCCAAAACAAACCCTATGAAAACGTTTTAAGCTCAATCCGAGACACTTTTTTGAACATCCTGAAAATTGCCATTCTTGTACACCCTTTTCACTACGGAAACCTAAGAAAATGCTTTTTTTTTGGAAATCTCCTGCAAAGCTCTGAGACATTTAGGGGATTAGGAAAACGGACCAGTATCAATGCTGTGTCCCATTCCTACAACTCTTACCACATCCTTGAATATAATAATCGGCGTGGGGGTGTGTCTGACCGAGTGTCTGGCACGTATAACTGACGCCTGTCTGACCGGGTTTCAAATTTCCCGCAATTTTCAACCCCATCACTCAGAGCACGTTATTGTTTCAGTACACCGAGTGGCGGAATATCAGCGGGGCTTAGGAGAAAGGCGCACAACATTAAGATCGTGGTGGGACCCACCCTGGCTGTTGCATATTGAGTCCTTTAAAGGCACTGTTCGCGATAAACTTCATTCTCGAATTTTTCATAACAAACGCTTCTCGTGGCTCTCAGAAGCAGAACAGCGTTGTAGAAACGGGACGAAAAGCTACCCAGGAGCAGCAAAACGACTTAGGAAAGTGGGCAAACCCCGCCATTGTGGGCAAGCCCCGCCCCTTTCAGCCCCTCGACGTGAACAAAGGAACACTCGAAATCGTGAGTTGAGCAATGATTTCCGATCAAAAGCCCCGTTCCTCCCTTCATTCCCAACTTCTCTCTTTACTCAGTTCAGCTCGCATACATTGGCTGCAAAAGTCGGAAGTTACAAGCCTCGGACAATTCGTCCACCATGCTTCCCTAGCTCAATTTTTGAGGAACCATAACTCCATTCCCAGAAGGTTTTGTACGATTCCAGAAGCATCATTGGAATCAGAATGGAACCGATTTCAAGAATCGCGTAAAACGACACTGAAAGTGCGTGGGACTTCAGAATCGACGCGTACAACGTGTGCGAGGCTCAGGAACAACCAAGAAAAACTGTGAAAATGGGCTCGGCTTCGGGTCCATCGCGTAGAACGACACGGAAAGTGCGCGGGACTTTGGAATCGACGCGTACAACGTAAGCGGGCTCAAGGACATCCAAGAAGTACTTTGTGAAAGTGAGCGGGGCTTTGGATCCATCGCGTAAAACGACACGGAAAGTGCGCGGGACTTCGGAATCGACGCGTATAACGTATGCGGGGCTCAGGGACAACCAAGAAAGACTGTGAAAATGGGCTCGGCTTCGGGTCCATCGCGTAGAACGACACGGAAAGTGCGCGGGACTTTGGAATCGACGCGTACAACATAACCGGGCTCAGAGACATCCAAGAAGTACTTTGTGAAAGTGAGCGGGGCTTCGGGTTCATCGCGTAAAACGACACGGAAAGTGCGCGGGACTCCGGAATCGACGCGCACAACATGTGCGGGGCTCAGAGACATCCAAGAAGTACTTTTTGAAAGTGGGCGGGACTTCGGGTCTATCGCGTAAAACGACACGGAAAGTGCGCGGGACCTCGGAATCGACGCGTACAACATGTGCGAGGCTCAGGGACAACCAAGAAGCACATTGTTAAAGTGGGCGGGGCTTCGGGTCCATCGCGTAAAACGACACGGAAAGTGCGCGGGACTCCGGAATCGACGCGTACAACATGTGAGGGGCTCAGGGACAACCAAGAAGTACTTTGTGAAAGTGGGCGGGACTTCGGGTCCATCGCGTAAAACGACACGGAAAGTCCGCGGGACTGCGGAATCGGCGCAAACAACAGGTGGGGGCTCAAGGGATACGGACTAGGGAGGTATACGACGCACTCTCGAGGCAGGACTCAGATGTCGATAGCGTCGGTTCAATTACCTAAGCTTAAGGTACTTCAACCCGGACACAGGCTGGAGGATTCGCCTAGTCGCTGGCGGCCCCGGCATGCGCGGTGAGCATGCTGCGTGTCGGTGTGGTGACCGCGTCGCGTGTCGGTGTCGGATACATAACATGCAGTAACGGTGCAGATTACTCGTAATATTGTGTATTATTAGCGCAACTTACATAATCAAAAATCTGGTCAAGTTACACGTAACAACGCTTCAAATTACTTGTGAAGTTAAAGTGAGTCGCGTAAAACCATCATGCAACTTGCGTCAAAGACTCAGGTAACTTGTTGAGAAATTCCTAGTCTGAGCATCAAGTCTATATTTTTCGTGTCAAAGGCAGTGTTGCGGTGAGATTGCTGCTAGAGTAGGTGAGAATAGTGCGAAAATTCCGCAAATACAAGGTGAACGTGACGCGAATTGATGTGTTAACTGCGAAATTGGGGTGAAATTGCAGCAGAACTTCGGGGTCTCCGGAGCATTGACAACTCGGCACGCGGGGTGTCCGAGTCAGTATGATGAGCGCAGAGGACGAAAAGAATGGCGCTGCCAGCCAGAAAAGAAAGGCGCTGCCAGCCAGAAAAGAAAGGCGCTGCCAGCACTCTCTCGGCTCAATCCTCACAGACGCCTCGGTCATCGGGACTCACGCGTAAAATAAAATGCGTGTGGTGTAGGCGCCCACAACACTTGCGCCTTTACGCGCAATTCGCTGAAATGTCACCGACTCACCGTTTCTCGGATTTACGTTCGTTAGAGTCCGAATTAAGATCAGAAAGAGCTTTGCGGCCAGTTTTTCTTACAGAAGATCGTTTTAAATACGAAAACCAGTTTTCTTGTAAATACACTCAAGTAATACTACTGGAATAGTTTATTTTTTCATGTGGAACAGAATCCACTTATCATATATTCACTTGTGATGTATTCTTTATACTTTATAAAGTCATTTTTTAGTATTGATGATGACCAACGTGGGATATATAGCCTTTAGAGGCACAAAGCTGAGAAACTCATGTGATCTCGTGGACAATAACACTGTGATAAGGAATTTATGATACGAAACCGATGTACTGTCATTTACGTTAAAGGGTTAACATATGCTGAATCATTTACTTCCTTCCTCGTCTGTGTGAGCTTCCCCACAGTGCCTGGCGAGGTCAGAGTAATGATGGAACGTTTCCTGACATTCAGGGCAGACAACATTCAAGACTGCATCATTGACTTAATGATCATGCTAAACCCGTTGATGATAAAAAGTGGAAGACGTTGATAAAGACGTTTCTTCAACGCTTACTGTACCCCGTATTGATATATAATAGTTGAACGCTGAACCGAAAATCCGTACAAGTTCAAAACGCTATCAGTGTGCAGAAGGTTCGGAAATAGTGTTTTCACCCAAACTTTGCTCAGGGGGGGGGGGTGTTTCGGACGCTAAACACTATTATAAGATCCGTCTCCGGATTTTCGTAAAAGTAATGCGCTTTTGGAGGAAAGAATATGTACTAAAATCAGAAAAAACGCCTTGAGCAGGTGGAAAACGCTTTCACTCTGTGCAAAGTTCGAAAAACATGCTCTCACCAGAACTTTGATCAGGCCGTTATTCTGGGCGCTGAACACGATTAAGAGGTCCGATTCCAGATTTTTTAAAGACTAAAATGCATTTCGGAACGTCCAGCAGGTGCGGAACTCTGGCGAAAAACGACTACACGAATTCTTAACTGGTTCATACGTCTAAAGAAGGATGCTTTCACGCTCCACTTTTGATACCCCTTGGCTTTGTAACTGTGGAACTTGCTGTAATCGGAATGTTTCAGGGAGAGGGCTTTTTGCAATTTTGTCATTTCCAAGTGGGGTTAAGAATCTGATGATTGAAAGAACACACTTGGAGACTCCCAAACAGCTTAGAACTTGGCCGACTTCCTCTGATTACCTAGTCAAATAAACAGCTGTGAGGCCTAACCCTGTGGTTTTAATTTTTGCCGAAAGTTTGCCGTTTTAAGCAAAATTTTCGGCAAACGGCAACGGCAGACCCCAAAAATGGCCGACGAACGGCAATCGCCAAACGACAATTGCCGCACTCCCCTGGTGAATAACCAAAACGGAGGCACAGATTTAGACGGTGGCATCCTGCTCACCTGCCATCAACAATAGA
The DNA here is from genome assembly GCA_029168955.1 of Aplectana chamaeleonis. Taxonomy (NCBI): domain Eukaryota; kingdom Metazoa; phylum Nematoda; class Chromadorea; order Rhabditida; family Cosmocercidae; genus Aplectana; species Aplectana chamaeleonis. Next base: position 789,752 of record JAPDOI010000037.1, on the reverse strand, counting down.
GACTGGACAATTAAAAATTGAATACATAGGATGCCGAACGCGGCTATATTAGATAAGCGAGACGGTTGCAAAAAAAAAGGATTTTACGGAGGGCAACGCGGATCGAGGTTCTGAGGAAAACTGGAAATCAAGCATCAGACTCGTGGTGAGCTTGTTTAGGAACTTCCTGGAGAACTCGCCTGGTGCCTTAGAGTACCAGGTTATTTTTGCAGTCTTGTAATCTCCAAGTACCGAGGGGTACACATTGCCAAGGTTGCATAAAGTGGTGATACTAATTGCATTGCTACATCGCCGACCGCTCCTGTGTTTATGCTAACTAGATAAACTCTCGAGTGAATACTGAAAATTATTGTTCTTGTTATGAATTACATAGATACACCCCTCGGTATTTCTCATTGAGTCCACTTTCATACGAAAATCTGAAAGAAAACTCTGGGTGATCATGATTGAAAAGCAATTATAGACGATGTTTAAATTTTTTCGCCTTTTTACGATTTACGTTCCAGAAGTAGAACAGCCGTGAAGAGTGGAATGGTACGTGACGTCTGTTATCAATGAAAAAGGCCCAGTACGAACTGAAAACTTAAAAAGCTGGCGCATTATTTCCGGAAACCCACAGAAAACTTTTGTGCTGGAAAGAAGTGATGGGAACGGTAGCTAAGCAAACAGGGAAAATTAGCTTCGTAATGTAAAGAAAAGAGTTACGGTGAAAATCTCCTTCCTATAAATACGGAACTTTTATTGAAAGGAGTTAATTTGTCGTAGTCATATACGTATGATAATGCACTTTATCGTATTCATCGCGTTATTAAAGCTTTATCCATGCTTTGAAAAAAAATCTGTTTTTCTGTTTTTTTTTATTTGCGCGTAAAGGCGCGTGTGTCGTATGCACCTACACCATCCGCATTTTATTTTACGCGTGAGTCCCGATGACCGAGGCGTCTGCGAGGATTAAGCCCACTCTCTCGGCCCGGCTAAAGTGCAAACTTGTCTATCTCTGCATCTCCGCGGGGTGGACCAATTCACAGCTTTGGCTGTACACTACAAGGATGAGTGCAAACCTAGTTTGAGCACTCGAAGTCCCAGTAAAGAACGAAAGCTAGCGCTTTCAGAAATCAGAGCATTCTTTCCATGGAGTCTGCAGGAAAACACTCGCGGATAACGATATAATATATCTGGTACTTAAAGAAATTCTTATTTTCATGGATGAATCTTGGGTGACCCCTCAACAAGGTTTGCAACCAGGATGCTATCATTAAAGTCATCGATATTTTTCTTCGATCGAATCGGTGAAAACGTTGTAGGCTGTACTTTCTTTAATGAGGTGGTACAGAGGAACTGGTCAACAAAGTGGCGACTTACTGTTATAAAATCAATCATCAAAAATAGGAAAATCTTGAAGATTTCTCGTGGGTCACCACGTATTTTCAAATAGGTGAGTAATTCTATCAAGAAGGAGCTGTTTCAGCCAGAGGTGGTTTTGGACAAACAGAAACGTTCCAAAAAAGGAGCAACAGTAAAACGGGATGAACGAGTCTTCAGAAAATTAACAAAATTTCTTGAGAACTAATTCACGTGGCAAAAAATTTAAATTTCCATTAACAAACCGTTGCTATATTTTGCATGGAAGAGCTTGATGCCTTTCGATAAAAGACTTTATTATTTGGAAAGGTTCAGTAGCTTCTGTACTTTCAGTAGTTGACTTTCTGATCAGCGAAAGGAAACCGTTTATGTCGGTCAGACTTTGTCTTCCTTTCGTTGATAGGTATAAAATATTTCCAACGGTACTAGAATAACCGGCACAAGCTCCTTTCCAGAACCACAAAGCTCTTCTCTCAAGAATATCACGAGTTGACTTCGTGAATTCAAAATTTCAGCTACGGGAATCAGTTCTCAAAAAGCATTGTTAATTTTTTGTAGACTCGCCCACTCCACTTCCCTATTGTTTCTTTTGTAGGAACGTTTCTGTCAGCATCAAGCCACTTTTGCTTGAAAGTACTCACTTTTATAGAGTTTGTTTTGCTTCTTCTTCTCTATCATATGTTTAATCAGCAGGTTAGTATCGCATCCAGTAACTTTCTTAAGCGAACTGAAGTGTCAAAAAAAGAATGAGCGTTAGAACTGTCCCCGATTTTTAGGGAATAGAAATACTGGTTTAACTCGAAGAATTTTAACTGCAGGAAATGCATTCTCAATTTGTGATTTCAATCTCAGCATCTCTAAAGACGAAGCGGTCTTGGCCGATGTTTGCCAGATTATGCAGCAAAACCTCGCTCATCTGACAGATGCCTGTCGACGACACAACAGTAGCGTCTTCTTCTTTGTGTCTCCGTCGCGAAAGCCAGGGTGGAGGGCGCAGCAAGCGCGAAGGAAAGTGGACGAGGCATGCTTGGTTGTCAATGGTACCGCAACCGAACTTCGGCGATTCTTCCCGGCCTCGGAGCCGACGGCGAGCCACCACAACCCACTGCGGGGTGGCCAGCCCCGCTAGAATACATTAATAACCACCTCACGGGGTCGTTGTTTCAGGAGCAGCGTATCCAACGTGGGTTTTCTAAATTCATTCATCACGTGCCAATACAGACCGCACTTCTCGCTCAAGATTGCTAATGATAGGCAGGGTTTTGCGGAAGTCTTTTTCAATATTTTCGGAAATGGAAGAAAATGGCCAAAAAACGCTGGAAATGGAATTTCGGAAACGAAAGTGACCAAAAACCCAAGGGCTGTCTCATCCTCACATTTCGTCGCTGCTCATTTTTTGCAACTCTCACTCGATAACCTATGGCTTCAGTCAATAAAGTATAACTATTAAAAGTAAATAAAATCACTATGATGCACGACACGATTTCGAATGCTCGCTTCTGGAAAAATTCGAAAAGGATATTTCAGAAACTTCCAGTATATGTAAAGTTTTAAAAACTCCTTCTAGGCAATGCACCGCCTGTTCCCCAATTAGAGTCCAGGCTGCGCCAAGTATAGCTGGTGGTCGCGCTGCGTGTTCAAATCTGATTAGAAGTCAGTCTTCAAAACATCACCGTTGACTGTTTAGACTTTTTTCTGAACCCTAATTGCCTATCGGAGCTAATACCACACTAATAAGAGAAAAATAAAAGAAAGCTCATCGGCGAGAATAGGAAAATTCAACTGCAATATGCCTCTAACGCGGAGTAGCGCTGCTTGTGGCCACCTCCACCTGCCTCCGCCAGGACTCTTTCCTGAAGGACAGGCTTCACGTGCAAGAAAAAGCGTCGCGATTCTTATTGCTATTGTGAAGATTGACAAACGAGTAAGAAGACTTTATCGGCAAGCTCCAGAAAAATCATTTAATTTCGGAGAAAAAGCTGTACGAAAAAAATACAACAAAAAGTGGTAAGATTCATGGACGCCTATTTTATGTCATCGTTCTAGAGCGGGGAGGGCCTTTTTCAGGACACCGAACTTTGTCGAGGATCTCAGCCAGGCTCAGATACATATTCGACGGATCACAAGAGTTTGAAAGAGAATCTTGCCTCCTTATTGTGACCTCAAACATCCTTGCATAGACCCAGTACCATTACCCATGCAGCACTATGTTCTTCCGTTTCCGAACTCAATAAGCCGGAAACGGAAGTGGAAGGGAAAATCCCAAAAACACCGGAAATACGGAACCGGAATCCGAAACGGAACAGTTCCGCACAGACCTGATGATAGGTCACTCTGACTTGCGCCAAATTCACCCTTTGCGGGAATAAGCTTCGATGACGGCGCTAATGATTAATTTCCTGGCTTATGATAGAAGATGGCGTAACATGCCGCTTCCCGAAACACGAAGTCTCGAATTGGCAGAGTATGACAAAGACTTCAGATGTATTGATAATGCGTGGTGACGGGGGAGGGGTGGGGGGACTCACCGTTTTTCAACGTTCCAGATGCTTTTCTTCAGAATTTGGAGAAAAACTTCCCCGTCGATTATGTCTCAGCTTGCAGTATGTTTAGTGCAAATACGCAAACACACAACAGCCTTTTTCCACTGCCATGCACTGTAATCTGACTGCGCCTCCGTACTTCAAAGGCAGTGTTCACGATAAAAAAAATATGTTTTCGTTTCCACTAGGAGTGGATCGTGGAGAGGCGCACTGTAACGTTGACGTCGAAAGTACGCTTGAAAACGAGCCAGGAAGAGCCTCAAAAGAGAACGAAGTTGCCATTTTGAGCGCAAGGCAACCCCAAACGCGCAATGCCCGCCCTTCGACGTGACCAAATAAAGACTCGAGATTGTGAGATGAGCAATGATTTCCGTATCAATAGCCCCGTTCTTCACTTTATTCTCATCGTCTCTCTTCACTCGGATCAGCTTGCATACATCGGCCGCAAAAGACGGAAGTTACAGGTTTCGGACAACTCGTCCACCATGCTTCCTTAGCTCAATTTTTGAGGGACCATAACTCCGTTACCAGAAGGTCTTGTAAGATGCCAGAGACATCGTTGGAAGCTGCATGGGACCGTTTTCAAGATAGGCGAAAAAACAGATAAACGATTTCTATCGTGAACACTGCCTTTAAGGGCAGTGTTCACGATAATTCCCAGCTCCCGGGCAGAACTAAAATGACGTACAAATTGAGAAAAACGCACCAGAAGTACACGGAATGCTTAGGTATCACCCAGCCTCTTAAGTATCACAGAAAGTGCTTGTTGTGACAATGAAATCTTTCGTGGACGCGTCCTTTGCAATTCTCTACTCTCTATTGCTCCATTCTTTCCTTAGGGCCCTAACTAATCCTGTTGTGCATTTTCTATTTTCGATTGAACCAATTTTCCACCGGTGACAACCACCATGAACATGTTCATCCAATCGGACAACTAGTCTAGGCCAGAGAATATGGTCACTGAAATACGACATTTTAGTGCGTTTGTCGCCGTTTCTTCGTAATTTTCGTAGCACTTAGAGGCCAACGCATTGTTTTATTTTAAAAACTCAGGCACGAAAATCATCGTGAACATTGCCTTTAAAGACCCAGTCCAGGCTCGTGGGTAAAATTTGACATTATGGTCCGTTCATTGAGAGTAGCAATCCTGCCAAACGCGGAATCTCAACTCTTCAGAATAAGCGAGAAAAATCGAGCACCGATTCCCCCCCCCAAATCAGCACCCATTGGCTCCGCCCACTTCGGAGTTTTCCCTCTCAAAAGAGACGGAACGCGCGATCGATTTCAGTCAAAATCTATGTTCTTCCTTTTGTAATCGGTCTATCTTTATAATAGAGTCTTGTCCAGTGCGAAGATTACGAACGACAAGGAAAAGCAAGCCCGAGATAACTCGTTCACGAGTTTCTCATCGTCCGAATTCACAATCTTTGAGTGACCATAACTCCGCTCGTAGTGGAGCATGAGCGATTCTGAAGACAGCATTGTGATCAGCCCGAAATTTTCCTCAAGTTAAGCAAATAAACTGGAGAACGATTTTGAGGTTGGACTGTGCCTTTAAGTGGAACTGCTTGTGGGGACGAAGGAATTCTTTCAAGAACTTCACAAGTCTGTTGCCCCATTACCTCGCTGCTAGCCCCCCCCCATACCAACCCTATGTCCACGAAATCGATCGAACAGCTTTTTATGTGGCTGCTTCTGAAGACCTGGTATCTTTATGAGACCTCTTTTACGCTCCTTCTGAAGTCCTCCAACCCTCTAAGACTTCTAGCGCAGCCTTTTAGAAGCACTACTTCTCCTCCATTTTTCCTTGCAGGCTCCCCATGGAGCCCGGCTCTAGAAGAAATTGTGTGGAAGCTGCCGAGAATATATCGCGAACCAGAATTTTACCGAGAAATTGACGCAAAGACTATCGCTAGGTCGGGAACTTCTGCGAATATAACGCGAAATCTCTGTAGAACTACCCAGTGGCTGCCGAAAAACTACCGGAAAACGAAAAAAATTATGAGAAGAAGTGTCGCCATTTTGCTGCGGACTTTCCGCGAAAATACGGTGATAAGACAGCCATCATTGCGATGAGAGTGCCCCAGTGCAATATGAATGGAAAAAATTTAAAATGTTACCTGATAACTTGTCTCAATCCTTTCGTGCTCTAGATTAATACTGCAGAAATTGGTTGCCAGAGTTTGTTCTTAGGCCATTAATGGTTATCCTAAAAAATGCTGGTTGAAAGAATAAGCTAAATTTCCTATCGGACGACAAGCTCAGCGTGAATTCCAAAAAAACTTCAAAAGTACAAAATGGACAAGCAAGAAGCTCAAAAGTTCTAAATTTCAAAACAAAAACAAAGATGAGCAACCATTAAAAAAAGAAATGAAGAATTGCAATCGATGTTTTGGTGATCCACATGATTGCTTCGCGTGTCAGTTTGGGGATGCTCCCCTGTGTTCACTGGGCATTTGAGTAAGCCCGTAGGTCTGGGTTCGCTCCCCCGCAATCGATTGAACACATCGAACAAAGGAGGGACGAATACTCTACCAAGTCCCTCCCAAAGGGGCGGGGCTAGAGGATGCATGTCGACGGCCAACCAAGGTTGTGTTTAGTCCCTAATGACGTGGCCACGGCCGTCGGTTTGTGGACGATCCCCCGAGAACATCAGAGAAAGGCAAAAAAAACTGCCGAGTTTGATCTGCGCCATGTTTTGGTTTGTTCATTAGGGGCTGAGCAGAGTGCCATCAGGGCGCGGCGCGGCCTGATGGTGGGCTGCCGAAGTGATAGATCGCGGCGATCTATCAATACGGCAGGCCATCATCAGGCCGCGCCGCGCGCTGATGGCACTCTGCTCAGCCCCTTAGACCAGCGCTCCATTGCAATACATAGACGTTGCAGGATGGGGCGCTCTTCAAATCAATCACTCGAAAAAAGCATCCGTTGCGTCAATTTCATCACTTCGCTATAGGATTCGGATATTTTTTTGAAACTGCAAATATCCTGTATTGACTACACTAATTTGTCTATGCCGCTAGATGCTTCCTTCCTTATTTTGTCTATTTTTGAAGGAACAAGGAGGTAAAGAATTTAAAGGCAGTGTTGAACACAATGGTGTCTCCGGAATCGCTCAGAACTGACTGTTAACGGGGTTACGGACCCTCAAAGATTTTAAATTTGAATGGCAATAAGTTCGCGGACGTGTTGTCTCGAGCCTGTTTTTTCTCGTTATTCGCAGCCAACGATCTGAAGCAAGCCACAGTGTAAAGCCAAATCGAAGGCAAATGGAAGAACACAGATCGTGAGCAAAATCTATCGCGCTCATCTTCCCCATTGAGATCGGGAGCTTGAAGGTGGGCGTTAACCTTATTTCTCTTTCACGGAGGGCGTGGTCGACTTTTTCCTATCTTCTTCTCGCTTGCTTAAGCGAAGTGAAATATCGAGCTTGGAGGGTTTGCTATACGCGGAGAGCGGACTATACTATCAAAAATTACCCCTGAGGTTGGACTGTGCATTTAAAGGCACAATCCGAGCTTAAGGATAAAATCTGAGATTTCCACATAATTGTGAAGTAGACCCACTCCATATAGCACCTGCAAAGTGAGAGCTCTCAATTCCTCTGAATAAGCGAGATTTAGGAGGAAGCCACCCTGGGGCGCCCACATTGGGAAGCCACTTTGGCACGCCCATTTTGCGATCTTTCGAGCTCAACAGTGGCGAGATGAGCAGTGATTTTCGATCAATATCCCAGTTCTTCCCTTCGCTCTCAACCTCTCTCTCTATTCAGGTCGGCTCGCATACACCGGTTGTAAATGACGGGTTACCAGCCTCGGCAAACCAGTCCACCATGCTTCCGCAGCTCAATTTTCGAGGATCCATAATTCCCTTCCTAAGGGGTCTTGTACGATTTTCAGCATGGGACCATCTTCAAGATAGGCATAAAAACAGAAGAACGATCCCGAGGTTGGACTGTGCTTTTAAAGCAGAGTATAAAGAATACGAGAAAGATAAAAAATGCGAAAAATCCGAAAAAGATATTGACGGTGAGGATTACAGAACTAAAGATGATGAAGAAGATGGAAATCGGAAAGATATCAAGTGAAGACGGAGCAGGTGAATCTAATATAATTGAGAAACAGAGAAGATGAAAAAATACGGTAAGAATGAAGATAGAAAAATCAAGGGTGGAGATTAAGATAATGAAGGAGAAGAAGGAGAGGAGAATGAATCAGGTACTAAGATGAAGAAGAGAGAAGCAATAATAAGAAGGGGAAAGGGAACTTCACAACAAGAAGGAAAAATCGATTACGGCACAGAGATCGATGAAATCAGTTTTTAAAGCCCTAATTTCATTGATTATGATCGCTGGTTAGCCCACTTACGCTGGCAAGAGGACTGCAGTCACATTCTCACCAAAATAGGGTCGCGAACGTGACCCTTTACTCCGCGCTTTAGCCGCTAGGGCTACGCGCAAGACGAGAGGTATGCGGCGAGGAGAGCGCACGAGAACGGTGGGAAAACGCCGAGCCACGCATGTTTACTTGTGAATAGCCCTTAGACCAGCACCGGCGACGCTGGATTGGAAATTGGTAATCTATGTTTCCATGTAACCATCCATCTATCATGGATATGATCAATGCGCAGTAATACACGCCTAAAAGTAGCCGCGAAGCGCCCTGGGTGTGTACGATTGTACAAGAAGAAGAACACAAAGGAGAAAAGGCAGACAGGGGAGAGAGAAGAGAGAACTAGGTGTAGAAAAATTCCCGACCAGAGCGCGGTTTTCTTGGCGATTCTTGACACTGTAATAAACAAGAGATGAAAAATTCTACAATAAACAGAGCCAAATGTTGTTTTTGTTCGTTGTTTTCAATAAGCCGAGAAAGAGAACACATGTCGCATTTTCCTATTAGTGAATGAGGTTAGACTTCTGCACTATGCGGATCGGTCACATATGCCGGAGCTACTGTTACGCATTCCTGTCCCGGCTTCATTCGCTCTGAGCTAATAGAAAACCAGCAGAACAGCTACGATCACAACTATGGTAGAAAACTGATACTACTTGAGCCAAATTTTCACGTCTCCAAAAACCTCTTACCATAAGGATCTTTTTACCTGGAATTTGACCTACTACAAGGACAGTTGGCACAAAGGAAAAGAAAATAGGAGTAACAAATACCATTTTAAAATATTAGAACTTACTGGTTCCAAGCCCTCCTCGTAACTTCTTGTGATCTCGTACAACTCATCAATTTCCCTTTCCCATTTAGCGGCCAGACTCTCCAGACAACTGAAGGACGCAGCTTGACATGAGTCCCTTGAAAACACACGCTGAACGCCACGAAATCGTAACAGCACGGAACGCTTCTATCAGTTACTACTAACTTGGCATGCGTTTCACAATGCCAGCACGGATGCTCTAAAATAGACTGTGTTCGCTCTCAGAACAAGGTTGCGGAGCGTAGATTTTTTGCCGATTAGAAGCGTTTTAGTTTACTGTTCTCACAAGTCTCAGGCTTCAGAATGTCCAAAACGATGATAGCAGTTTCAGACTCCGAAATCCATGAGATACACGTTTTGTATGCTCTCCAAGAACGTCCCGGTCACTTGCACAACACGTGTTGACAAGCTGATGGATTCGTCAAAGGTAAACCCCATCCGTTTAAGTTGAATATTACTCGTATTCTCTGCAGTTTCTCATGTCAAACACTTCCATCTATTCATATGTAGTAGTTACCGTAAGTAGAGAATCTCAAAGAAGGCACGCGGTACAATCAAATCACGATCAATTACGATAGCATTTCGAGGGGCTACTAGCACTCCTCAACTCCCGCACGTCAAGCGAAGGGCGGCCTGACAAGGGGCGGTATGCATATGGCCCCCGGAGGGGGAGAGTGGAAGGCCCCGTCTTTATGCGGGGAGTTTCTCGGAGGAAGAACGTGGGAGCCCCGCGATATGTAACGGGTGATCCCCTCACTCTGCCTGACGGGAGACTCCCCGCGCCGATTAAATTGCATGGCGTCGAATGAGATGCTGTGTGCGATTGCGGCCTGACAGGAACGCTTGCGCGTCCTTTAATTTTTGCCACTCTTTTGATCTTTGGATGGCATATCGTGGTATCTCGACTTCATATCGAGATTCGAGAAAGTGCGGGAAGGGTAATCATGATATTCAGAAAATCTTCTTGTTCTTGTTTATCAAAACTTGTATATTTTGATCGCTAAGAAGAAATACATTTTTCCGAATATTATTTTATAGTTTATGGTTTTAGGTTAGCGATGCAACCATTGCAAGACTATTGATTCTTGGGAGTTCCGATTTTTTTACAAATAAAGCAATCACGTCTGTTGGTAGAATAACCGAACGCGATCAACCACCGGAGGTCGGCTGCCGCGCGCCTTCTTGGCGCCATGCGTCAGCGCGATTGGAGCACGATAATCCACTCAACCCAGGATCCACGATAAGCCACTATACACAATCCGTTAATGCAGATGGTTTTGGATTCCGGCCACAAAAATTTGTCATTCTGTTGGAATCGCAAAAAAATGAAACGATGATGAATTTCGAAGAAACAAAATTTTTCTGCAACAAAAATAAAATGGGGTGAAGAAAACTGGAGAATTTATAAAAAATATTTTATTGCAGGAAAACTGTAAATTATCTGCAATGAGGATCATGAAGAGGAATATTCTTCTCAAAATGAGGAAAAACTAATTTCGTTCAGTAAAAAATTAGTCAAGAATGCTGAAATTCTTCATTTCCCCCTTAGTCCGGAGCAGGGGACGGACGTTGGAAGCCCCGTCGGGGAGATGGGGAAGCCCGTCGGGGGCTCCCGAAACATTGAGGATCGCGGGAGCCCTCGCCAAGTGTCTCTCCTGTGGCGGGGGCCCCATCCCCTGTCGGCTACGATATGAATACGGCACAAGGCGTTCGAGTATGAATACTTTCTACTCGCCGGCGGAGGATATGAATGGTCTAGCGCGCCACCGCTATGGCGTAGCGGGAGGCGAGGACCGCGTTGTTCCAAATCATTCATACTCTTTATCTGCCAGAGTGAGCCACTCAAGCCGAGAAGGCAATGAGCTGTGTGACTGAGTCCAGGGTAAGAGCAAAAAATTCAACCACGAAATCATTACAGAATCAAAGGGTTCGGCATAATGGGCTCGCATCGTCCAAACATAAAAAAGATAGATGAAAGCTAGCGCATTGCTACATAAAGATTTAACGAAAAAGGCCGGTCAATCCAGTATTTCAGTAAAACTAAATAATGCATTACGATGTTACGACGACCATCCGATGTCACGCTAGTGTCTGACGCTGTTAAGGCTAAGAACATTGAGCCTATGCCAAACCTACTGTCAGCATCTCAACAGTAGAAAGTAATGAATTCCTCACCTACAGTATCCAACAGTGTTATCGGTCGTACACTTCGGGCAAACGGTTACGTTGAGGAATTGATGGGCACAATCCAGGGTGATCTTATCTTCAGCCGTGATTAGGCTGTCATGCAATGTTTGCAAGATAGCACCCCCTTTTCGATACCGCCATATAGCATCGGCAACACTGGAAACCACTTCATTATGTAGCTTTGGACAAACGTCAGAAAAACGCTGCACTTATAGTGTCTAATTTGAATGACGGAAGAACGGCACTGCTTCTGACAGACCAAAAAAAGTTTCCCAGGAACTCAGTGCAGTCCGGCATTCAAATCACTCGCGAAAGTGCTGATTGCATTGAATTGAAATATGTTAGAAAAAACAGAGATGTGGTTGAAAAACGCAGGAACTCATACTTTTTTGACATTTTCAGCGGCTCGTCACCGAAGAACGAGGTCCAATGTTGCACATTGTTACGCATACATTCCATATAAGGAGCACTCGCCGTTCTGAACAGAAACAAAAATGCTTGGTACCTATTCCATCGTGAAACACTCCACTAAAGAACTAGTACGATTTTGATGCAATTAAACTTGCATCAAAACAGTCTTTTCGAGCAGTTCCACCCATTTCTAGTTTAAATTTTACTCGAGGGGGTTGTCACATCGTTTTCTCTTCAGAACGTTCTCCTGTTTCACTACGAAGCACGTTTCTAGCACTCGATTGTGGTAAGGAGAGAACAAGGAGTCCCCCCCCCCCTCGCGAAAATTCCCTTGTTCTTCCTTCAGCGTAGTGAACGCGAAATCAAAATCACAAACGGTGTTATGAATCGCCTACATTGATTGATCGAAAATCAGTACATCAGAGCTCGCTGCTTTCGACAGTTCCCTGTCTTTAGAGAGCTGAACTACATAGCTGATGACCTCTGACATCAGAGGCGGCATGGATGAAGGCCTAGGGGGTTTTTAGAATTCCACCGCGGCGCGACTTCATGATTCATATGCGAGTCGACGAACGGCGCATTATATCGATCGATGCCCACAGAAAACATTTGATCGCGCCGCATTGCGATGGAACTCTAAACTAGGCCTGGCAAGGATGGCATGGAGCCGCCCCGCGTTCTACACGCAAAGTGTCGAGCTAGTTGCGACCCGAAGCACATGCCGCTCCCGAGGCGGCATGCACGTACGCGCCGGGTTAGGTTGGGGTTGAGCAGGGTTTGGGGCGTTGGTGCGTTTGATGATTGTTCTGCGAGAGCTGGAGATAATCAATAATTGGTGTCACAGCGGGGTTTCGGCTGCCTCAACTTCCTAGGCAGGGTTGACGAAGGAACGATTTTTCAGTGTTGCCCCAACCCCTTTTCAGCCCTCGAGCTGCAATCATCAAACGCGGCGACGCCCCAAACCCTGCCCAACATCAACCTAACCCGCCGCGTACGTGCATGCCGCCCCAGGCGCGTAAGAGCACGCAACCTAGTTGCGCACGGTGGACACTATGAGATATAGTTCTCTTTCGTTTCAGTGGTAGCTGAAACAGCTAATTTTTTTCGAATATCACAGCCAAAGAAGAAGACGGTCAACGGTTATTCGATTTTTAAAGAGAAAACAAAAAAGATAAAAGTTTAAACACGGTCGATCCCAGTGTGGAGGGGGGGCAGTTTGGCAGACCGCGGAGATCCCCTTAATTAAGACCCCCATCAACTGTTTCGAACGTCCTCCGTCGTGAATAATTTGAGGGGAAGACGGTGAGACGTTCCATTCGGAGGGAAGGTCTCATCATCTCCCCTCGCCTGGTTGTGAGCGATGAGCGATAACCACCAAATCAGGTCCATTCTCCTTGAAAACTTCCCTACTAACGTGTGGAGAGAAGATGAGAAGCTGCCCCGTAGTTTGATGTCTGACGTAATTTTTGGCCATAGTCCAGCTTTTCTGAGACAGCGAACTGTCGAAAGCAGCGAGAATTGACAAACCGGTTTTTGATCCATCAATGAACGTTGGGTTGTGACATCATGGAGAACACCTGCTGCCGGGAGAACAAGGGAAGAGCTGCTATGGACAATTACTTTTGCCTCCTCTCTATCCGGGGGAAGTTCCCAAATTGTATCGAAGAAATCACCGTCCTCTTTCTTGGAAATCCTCCCGTTATGTGAATAGCGTTATGACAAGAAAACCAGTGCACTGAGTGAAAGGACTTCAAGGAGCAAACGCTGAAGTCTGAACTGCAATGGACTCTTCGCCATAGCTCGGCCGCGAAATGCACTACTGCTCCTTCGATTTCATCCTTTTTTTTTACCAGCTTGCTTCGAAATTAACTTTTCTCAAATTCGAAAAGTTCTTCAGAGTCTAGGCGAGTAGGGCTATTCAACAATATACTGCTTGCTAGATTCTAGCTTTACACAACAAAAAGTTCGGGATGGGATTTACGTCTCACCATACGGTGCACATGTCGCAGTGCAACCACATACTCTACTATAAGTACATGTACTGTATGTCACATTGAAAACTTTACTCCAAACGTAGCCCTTCTCGCCAAGATCTTAAACTTTTTTTTCAGATCCGAAAAAACTCAGTTTGAAGGGGGTAATACGAAAAAGAGGCGAAAACGCGTCCCCGAGAGCCCTCTGACCAAATCCTAAAAGAAGTGTTGTAACTAGCTATCATACAATGTCGCTCTGTCCCAACTCCGCCCATCATCAGTGCCGATTTCTGTAAAACAGATGCAGTGCAGATTTCATGTACAAAAAATGGGTATTCCGAGAATATCACAAGTCAGGTTTACTCAAAAAATCTAAAGCTGAGGAATTCTAACACCTCTTCCCGCATTTGTCTCGACTGTTAAGCACCAGAATGAAATTAAGAAGGAAAAATCATACTACATCATTTTACAGGTAGTCGCACCTGTTCAAATAGAGAGAGCGCTTTGACTGGATATTAAGGTGAATTTGAAATTTCGTATTCATTCTAGCCATGGCTCAGTATTTATTACTATATTTAAGTTTTAACATTATCTCGCCAATTCTAGCATGTTTCCTCCTAGTTTCGAATTTAATTTTGCGAAGGACTTCTGTGAAGCAAAATTAAGACGGTCTCGAAGCTTTGCCAAATGGTTGGAGAATTTTTAGTATATCCCAGAAGAATTTTGGATTCGACTCGTAGCTTTTCTACCACAGGCACGTACTGTGGCAAGCGAACCACTATAAGCCATACTAACTATTCCAGAGGAAATGTACTTTCCTAGAACTTTTTTTTAGACGTAAAGTCCGAATATGCCCATCGCAACTGCCTAGACTCATTCTGAAAGAAGTTATAGGCATTCTTTTTCTGATTCTTGTACCTATTGTATCTTTTAAAAAGCGCAGTAAACTTTCGAAATTCCGAAAACGGACTTCGTGTTCAGGGCCCAAAACAACACCCCCCCCCAAAAGTTTGGGTGAAAGCACATTTTCCGAACCTTCTGCAGACTGCTAGCGTTTCGGACTTATAAGAATTTTCGATTAGCGTTCAATTGTGTATACAATTACGAGGTTCAGAAAGCGTTGAAGTAAATTGTTCCAGATTTGACTTGAAATTCGCCCTGAAGGTTATTTGGGGTGCTGATCACGAATCTGAAGTTTACATGTCGTTTTTTCAATGTTTTCGACTTAAAGGCATCGTTCGCGCTGAAAACCAATATCCATTTTTCAGGCTCAATTTCATGATTGAGCCCGGCGGAATACGTTGGTGAAGTTTTGCGCGTCAAAAATATGAGGCTCTGAAGTTGGAGTGGTTCAAAATTAAGATTCGCCACCAATTTTCACCAACCATCTAGCACAAGGAACAGAAGCGCCACCACATGCGCGGATGATTCAGCATTTGAAATTTTTAATCCGGGAAATTCTAACATCCAAACCTGCCCAATGGATACTTTATTTTTCAAACTAAGTTCCAGTCAACAAGAGGCAACAGGAATTCACCCACCTAATAAGTTTGAAGCAAAAAACACATCCGACGTTTGCGAAAAAAACCTTAGACGTATTGCACCAGACACACCGAAATCGACGGAAGGGTGGGAAGTGGGTAATTCGAGACATTTCAATATGAGTTTTTTCGCAAAATTCGATGGTTTTGTGGAGCCTTTCCACTCTTATTCTGTATGTCAGAGAGTTGCCTGCTCAAAAACATGAAAAAATGAGATACGGTTTTTTGCGCGTACGATGCCTTTAATTTGTTCAAAGCTTCTCACCGGCAGAAAAATATGGGGGCTAAATCGACTTTAGACGATTTCCGTAATGGGAAGACAGATGTGGCTCAAATCGTACTTCTGGGGGTAATTTGGAGTGCTCAACACGAATCCGATGTCAGTTTATCAATTTTCGAAAGCTTAAGGTAGATTACAGTGGGTATACGGTATAGTTGTGCCCTGGACAGAAATACCGAATATCGAATAGGCCTCTTTCAGAGTTCGATCGCTCTGCGACGCGACCGAATGAAAACACTGTGTATCGATCTGGTCGCGTCGCGCGATCTGGTCGCCGGCCTTTCAGACAAGATCGCGGCAAAAGTCGCCCAATCGCGCGATTGGGCGACTGAGATGTCCAGATCGCGTCGCCATGCAGTGCACGGCGACGCGACCGATCGCGGCGACCGCTTCATATGTCCTCGTTCAAATTCCTCTTTTTTCACGTTGATTTAGGCAAAATCAGTATAAGTAGGCAAAACAATCATAATACAAAACAATTGTTATCATAAAATGATTATTATCATTAAAAAATCTACGATACACTTGAGGGTGACAACAAAACTAGGATCCAAACCACAATTGACAATGTACTTCAATGGTCTAAACGAAACCTTCTCCCTCTTTCCACTCAAAAAAGTCAGGTACTACACCTGGGTAGAACTACTAATCCGGAAGGCGGGTACATTATCGATGGTTCAATACTCCAGAGAACCAAACCTAACCTAGTTAAAAATTTAGAGTTTCTTGTCGATTCGAAATTAAATTTCATAAGCATTTGGATAGTGTTGTTGCGAAAGCTGTACAGAAACTTTTTCCTTCTGTTCAAATCGCTGAAAACTAAAGATCCATTGCTTTTGGTTACAGCCTATGAAATTTACGTTCGATCTGTTCTTGAATATGGTACCTGTATCTACTTTCCTCATTGAAAAACCTGCGTTGCCAAACTAGAAAGAGTGCAAAACAACTTCACAAGGAAGGTCTTCATAAGGTCTCTTGGCTTCACGTATAGGAGTATACACCGTGGCATAGTGAGGAATCGTATGCCTAATTTGGATACTTTACATTGCAGACGCAAGAAAAATGATTTAATTTTGGTATATAATATTATAACTGGAAGACTGGGTCTCAAAGCTCATTCATTTATCAAACTGGTTGAATCAAATACTAGGGGAGAAAGGTTCAAGCTTAAATTCAGTCAGCCGCGCAGCTTCTCCATCTTAAGAGACGGCATGGAATACTTGAAAATGAGTCATGCTGTTCAGATACAGATCAACTTCACTAAATTCAAAACACTTGTCAAAAATTACCTTCATTGTCAAGAAAGGATCTATCAATCGTTTTACGCTCTTTCCTTTCGAAACTTGTCATTTTTCAAGTTCCTCGATGTTTTCGTTGTTTTTCTGCCCTTTCTATGTTTCTACACGTCTGCAAGGGCGTGTAATAAAGTTAAAGTTAAATGGCAAAGCACAATGCACCTTTTTATCGTAAATGACTAGCCAATTGCGCGACACCGCGAACATGAAACAGGCGTCGATTAGAATGTGTACGTAAATGTGCGTGGTCGCCAACTTCCGCGATTGGGCATTCACACTTCCAAAATCTGCGATTTCCACGGCGACGCGACGGTCGCGTCGCCGTGCCCACGATCGCGTCGCAGAGCGATCGAACTCTGAAAGAGGCCATAGAGATTCGAATACCCCCTTTTTGACGTCCGATTTCTGAATATATTAGAATGACCCTTTTTTCGAGGTCCGAATTTCGAATAGATTCGAATAAATTCGATTGGAAAATATTCGAATAGTTTCAAAGCGACAGACTGAAAACAGGCCAGGTGAGCTGTCAGTGGATCCTGTAGTTCGAAGTGAAACTTACTACCACTGATCGTGAGTATGTGTGAGTGTATGCTACGTATCCCTTCCTTCACACTTTCCCGCTGCCTCTATCCTCGCTCCGCACAAACACACGAAGAGAAGATCTTGACTTGCCTCCGAAAGATAACCACATGAGAAAACCCGAGCGAAACCAATCGGTTTAAAATTTCAAACAGCTCGGAGCCCTGACGCTTTCCAAACAAGTCCCAGACCACACTCATGACCCTTGAACGCTTCGGCCTTGAAAAAGCAAATTTCAGTGGAAAATCGGCCGAAATCCACCATGCCACCCATGAAATTAACGGTGAGCCGATTGAGACAATTGATAAAATAATAGACCTCGGATTCGTAGTAGATAATGAATTCTCGTTTGAAGAGCATTGTAGGCTCATTGCTACTAAGGTCTACTAGGGTTTACTATTTGCTACTAAGCAAATTCTATTTCTGTTATTTAAATCCTTAGAGGCAAGGTCCGGTCAAACTTTGACACTGCCAAAATTCGGGTTAGATAGAGTGGATTGTCCCAGCTGAACACCGTCTCGACGTTTCACTAACTATAGGTTCTTCCTTCTGGCGAAAACAGCCCTTAAGTTAGAGATTACGGTAGGTGCAAAACTAGTTGGGGGCCTTCAGAATTCAAATGAGGAATGAATGATACCGCCTTCAGAAATCGATTTAATTTCATGGACTTTCTAGGAAGTTACGAGTGATAAAGTTATCACGCATCTGATAACGGAAGAAATCTTCATTTTCATGAATGAATCTTTTCATTTCTGTGGGTAAATCTTCAGTGCCCCCCCCCCAACTAGTTTTGCACCATACGGTATTCACAGCAAGATAAGCACGGCCTCAATGACCGATATTTACACGGTAGTTCTGAAGAATGCGTGGACGACGGGCACGCAGCGAGGCGCCAAGTGATTTCGGAATCCTTTCACGTGGTCATACCTGCCAATAGAACACACGGCCATCTACCTTATACCATAAATAGCGGCGACGGGGCAAATTCATTCGAAACCATACGAAATTATAACTATTCGAATGAACATTGCTTCGATTACACTATGTAACAAATTTTCACTTTTTTTCTGCTCCTGGGTTGAAATTGTGTTTTCCTATACCGCTAGGTCCGGAACAGACAGGAAATCGCTGCCATGCCAGGATGTAAGACAATTTTTGTTCTTGACTTCTAAGTGTTATATTTCAATTGCTTATGTCTAATATATGCACGTGAAAAATGACTTCATTAGGCACAAACTTTGCTTACACGACAACAGCACAAAGAAAACTCGTCTTTTATTCATTTCCGGCAATACGATCAGGTGAAATCAAAAAATGCACAAGGATCAGACAAACTTAGTCGGGTACCATTCAACAAGGTTCAGAAATGTGTAGATTTTCCAGATTTACGATTGTACTGTGAATCATTCTCTTGAAGTTCCACCCAAATGTAGTCCCTCATCATGTTTCCGTTTTACTGTCCTTGGTAGCGATGTTCAAAGTCCAAAATATCTTGATGAAAACGCTCGCCTTGCTCTTTGAATTTTTCAAGAAACGAATCAATGATATGGACTTTCAGAGGCATAGTGCATTCCATTTTGGCGTAAATCTTTATGAGAGAACACCAATTCCATAGAGCTTTCAGCTCTGTGATCACCTACGAAGCCGAGGACAACTGCAACGAAATTGCTCCAAGCCGCTCTCTCCGTCCAGTACAACAGCTCCGTGATATCCTAACATCTTACAATTCTCTTGATCTGTGTGTGGTCCGACGAACAGAATAGCCCTGACCTTAGCCTCGGACAGAGTGGTTACCAATGCCAGTATAACGAATCATGATGAGGGACTACATTTGGGTGGACTTTGAGAGAGTGATTCACGGTGCATTCGTAAATCTAGAAAATCTACACATTTCTGAACCTTGTTGAGTGCTTTCCGACTGTGTTTGTCAATTTCTTGTGCATTTTTTTGTTTTTAACTGTTCATGAAGCCAAAAATTAATAAAGATCTTTCTATTTTCACAAAAAAAAACGGGTTTTCTTCGTGCTATTGTAGTGTAAGCGAAGAATGTTATCAATGAAGTCGTTTTTTCACATACTTTGGACATAAGCAATTGAAATATAACACTTAGAAGCCAGGAACAAAAATGGTGTTACATAGTGTTATTGAATACATGCGAATACCCCCTTTTTAGAGTTCCGAATATTGGATGGATTCGAATACCCCCTTTTTTGAGGCCCGATTTTTGAATAGTATTCGAATAGTGCGATTTTGGAAATTCCGATTCTGAATACGCATTCGAATGACAATTATTCGAAATATCGATTCGAATCTATTCCAATGGCACAACTATAGTATACGGTAGTTTTGTCAAAGTCTCAGATCCGTCTAAAAGTTTCTATGTGGGGGTTATTTGGGATGCTGAATACGAATTCGATGTCCATTTGTCGATTTTTGATTTATTAAGGAAGGTTTTGCCTCTTAAATGGCATGTTACCTACCTTAACTTACACTAAACCCTAAAGTTTTAACAAGCGAACTCCAGATTCGTGTTCAGCACCCCAGATTACCCCTATATATATGTTTTAAGCAGAATCCGGAAAAAAAAGGCGGTGGGTATGTTCGGACTTTAAGTCCAAAAATGGTTCTAGAAAAGTACATTACATTTGGAATGGTTAGTATGACTTATATAAGTTCCTCTGTGAGTGTTGAACACGAATCTGCAGTCCGTTTGTCGAAATTCGTTTTCTTAGCCATATTCATTTTAGCATTACGGAGAAGTCAGAAGTCGTGTTCGGTACCTCAAAATCTCACGCAGTGGGAAGTAGTGGAAAAATTGCAGAAATCTTCCGATGGTGGACAAATGGACCTCATAATCGTGATTAGTTCCGCAAACACAACCCATAGAGAAAGCTAAGGTCACATAAAAAGCGTTATTCTAAAAAGCTCCTAGAACTACCTGATGACAATGTAAAGTACACAACCAGCCAACGAGTGTAGGGTATCGTTAGATGGCGAGCGGGGTGGCCTGGTTGTACAATACAGGATTTGTGTGTGTTGTAGGTACATATTTGTATAGGTCACATTCGGAAGGCAATAACGGACTATTGAAAGCGAAGAACTACATATCTTCGAGCAGATCGAAGTAATTATAAACATTGGCCTGTACAAGAATAACAGCACCAGTTCAGACCTCTCTAAGGTCAGAGTCTTTCTACATTTCATTCTACAGCGATAATACAAAAAAAGAAAAAAAGGTTTTCAAAAGAGTAATGACACCAACCTGCAAGTCCCAAGTGCGAAACACAAGAACGCCGATGGAAGAACGTTGGTATGAAATTCGATCACGCTCGCATTCACCATCGAATGGATCTGTTCATAAGTTAGACTCTGGAATGTTATTCCATAAGGTGAGGTGAAAGGAGTAAAACATCACTGATCCTCAGATCTTCAGGGGATGTGCCACGAATCGCACAAAGTAGCTTTAGACGCAGTCACGAACGGAAGCTGGACCATTCTCAAATCGAGACTGGGGAAATCTCTCCCACAATTTGAATTCTAAAACTTCATCCCTATGGGGGGTTATGGCCTCCTGTAAATGGCCCTCGGGTATGAAAGGAAGTGGCCCTAGGCCAGTCATCTAGCACTTATCCTCAAATGACATGCAACAACAGCGAAACCTTAAAGGCAGTGGTCACGATGATAAACGTTATCGAAAAAACTACAAAAATCAGCTTAGATATAAAACAGCTCAAAAACTATGAAGGTAGCGCGGTGAAAAACCGACTAGAATTAGAGTTATTAAGACCCTAATTTTCCAGTTCGTGCACACGTGCACAGAAAGATCACAGCCTCATGCCACGCGGCCAAAAATCATCGACACTCAGAGGAAGAAATAAATATAAATTTACCTAATAATAACATTTGAACAATGAAAGAAAGCACACCAGCCAATGTTTTTGACTAGATGTGTACATAACCAAAAGTTCATTGATTGAAATTCAATTTCAAGCCAGCTGATGTTCTTGATATTAGAGATCATCGATGCCGATGATGTGGGATGGACTCGTCCACCATCAAAAGACAAGAAAGTTCAGGCTTCAAATTTGGCCCAGAACAGCTATTTTTTCGCGATTTTTTCTTATAGGTTCTACTGCTCTATACCCAGAAAAGGGTTTAGAGAGGAAAAGAAGACGAGCATATTTGAGCGCGACCACTGCCTTTAAAGATATTATCGCCTAAACTCCAAACGAAGAAAAAACTTCGAGGCAATTGAGCTAAAAATTCAAATGCAGCTTTAAAGGCAGCATACACGCTCAAAAATGATATCAATTTTATGGAACGAATCGAAGGTCTGAAGCTGTTGATATTCAGAGATAACGAAAAAACCGGAAAAAAATCAACTGAAATGAAGATATAACGGTTCGTTCTACATGGGCCCAGAAGTGGACGAGTTTTACTGCATTGGCTGAAATAGCCGAGCTAGCGGCAAATTTGTTGGGATAACGACGCTAATGTATTCGTACGACCCTTTCTGGAACGCTCACGACGTTAGAAGCGTAAAAAATGAGCCAAAATGACCGTAATCGAGCATTGAACATTGGGATTGAGGGGCGGAGCCCGTATCGGTGAACGGAGAAAGGATGATTTTGTGACTCAATACAGCTCAAATACGGTCAACTTAACTCATTTTCAACTCTCCCAACTTCGTGAGGGCTCTTCTAGGGCCCGTACAACTCCACTAATGTAGTTATCTCAACAACTTTTGCGAGCGTGTATGCTGCCTTTAAAGGCACAGTCCAACATCAGAATCGTTTTCCAGTTTCTGTGCCTATCTCGAAAACGGGCTCACTCTGTTTCCAATGCTGTCTCTGGAATCGTACAAGACCTCCTGGGAGCGGAATTATGGTCCCTGGAGAATTGAGCCGCGGAAGCATTGTGGAAGAGTTGTCCGAGGCTTGTAACTTCCGTCATTTGCAACCGATGAATGCAAACTGACTTTAATAAAGGTAGAAGCTAAAAATGAAGGGAAGAACGGTGCCATTCATCGAGAATCGTCGTTCACCTTGCTACTGTTGAGCTCGAAAGATTGGAAAAGGGGTGTGCCAAAGTGGCTTCCCGATGTGGGTGCCCAAGTGTGGCTTTATCTCGCTTGTTCGCACTTGGTAGGTGTTATGCAGGGAAGGTCTACTTCACAAGGAACGGTTCACAGCTTTGGGGATCCAGACGGCTGATCGTTTTTTGAGCACGATGACCTAACACTACGATAAGTATCACAACGTAGCTTGATATGATGGTTATCAACACGTGATCACGTTGTGACGCGCTTATCACGGGCGCAGCCGGTACAAAAGGCGCCTCTTCTTCCTCGAGTCCTCATTCGGCATTCTGATGCCGGCCCTGGAAGGTGGCTTCGAGTACCTGTCCGGAGGCCAGCTCAATTTATTCAGCTATCCTCATGGCTGGGGGGAGGCGGCTCTCGCCGCGGGGTGGGTGGTTCCTCACCGCAGACCGCGGCAAAGATTACGTCCTTGTCGTGGACCAAGGCGGGGGACCTTCTCCACCGTTGGACCGCGACAACCAGAGGCGACATGCCTATGGTGAGTATAAAAATGAATGACCCGTGAAGTCAATGACGTCATGATTCAGCTGCTCGTTGGGGGTCTCCCGCTAGGCCTTTAAAGGCAGTGTTCACGATGAAAAAAGTGTTTGAAATTCCACTAGGAATGGGTAGGGGAGGGACACTCTGTAACGTTAACTTCGAAAGAACGCATTAAAACGAGCTAGGAAGAGCCCCAAAAGAGCCCGAAGTTGCCAATTTGAGCGCAAGGCAAACCCCAAAAGCGCGTTGCCCGCCTACCGACGTGAACGAATGAAAGCTTGAAATCGTGAGATGAGCGATGGTTTCCGATTATTGGCCCCGTTCTCTGCTTCATTCTCGACTTCTCTCTTTACTCAGGTCAGCTCGCATACATCGGCTGCAAAAGACGGAAGTTGCAAGCCTCGGAAAACTCGTCCACCATGCTTCCTTAGCTCAATTTTTGAAGGACCATAACTTCGTTCCCAAAAGGTCTTGTACGATTCCAGAGGCATCGTTGGAATCAGCATAAGACCGTTTTCAAGATAGGTTAAAAAACAGAAAAACGATTTCCATCGAGCACACTGCCTTTGAGTAGGGTCCCGACCGTGATTGTGACGTCATCACGAGCGTCGCGCTGCTGTACTCCCGCTGCCCTTTATCGTGTGACTCCGCGTAGGTCTGTGTTTTTTCTCCTATCGAGAGTCCTACGCGGAGTGTCCCCCGAATCGCCTGAGAAGCTCTACTGACTTCCCACGACTGAGCACGCTTCAAACAAAGTGCTTCTCTCTTTCGGTACTCATTCGCGCAGTATTTCTTCTGGTGATGGCTACGCACTTTCCACAGAGCGCGCTCGGCCCCCCCCCCACGATGCGCTATTTCCATCTCAATGACGTGGCGCACGCTTCCGAAGTTACGCTAATCATCTTCAAAGACTTCGCACACTCTGGAAGGAACGCTACTTCCCAAAAAGCGCACACGCACTCGACGGAGCATTGCTTATTTTCCACGACGCTGCACTCGCTGCTCGTTGACCGCTTTCCACTTCTTCTGGCTCGGTGCACGCTTCCTGTGAAACGCTACCATCATGAAAGGGCACACAATATCATGAGGCACTACGCACTTGACGACGCGACGAATATCAGTTTCGGCTACGCGAAAATGAGTGAAAATTCGCCGATTTCTTCATTGAAATTACCATGACTGGTACACTTTTCGATCATACAAATTCGACTTGATTCAACTTCGACACGATCAGAACTATTGCTGCTTGGGCGCTATTCATACTCCTCAACGCCAGCGCGTGATGCGCAGGCGTGGCGTTTGATTATGAATGGCCTGGTGACGCGCTCACGCGGCACGCATCTGACGCCCGCTACGCAGTAGCTTATTAGTACACAATCGATTTTATTGCGTTTCATGATATTTGATTCCAGTATTATCCTTTGCTACCATGGTGGCGAACGCGTACAGAGAAATTGCGTGTTCGGGAAATTTAAGGTCCACTCTTTTCCGCTCCGCCATAGCGTCCCCGCTGGCGTTTTCATATTCTCCGCAAGCGCGTGACGCGCGTAACGCGCTGGCGCTGACAAGTATGAATTGCGCCCTACAACGACTCGTCGGAAAGTTGTTATCTAGTATTGCTGCAGAGCTCGTCAGGACACTGAGCTGACCAAACTTGTTAATGATTTCGTGTTCGAACAAGATTGAGCCGTTTGGGTCCCCGAAGCTCTGCACCGAACGTCCTACTGCACAATGATGCGTAATTCTCAGATTTCGTCCCTGAGCTTGGACTGTGCCTTTAGGGTGATTCGATATTCTTTGATATTCACAAACAGAGCCTTTATGGAGTCCTTTCGATGACTTCGCGAGATGATTAGTAGAAAGAAATCCTCGCGCGTGAATTTACATGTTATCGAATCATGAAACTACTTTGCCCAAAAAAAGGTTTCCTCGAGAACTTTTTCATAATTTCTTAAAGACACAGTACACCCTCAGAAATGAATTTGGCGATTTTTATTTCGTTGTGTAGTAGACCCCTCCTGTATAACACTTGCCAACTGCGAGATCTCCATTCCTCCAAATAAGCGAGATATAAGCGACCACCACGGGCCCGACCTCCTTCATTCACCACCACGGGCCATACCCCCTTCCTGATTTTTGAAGTCAATACCGGCTAGATGGATCGATGAATTTCAACCGAATAGTCGTTCTTCCATCCCTTACCGGTCTGTATCCTTATTCTAGTTCGGTCTCGTGCAGCGACTGCGAATAAAGAGAAACATAGGCTAAACACAACTCGTCCACTTGATTTTCGCCGCCCTCTAAATATAGGCATTTTTGAGGAGGCATAACTCCACGTAATTTTCGATACATGGAGCAGTCACGAGCGAATCTTGCTCGAATTTTTTTTCCACTGCCTAGCTAACAGAATATTCGGTGTTGTTCTTCTGAATTGTAGTTTGACCTCATACTGGAATGTTATCGAGTATAGTTTCCCCATATTAGCCACTAAACTTGCAGTTTTTCGTGAGTGTTCGTATACTTATGGAACGGTCGAAATTCATGTCCAAGTCCTCCAGGTGTGTTGAATATCGCCATAAGAGTTGTCTATTAATGAAGCTACGGTTTCCGGAAAAGTAGAAAACAGTGATGACACTTTTATAGCTCCCGAGTCATTGCAAGTTTTAGAAACTGCAATTTCGGGGTTGTTCGTATATTTATGGAACGGAGTGTACACTATACTTGTTCCGAATCGAATAATCGGATGAATATCCGACTGTTTAAGTCGGATAAAAAAGTCGACTTTTTATTCGAAAAGTCGGATATTCGAAAAAGTGCGATATCCGACTACAGTCGAAAAGTCGAATATTCGAAAAAGTCCGATATCCGACTACAGTCGAAAAGTCGAATATTCGAAAAAGTGCGATATCCGACTACAGTCGAAAAGTCGAATATTCGAAAAAGTGCGATATCCGACTACAGTCGAAAAGTCGAATATTCGAAAAAGTCCGATATCCGACTACAGTCGAAAAGTCGAATATTCGAAAAAGTGCGATATCCGACTACAGTCGAAAAGTCGAATATTCGAGAGGGTTATATCCGACTACAGTCGAAACGTCGGATATTCGAATAGTTCAAAATCCGACTATTGTCGCAAAGTCGGATATTACAACCTCACTACAAAAAAACTGCTTGTCAATCACACTCCTCGAAAATAATTACGCTCATCCGGGAATCTGTATTTGATTTTAGTTATTATTTAGACACAATTTTTATTTATATTTGCTTTTGGAAGAAACTTTGTGGGTGTAGGTCAGATGGGAGCGATTTTTTTTTCAAGAAACCTTATTGATGTTGCTGACAGACTTCCGCTATTTGTTGGACGACTACGGTGCGTGTCCAGACTATAGAGGCACCATACATAATTTCGTGCGACCGATGGATCGTTGTGGGCACCCTTCTGCGCGTCTGTCAAGTTTTCCTTTCGTATTCAACAGCTCAAAACTCTGCCCGTGGGTAGCAAAATGCCTTCAAGGGAGCGGCCTATTACGCTCTCTAATTCCGTAGTGCAGGGATTTTCGGGTCCTCGCGACGCTCGCTAAAGCCCGCTTATACTGCATCAAAGGTGTAAGGGTGCAAGCTCTAAGCATACTCCAAGCAAAAACATAGGCAAAAATCTCGATTTCAATCTCGCTGTCGCTAAGCTCTTGAATTCTCGCCTTAATTGTTGCGAGAATTTATGGGCCAGGGTGGGGCAGGCTTGCGACAGGTCGCAACGGGGGAGGTCGTGAAAATTCCGGTAATTTTTGAACAAAAATGAAAAACTGAGGGGGGGGAGTGGGCCCGTAAAATTTTCGGAAAAAATGGCGTTTAGCTTCCAACCACTTGGAAAGGTAGAATGAGGTAGGAGTAGTAAGTCGCGTAGTTAGTAAGTGGTAAGTAAATTCTTTTTTTTTTCAATTTTATCCATGAAAGATAACCGTTGCGTCGGTAACCCCCGGGTTGTATCTGTGGCTCAACGCCGGTCCCAACGAGGGTTGGCTTAAAAAAGGAATAATTCTGCGAAGGTAGCGAGTTATGTGGACTTCAAGATGTCAAATTAAAGAGATTTAGTACTAATTATAGGGGCCACATTTTTGGTCGTGAAATTTTTTTCATCCCAAGAAGGGGGGGGGGTTGTAAAAATTTTGGTCCACAGAGGGGTCGTAAAATTTTGGTCACCGGCCGCCTGCTCAGCCATGTTATGGGATTAGCGACAGCCTGTGTTGAACAGCGATCTCATCCCGCGTTGGCTACGCTGAACGCATGGATGCCGTTCGTAGTGCTGGTCCAGTCCTCTCGCGAATCGATTACTCGATACTCTGTGGCTGATTGTGGAGGGTGACCCCGAACTGCTCTCTGGAAGACCGTGCCAACGATAAATTTGACCGCGGGGACGCTGCAGGCCGTGGGAAGAAACGGCAGTGCGGTCGATCGCAGCGGAGATCGCCCTATAGTACTGATCAGGACAGGGTGGATCGATCAAGGCGAGAATCTTCCACCCTTTTTCCCGCATTCTCGGCAAGAATTTCCGTAGTTCTTGAAGGTGACGTAGCGAAAATTCCACCAACTGGGGCTAATGTGTCCGTAGTTTATGTAAATTCTCGCGATAAAATTGGACGAGATACCTCCAAAGCCGCGGGAATCTAATGTACTCGTGTGAGGCATTTCGCGACCCGTCGGCAGAGAGCAGATTCTCCCACGAAGAATAATTTCTAGCAACTTTTTTGAAACTTCTATGTTTTTACGTTTTTCCCAAATTGTAGATGCTCTTGTCTCCACGGTAGGAGAACTCTGAATATGTGACATTTCATAGCAAATCAAAATGTGATAGGCTCTCTACCGCAATAAATCAACTTCAAAAACAAGGTTACATATAGAATCAACCTAATTTCTTTACAAGAAAATCGGACAGCTCTGAATGATCGGCGAACGTAAGGTGCGTCCGAATGAGATTGGCGGCCCATGCGGCCGGCGTGCTTGGCAGGCGGCCGTCGCGTTCGCCGCTCTCGGACGAGCATGCGAAAAGTCCCCACCGCCATCGACTACGAACGGGGCCGGCACCGGCTGGCAGCAAGCACTGCGCCGATCAATCTGCTCTGCAGACGGTGGGAGAGGGGACGGCCGTCGTTGAAATCCAACACTCGTCCGAGGGCGGCACATGCGACGGCCGCCTGCCAAGCACGCCGGCCGCGTGGGCCGCCATTTTCATTTGGGCACACTTTATTCATTGCGAAGTGCCTTTTTCACATCTAAATGGAAGAATATAGCACGCTAGCAGCATATAACTACGGAAACTCGAAAAAAACGGAAACCAGATATAAGCTCTTACCACGAAACCTGTGACAAATACTATAAGGCACGCCTAAACATCCGCCAAGCAGCCATACTCAAGCATGGGAGCGGTTATTCCGCGGGGGAATGTCGGTTGCCCCTCCCTGGTCATCCAGCGTATAACCGATACTGTTCCTCCGTACAACCGCACAGACTCATGGGCGGTTACTCGGCGGGGGAACGTCTGGGGCATCTGCTGGACAACCGATCTTCCACCGCCATTCAACCGATATCACACCGCGGTACAACCGAACCAGATTTCCGGTCACGCGCTTTCCAATACATCCTGGGTATTCCCGGGTCCGCAGAGGGGACTCCGGGAAATCCCTGTTGGGGTCCCCACAAAAGAGGTGATCCCACGGTCCACGGTGGGTGCACCCTTACTGCGGACCATGAGGAGATGGCCATACAGTTGGGTACCACCCCGAGCCGTGGGGGCCCTCCCCTCGGAGACAAAAATGATCCTCCGGTATCCGGTGGATCTTCCGGAAGGTGACTCGAGGTGACTCGAGGAAGGTGACTCGAGGTCAGCTTCCAGGTGCGGCTCGAAAAGCTGACTGAGGCTCACGGTGAGATGAGGAGCCTTTTATACCCTATCAATGTTAATACTTTTGTCTAAACATGTTGATGCCGGCTCACCCATCTTTTGGTCCGAAGTTGCCGGAACGTGTCACATATTTGACGGTAGAGCACGTCCCCGCCGTTGCACCGTCAACCCCTTTTCCACCGCCAAATAACCGTCTCCGTGAATTGAATTTCTCTCTATCTGCGGTACAACCGACAATTCGACCCCTCCCCATTTTGGCTCCCGCCGTCGCACCGACAAGCCTTTTACCCGCTGAACAACCGTCAGCGTGTCTGAGTATCGGTCTGATTTTGGTTTGAAAAGTGATGCTTTGATCTGTCAGAACGCCCGCGAGTGGATGAGTGAAATCGACGTGTTTTCATGTGAAAAAAGTTACTTGCACTTCAATTATTTTCATTAGTCGGATAAAAAGTCGACTTTTTATTCGAAAAGTCGAATATTCGAAAAAGTCTCATATCCGACTATAGTCGAAAAGTCGAATATTCGAAAAAGTGCGATATCCGACTATAGTCGAAAAGTCGAATATTCGAAAAAGGGCGATATCCGACTATAGTCGAAAAGTCGAATATTCGAAAAAGTGCGAAATCCGACTATAGTCGAAAAGCCGAATATTCGAAAAAGGGCGATATCCGACTACAGTCGAAAAGTCGAATATTCGAAAAAGTGCGATATCCGACTATAGTCGAAAAGTCGAATATTCGAAAAAGTACGATATCCGACTATGGTCGAAAAGTCGGATATTCGAAATGAATTTTATTTGGAACAAGTATAGTGTACACTGCGACGCATAAGTAGAGCAACACCTTCGAAATAGGAGTTTCTTATGTTCGATCGAGGTTTTGGATATTCGGGAGCGTTTCTATGTCCTCTGCTACGGTGGAAACGATGGATTAAGTGATATGACCCGAAGTTACCCATTTCCCCTTTAGTTATAGAGAAAAGTTTGTGTTTCGCGCGACGCTTAAGTATGGCAACACTTAAGCAACCTGGAAATTTCTCACAATGATCGCCGGAATGAGTTATTTTCACGTCTATTTTTATGAAATTGGTTCAAGGTGATGCTACTTGTTCGGTTTCCCGGTGGTCTTCACCTTCCTTCTGACGGAAAAGCCCAAGTTCACTCTTTCCATAGTGCTGAACTTGGATTTCGATGGATTTCCAACCAGCTAGGACGACCAGCTGGATGTAGTCCCGAGTTCGTGCTAGATCCTTACTCGCTCAACGTTTGTGGTAGCCCAGACGTCTGTTGGATGGACCTTGGGAAGTAAGACATTACACGACGAGTTCCCAGTGACATGGTGTCGGCCACGACGACTAGCTACAAATTGTCGCCCAACTTCTCGGCAAAACGTTCCCTACTACATCAACCACTGCGACAACATCGTGGGCTCTAAAATAATGCAATCTCATCATTCAGAACATTTTCACAAGGTTCCTAGACCCGAGCACGCGCAATCAAACTGAGCGCGAACTTGGAGAACTTGACTGCTTCACGCAACAGAGGCCCAGCTTCTTAAATCGTTCTTAAAACTATCTTCTTCAACTTGAAAGTTTGGAGTTTCTTCAGAAAACCTGTTATAGTGTGATAGTGTTATAGTGTGACGGGTCTAGAAACTTTGTGAAAATGTTCTGAACGATGAGATTGCATAATTTTGGAGCCCACGATGTTGTCGGAATGGTTGATGTAGTAGGGAACGTTTTGCCGAGAAACTCGGCGACAATTTGTAGCTAGTCATCGGGGCCGACACCAAGTCGTTGGAACTCGTCGTGTAATGTCTCACATCCCAAGCTCAATCCAACAGACGTCTGGGTAGCCATAAACGTTGAGCGATTAAGGATTTAGCACGAACTCGGAACTACATCCAGCTGGTCGTCCTAGCTGGCTGAAAACCCATCGAAATCCAAGTCCAGTGTTATGGAAAGAATGAACTTGGGCTTTTCCGTCAGAATACATATGAAGTCCACCGGGAGAAAGGGCAAATAGCATCATATTGAACCAGTTTTATAAAAAAAAGACGTGAAAATGACTCAATCTGGCCATCATCGTGAGAAATTTCCATGTTGCTCAAGTGTTGTCATACTTAGGCGTCGCCCGAAATACAGACTTTTCTCTATAACTAATGGCGAAATGGGCAACTCCGGGTCATACCACTTATTCCATCGTTTCCGCCGTAGCAGAAAAACAGAAACGCTCCCCAATATCCAAACCCTCGATCGAACATAAGAAACTCCTATTTCGAAGGTGTTGCTATACTTATGCGTCGCATTGTACACTCCGTTCCATAAATACACGAACAACCCCGAAATTGCAGTTTCTAGAACTTGCAGTGACTCGGGAGCTATAAAAGTGTCATCACTGTTTTCTACTTTTCCGCAAACCGTAGCTTCATTAATAGACAGCTCTTATGGCGATACTCAACACACCTGGAGGACTTGGACATGAATTTCGACCGCTCCATAAGTATACGAACACTTGCGAAAAACTGCAAGTTTAGTGGCTAATATGGGAAAACTATCCTCGATGACATTCCAGTATGAGGTCAGACTACAATTCAGAAGAACAACACCGAATATTCTGTTAGTTAGGCAAAAAGAAAAAAATTTTCGAGCAAGATTTGATCGTGACTGCTCCATGTATCGAAAATTACGAGCTTCGGCTTGCTCACGTCGCTGTACTTCCTTCCATTTGTATGATTTTGTTCATATGTGGTACCCCACATGTTTTCTATAAAGTTCAAGTTCAGAATGACCGCAGCACAAAAAAAGGGGCGGAGTTTCTTGTCTCTAGCCACGACATTATAGGGCGCCAGAAGCGAATGACTGTACTGAGCGTACCAGAATTACTTACGCCTCCTATGACAGAGAAACGGTGCAATATGACCTCACAAGACTTGTAGGTACTCTACGAAGCCCATTCTTCAACTCGGAGAGCGCCACCGACCGTACCGTTACAGTGGTATTTCGCTTTGAGCATTGCGCGTCCTTCATCGGAACTCCTGCAACCAGAAAAGGCTGATTCCGTCCTCAAGTCACTTCGGTACTATTTTTTGGGTCGGCTCCGTCCAGAATAAGTATTTTATGTTAGCGAAGAAGAATTGGAACCCTTTGCCACATTTTAGAGAGCCCAGATTAAATGCAACCCAAAGAGTGAAATTTGTTACAATTCCTGCTTACACTCAGTCGAGTTTATGGAAACCTAGCGGACTCATGATGCTCCTTCAAGCCAAGTACTGTCCTTACCGTGTCCCTGTATATGTCTTCGTCACTGTGGATGTAACATGAAACACATTATTCCGAAGCGCTTCATGAAAGGTCTTACAAGGGAAGTATAAGAAGCGTAGGTCTGAACGGTAGAAATCAAATGTCATGTGAGAATGTTCACGTCTTACATAGTGGAACAGTGTTGATGACCCGCCGCGAAACATAGACCTGAAGGAGTTATAAGCTCCGAAAATTTGACGGCCATCGATCTCCTCCTAGTCTACGATTTTCCTAGGCGCCGACTCCAACAGCATCGACGGCGGAGAGGAAGGGATGGCTGATGGTAGGCGCTAGACCAGGGTTCGAATCCTCTCCAGAGCTGCTGTTTTGCAAATTTACGGAACTTCCATATTTTGATCAAGAATTATATCCCAAATGTCATTTTATCTTTTTGCTGCGCGATCTGGGCATACCGACGTTTAAATAGACTCGGGTACAAGGAATTCAACGATTCGCTTCCCATCAAGGAGATCCCATTGATTTGGAGAATTTACATGATTCGGAAATATTACAACACATATTTGGAACAAGTTACTCACTCTGGCAGTTAACCGTGGAATGCCTGATCCAGTTTTGGGATTCAAGGCCTCCCACTGTTGGCTGAACAACTTCAAGAGACATGTTGGAATCTCCGGGCGTCGCATAACTCGATTCGTGCAGAAAAAGTCATTTGTGGATCAAGAAACAGTCGAGAGAACTGCCGCTGATTTTGTTGCAAAGGTTAGAGCAAAAATGAACGTTATCCCAATCGCATCTTTCGTCAATATCGACCAGTCCGGCCTGAACGAAGAGACAACGGTGAGTAAAAAACTACTAATTCGGAAGAGATAGAAGAAAATCAGCTATGTTCCAAATTTACAGATGCCGAGATGTTTGTCCTTCAAAGGGGAGAAGAAGACGGTGCGGTTGGTGCAGTCGGCTTCGGCGACTACCCATAGCCTGACCATCATGCCCCTCATTTTCGCATCAGGCAAGGTCGGAGAAATGCTCTTTGTTCGATTGCCAGAGCCGGGCGGCCGCTTCCCATTGAAGGGTGTATTCAAGACGAAGAATCTTCACGTCGTCAGCGGATCATCCCATATCATGACGACGTCAACAACACATGAATTTTTCGAGCATGTTTTCATGCCGCAAATGCCGAAGAGTTGTGTTCTGCTCCTCGACTCGTGGAGTGGTTTTTCCAATCAGAATGCTATACAGGCTCTTGTGCCGGCTGGGAAAAACTTGCAGATTTTTACGGTACCACCTGGCGCTACGAGCCTGGTTCAGCCGGCCGACGTCGGGTTTTTCAGCTATGTGAAAGCGCTGCTTAAGCGATTGCACTCGCACGTGATCGTCCACGATCTTCCTTTTGACATCCAGAAACGAGACAGTATTCTGAAGGTACATGGATTTCAGTTATGACTATTGCGCTCCTCACAATCAGAACTTCGAATTTTCAGGTCGTGTCACTGGTACACCGTATCTCGTGTCATCCATCACTCGAAAAGCTTGTAGAGTGCGCGTGGTTCAAGGCCGGCTACGTTCGGGCCCGCCCGGGTCTTTTCGGAAGTCCAACTGATCTCGTATTCCCAGTAGAGCTTGGCCCCTGTGAGGAGATAGGTTGCCAGGAGCCTATCGCGTTCATTCGCTGTCCTTGCTGTGCAGTTTGCTTATGTTTCATGCATTATAAGCCCATTTACCTTTGGTGCTGAAATTGCTTGTGTATTTTGCGTCCCACAGACTGATAAAATTGTTCCAAATATATGTTGTAATATTTCCGAATCATGTAAATTCTCCAAATCAATGGGAACTTCTTGATGGGAAGCGAATCGTTGAATTCCTTGTACCCGAGTCTATTTAAACGTCGGTATGCCCAGATCGCGCAGCAAAAAGATAAAATGACATTTGGGATATAATTCTTGATCAAAATATGGAAGTTCCGTGAATTTGCAAAACAGCAGCTCTGGAGAGGATTCGAACCCTGGTTTAGTGCCTACCATCAGCCATCCCTTCCTCCGCGCCGTCGATGCTGTTGGAGTCGGTGCCTAGGAAATCGTAGACTAGGAGGAGATCGATGGCCGTCAAACTTTCGGAGCTTATAACTCCTTCAGATCTATGTTTCGCGGCGGGTCATCAACACTGTTCCACTATGTAAGACGTGAACATTCTCACATGACATTTGATTTCTACCGTTCAGACCTACGCTTCTTATACTTCCCTTGTGAGGTAACACGGGGGTTGAGCGCCATGCCGCTCGAAACTCTTCTTGAAACTGGAGTTCATCCACCCACAAGAATGGCCCAGACCTGCATGCGTTATATAAGAGTGAGAAATCTGGAAAATTGATAAAATGCAGGCAACGGGGCGCTCCGATTGATCAGCAGCTTGCCGCACACCTTGTCACTCGGCGTAGCGAGCCTGACTTACTGCTGCTCCCTTCGAAGAAAGGTGGAACCGCTTGACATGATTGGATGTTGCCCATTCACGGCCGGTCTATCAATATCAAGCGTCAGATAGAAACCTATTCTGACAAATCTTTGCAGAAAAGCACGATTCCGCAAGTGTTCGTATATTTATGGAACTGTCGAAATTCATGTCCAGGTCCCGTAGTTGCGTAAAAAACTATAAACGACTAGCTAACTATGAACGAAGCTTTGGTTTTCAAGGTCGCAGAAAACATTAGTGACATTTTTGTACCTCAAAATATGATTGGACTCTCAGAAACCTCAATTTCGGGTGTCTTCGATTATTTATGCAACGGGGTGTGTGATCAGCTGACGAAGCGAGGAAGCTCGTACTAACCCAATGCGTCGCGTGCTCCGAGCGCGTGTACGCAATGACACACACTAAATTTGACCCCTTAATAGAGGGTATGGTCCCTCTTTCTTACATGCCGACACGACGATGCGATGGTCACATCACAATCAAGTCGCTGTGCAATTTCAATCGCTGCGGTTCCCTCATAGCGAAGGGAAGCATGATCTAACATCGGCGTGAATGCTGAAGAGACTTTGCGTTCTCTATCGGAGGTTGGCGCAAACTTGGTGCCACATGCTATAACATAGGTGCACCGAGTTCGCGCCAACCTTCAACAGTGAACGCAAAGTCTCTTCCGGATCCACGCCGACGTTAGGTCTGATGGGGTTTCCACAATCGGAAACTATCTTTGTTGAAGTAGGGCCTCATTTTTTTGAATTTTCAGAAAGCTTCCACAATTACTGGAGTGTGCTACCAGTAAGTGACGCAGTGGGTACTGTCAAACAGTTATGTATGACGTCGTTTGAAGTTCCGTGTGGGTGTTGCCAATTATAAAGACATCATATATGTAACGTCTACTGAGACAGACGGGGCTTAATACGTCGGCATAATACCGTTAGTACGCCAGGGCAAACCTGGCGTACTAGCGCTCGTTGTGAGCAGGAGCTGCTGGTTGCGGCAGCATATCCTGCCAACGTATGCTTGCGTACTAACGCTCATTACCGACAGAATTTGGACTGTCACCCTCCTTACCTGTGTTGAGCAAATTCTTGTCATGGCCAGCAGCAAGGAGGCCATCCTTGCCGCGGTCTGCAACAAGGGCATCATCTTAGTCATGGTCCAAAAGGAGGAGGCTTCCCTTGTGATGGGCCATGGGGATAATCTCAGCGCTAAAACCAACGTCCGAAAAGTGAAACAAGGTCACCTCCTCGAACTAGCCCCAAACGGCCAACTGCCCCTTCAGCAAGACTGTCCGCCTTATATGCCCGCTACCGTCGTACAAGAGGATGCTGCAATGTTCATTCGTATCAGATCAATGGAGGAGAGTGTCAGCAGACACAAGGAGAGAGGGGCTGGTAAAAACACGCGTGCTACAATGAATGAAGCGTTAGTACGCCAGCACAAGCAGCAGGAGCTCCTGGTCGTTGCCAGCATATCTTGCTGTTACCAGCAGCTACAGCACAAGTGCTGCCGATTCCTTTGTGCCGGCGTACTAACGGTATTGTGCCGACATAAGAAGCCCCGACTGTCCGGATAGAGAAAATGATCCCACTGTTCAACGATCTCCGTTCGATGTGATCAAGGAAGACTAGCTTCCACAAAAGAGCTATTCTTGACCCCATCAATAATCTACGGTGCTGTGTGTAGAAACGTTTATCAAATGGGAAAACTTCGCACCGAAGCGTTGCCTTTAGGAGGTCTCGGATTTGGATAAAATGCTACGTACCCTGAATTAACCGGATCCACACATAGAGTTCAGTGTTGAACAATCAGACACAGACGGTTTCCTCCGTTTGTGAACACCAAGGTCAGATTTAATGGAGGAACAAAACAGCTACTCTGGTACAGGAAACCAGCTTCTAGAAACATCCTGTCCCACTCTAAAGACTGCCACCCATTGTATACGAAGGTAATGGGGTGCGCATGTTGTTAAAGACGAAGACTAAGGTTTGCAGCCGACGATGTGAGAAGATGGATTTATTGGTGGAAAGAATTGTGAACGAGAATGGTTACACAGTGAGAAATCCGTGCTCGTGGAAACCATACTCCACACCAGACGGAGTTCCGATGATTATGCCGTTCACGAATGAAGCTGTGGCTAGAGAAGTGAGTTTGGTTGTCAGAAAGTCGCCCCTCTCGGTCAGATTTATATTCCAACCACCACCGAGTCTCAAGCAGTTTCCTATATCACGGAGATTTCATGAGGACAGACGTGGTCGAGCAGCCTGTGAATATTGTTGTATCAGCAACCAAATACGCCAACTGAAAGTACACTGTATTTCGTGCAGTAAGTACGTTGGGATAAACATCAAGGCCCTTGCCCAAAAGAATGGGCAAGCATCGTAAGGCTCTTAGAGGGAGGTTTTAAAAGCTTTGGAGCTCAAATGTTAGGCACCGGAGATAAACAGCAGGGACGAACTAGGCGAATAAGTGGAGCTCATCACATGAGTACAGTACCCAACTAGCTTCTCCCTTCTCGGTTACGGTAATATCATTATCAATAACTAAGCAGTACTTAAGCATGTGAAGCGCAGCTGGGATACTTTTACTAGTGATGTGGCTGATGTCGGTCCGGGGGTTCTAGTGCTCTAACTGTAACGCAAAACAGGCCGAGGTGGTTTTCATAGCTTCAGCACTGTGAAGTTGAAATTGGCATGTTTCTTTAAGGTCTGACGAAAGTGCTAAGCACCGAAAGCTCACCGACAATTTTCTCAGTCGTTTGAAAGTCTCATTTTTGGTGTTCTGTGATGAATCTTTTAGATCAATATATTTTATTCGAGTTACTCGCAGTCCATCCTATTTTCGGAAAAAGGCACCGATTGATCGCGGAGCCGCAACAGCATTGCCGCTGTGGATCCGCTCCAGTGCCGCTTCGGTGCCAGTGGGAGCCCAAGCGACACTAGCCCGGCACTATTGCGGCAATTTCTAAAAGAGCTGCGGCAGTAGACCATAGCTCACTATCGGAACCCCGCTTACTAGTGGTGTTGAAAACGTCGTACGAATCGCAGCGATTAATCGCGTCTCATTCATTCGCTAGTTTATGATCAGCGAAAGAACTGGAGGCTTCCTGATGTGGGCGCCCCAGGGTGGCTTCTCCCTATATCTCGCTTATTCGAAGGAATCGAAAGCTCGCTCTTGGCAGGTTTTATACAGGATGGGTCTACTTCACACTTACGTGGGATTCTCAGATTTAATTCCTGAGCTTGAACTGTGCCTTTAAAGGCAGTATCCATGATAAAAATCGTTTTCGAGTTTCCACCAGATAACGAAGGTTTAGAGTCTGACTGTTTCATCAGTAAAGAAAGAATCATGAAAAACGCTGCGACACATCCAAAATCAGCTCTCATTCCTGAAAGCCACATTTCCAAGGAGGATGAGTTGCGCGGGCATGGGCCTGAAGTACACAGCGTGTGCAAATGCGCCCCAATGGGAAAAACTCAGCGCGCTGACTCTCTTTCTCTGCAGCTGCACTCATCGCGCGAGAGAGAGGCCGTCGCGCCGCCGTGAGGTGGTAAGTGACCGAAGACGCGCTAGCGCTCCACTGGTAATGAAGAAGCGGACCAAACTCTTCCTCGTAAACTCGACCACGAGCGGAAGGGCTAGCGCGTGCAGACTTCGGAACAGTATGGAGCTCTTTCAGGCTCGTTTTCTTTCGTTCTTTGGACCTCAGTGCTCCAATGAGACCCTGAAATTTCGATTTCCGGCCGAAAACCAAGAACGAAATTTATCGTGGACACTGCCTTTACAGACACAGTCCAACCTCAGAATCGTTTTTCTACATTTTGGCTATCTTGAAGACGATCCCACGCTGATTCCTCTGATGTCTCTGCAATGGTACAAGACCCCCTGGGAACGGAGTTATGGTCCCTGAAAATTGAACTGCGGAAGCATGGTGGACGAGTTGTCCGAGGCTTGTAACTTCCGCCATTTCCAACCCATGAAAGCGAGCTCACCTGAATAAAAAGAGAAACTAAGATTGAGGAGAAGAACCGGGCTATTGATAGGAAACCATCGCTCATCTCGCTACAGTTGAGATCGTAAAATCGTAAAAGGGGCGTGCCAAAGTGGTTTCCTGATGAGGGGCCCCAGGGTGGCTTCCTCCTATATCACGCTTATTCGGAGGAATTGAGAGCTCGCACGTGGCAGGCGTTATACAGGATAAGTCTACTTCACAACCACATACATATGTGGAATTCTCAGATTTCGCCCACGAGCTTGGACTGTGCCTAAAGGCACAGTTCAACCTCAGAATCGGTTTTCAGTTTTTCCATCTATCTTAAAAACGGTTTCACGTTGATTCCAATGATGTCTCTGGAATCGTACAAAACCTCCTGGGAACGGAGTTCTGGCCCCTCAAAAATTGAGCTGCGGAAGCATGGTGGACGAGTTGTCGGCGGCTTGTAACTCCTGTCATTTGCAACCTCTGTATGCTAACTGACCTGAATGATAAGAGAGGCTGAGAATGAAGGGAAGAACGGGGCTACTGATTGGAAAGCATCGCTCATCTCGCCAATGTTGAGCTCGAAAGATCGTAAAAGGGGCGTGCCAAAGTGGCTTACCGAGGTTGGCGCCCCAGGATGGCTTCCTCCTATATCTCGCTTATTCGACGGAATAGAGAGCTCGCACTTGGCAAGTGGTATACGGTGTGGGTCCACTTCACAATTATGTGGAAATCTCAGATTTTGTTCCTGAGCTTGGACTGTGCCTTTAAGAGTACTTAGATCAGTGAAGTATGTGCTTTAGGAATAACTTGATACAAGAGAGTGTGATTTCAGGCATGAAGATTGTCTCCGACTTCTCTAGCCAGTCCACACTGTCTGGGTGCGTGACACCCTTTCCGATGATTTCTCCGATGTTCTCCTTACACATGTACATGAGACAAGGAGAGCAATAACGCGTTTGAAGAGTTTGTTTAACAAAACCTCACCGAGATAAAAAAAAACAGACTGAATGTAGCGACTAACTGTGTTCTCATTGAGCAAGCTCTGCACGGAAACGGTAAGAACATCCAAATTCGGCGCAATATCAGTTTGAGCTAGCAAATCCCCATAGTGTGCTCTCAATTCTCTTAACGCATCGTACGTGGCTCGTTGAAGATAGTGTAATTTCTCAGCTGAAGTACTAAATTGGGAAGGGGAATCTCAATAATACCATATTACTGGCTAATCGATTTCTTACCATCACTGTGATAAATAAGTTCTCTCACTGTTGGAAGCAACTTCAACGCAGATATTCTCGTTACAAGTCGCAGATGATTGCGAGTTTTGTTTAATTCTTCTTCTGTCTGACACTCACATTTGGACGCAATCACCTGCAAAGAGAGCTTAAAGGCACA
Source organism: Aplectana chamaeleonis (assembly GCA_029168955.1). Classification (NCBI taxonomy): domain Eukaryota; kingdom Metazoa; phylum Nematoda; class Chromadorea; order Rhabditida; family Cosmocercidae; genus Aplectana; species Aplectana chamaeleonis. The sequence goes on along the minus strand of JAPDOI010000037.1, from coordinate 749,801 downwards.
GGACACCCAAAAAATAATTTTCAGATTTCATGCTTTTCTTGGAGAGAGTCACACGCTGATCACAGGCGGTATCTATGAAATCGTCCAAGACCTCCTTTTAACAGTTATCGCTCTTCAAAGATGCCTAGATTTTGAGAGTGAAAAATTGGTGGACGAGTTGTCTCAGGCCTGTATTTTTCTTTATTCGCAATTGTTACGCGAGTGCGAACCAGGATAAGGAGACAGCCCGGCAGTGAACTGAAGAACAACGACTTGTTGGAATTCATCCATCCATCGAGCCGCTATAGAGTTCGAAAATCGTTAGGGGGTCGGGCCTGTGGTGGTAAGCGAAGGAGGTCGGCCCTTTGGTGGTCGCTTAAATCTCGTTTATTTGGAGGAAATGAGATCTGACATTGGGCACGTGTTATACAGGAGGGGTCTTCTACACAATTACATGAAAATCTCAAAATTCATATCTGAGGGTGTACTGTGCCTTTAATAACAATCGTAACGTAGAAAGTTTTGTATGTATCACCGAGGTTCGTGAGAGAACTCTACAGTTTTCGCGATTTCTACGAAAATTCGAAACCTAATTATTTCATCATACTGGTTACAGAAGTCCTTTTCCCAGAACAGTAAGAAAAGTTCCCACGTCAGGAATCTGAATGTCACGTCAGGACTTTGATTTGCACAGAACGGGGCTGTTTCGGGTTTTTCTTTCATGTTAGAGATTGGAGCAGCTTCAGCGCATTTATATAACCTCACCTTAGCATGGATAGAAATTTTTTTACCAGAAAAGAGTACTCATGCATTCAAAAAAGCGTCACATCAACGACGATTATGGGTAACTTTTTCAGCTCCACCTTACTGTACGAGAACGTCAGTGAAAGACCTTCATTTTTGACGAACGCTGTGCGCGGTAGAACAATGTTTCTCTTTTTCCATGCAAAAGTTCAATACATCACTGACTTTCCGGCGATCGCCGGGATACTGAGTTCCTGATGTGGGCGTCCCTGGGTGGCTTCCGTTCGGCAGGTGTCATATAGGGTAAGCCTGCTTCGCCATTATGTGAAAATCTCAGGCTTCGCCCATAAGCTTGTGTTGTGCCTTTAACCCATTCACGACTAAGTGTTCCACCGGTGGAACACACATTTACTACCACTTCGGACAGGGTGTTATACCGGTGGGACACGCTTTTCAAAAATAGTTTTTCCTGCCAAAGGGACGAATTTTCAAACTTTCTCATGTTAAATGTATTTAACGTTGGCATGGATCCTGAAGAGACTTTGCGTTCCCCATTGAAGGTTGACGCAAACTCGTTGCACTTATGTTATAGCATAAGGCACCCAGTTTGCGTCAACTTTCAGCAGTGAACGCAAAGTCTCTTCCGGATCGACGCCGACGTTACCAATCCTAGACTCGAATACGGAAGTCGTGGCCCGTCGGCAGGTCCACTTGAGCACAATATTCAAACTTCTGTGAAAATAGCTGGGGCTCAATGAGAAAAAAATCGTTGCGAAAACTAATTTTTGAGCTCACTACGAGTTCTTTGTTATTTTACTGCCGTTTCTTAGCTTTATTAGCAGGAAACCTGGGCTGGAATCGCGTTCTGTTTAATTGGAAACGTGCCACAACCACGACTACACCTACTGTGCTTATCTGGGCCTAATTCCGGTCCGCAATTACGTCTTGACACGCTTTGCGGCTGCACGCGCTCGAGTGAGTCGGGTTTCCAGCGCCAGAGCCGACTCGATGTGGCTATTTTTATACAATTTCCTCTAATTTTTCTTAGTTTCCAGTTTCCAAAACCCACCTAGAGTAAGCAGATCGGCGGCTGCGGCGCTGGAAACTCTTCTGACTCGGGAGCGTACGGCCGCAAAGCGTGTCGAGACGTAATTGCGGACCGGAATTTGGCCCAGATAAGCACAGTACCTTGACCCCAAAACATAGATTTTCTTCAGTCAAACTTTTTTACCCACCATGACTAAAACTGCACGATACTAAATTTGAAAACTGATATCAGGTTTCTGAATCGCGTTTAAAGAAACTCCTTTAAAGGCACGGTCCAATCTCAGGGACGAAATCTGAGATTTTCACATAATTGTGATGTAGACCCACCCCATATAACACCTGCCAAGTATGAGCTCTTGATTCCTCCTAACAAGCGAGATATAGGAGGAAGCCACCCTGGGGGGCCCACATCCGGGAACTACTTGGCACGCCCCTTTTACGATCTTTCGAGCTCAACAGGGGCGAGATGAGCGGTGCTTTTCAATCAACAACCCCGTTCTTCCCTTCATTCTCAGCCTCTCCCTTTATTCTGGTCGGCTCGCGCACATCGGTTGCAAGTAAAGGAAGTTACAAGCCTCGGACAACTCGTCCACTATGTTTCCGTAGCTCAAATTTGTAGAGGCGATAAGTTCCATTCCCAGGGGATCTTCTACGATTCCAGAGACATTGTTGGAATCAGCGTGAGGCCATTCTCAAGATAGAGGGTAAAACAGAAAAACGAAAGTAAAATTGCGCGGGACATCATGGAACGTGTGCAGGACCCTAGTAGGGGTTTGCAGGACGTCATCGAATGTGTGTAGGACCTTATTTATAGTGTGCGGGACATCATGAAGCGTGTGCAGGACCCTAGTAGGGGTGAGCAGGACGTCATGGAATGTGTGCAGGACCTTAGTACGAGTGTGCAGGACATCATGAAACGTGTGCAGGACCTCAGTAGGGATGAGAAGGACGTCATGGAATGTGTGTAGGACCTTGTTAAAAGTGTGCAGGACATCATAGAACGTGTGCAGGACCCCACTAGGGGTGTTCAGGATATCATGGAATGTGTGCAGGACCTTAGTACGAGTGTGCAGGACATCATGAAACGTGTGCAGGACCCCTGTAGGGCTGAGCAGCACGTCATGGAATGTGTGCTGGATCTCAGTAGGAGTGTGCAGGACATCAAGGGACGTGCGAATGACCTCAGTTTAATGTTCAGGACACCATATGCAAGCCATGCCTCCAAGTCAACAAGAACGATAGTTAAGTGCGCCAAAACAGGGCTACCGTAATCTCACTCGAGTTGGCTCTAAAATTTTCTAAGTTCTGACTCCGAATTCGCTACATCTTCGCCACCGGTGGTGCTGTTTTCACGCTTTGTAGTCCAGGCAGATCCTCAACAACTGACCTCTGGAAAAGGACTGTGTGTGAATCAAGGCACACCGCTCTTCACTTCTTTTATACTTTACCAATGATCAATTGGGTATCATCAAATTTGTTTACGAGAGCCGAATAAAATCATTCCTAAGGTTACGGTAGTCCTCTTCTAGCGCACATAACTATTGTTCTTGTTCCGAATCAGACATATATCCCGGCGCAGACGAGCCACATCAGCATGAACCGTTGAAGTTTGGCTAGAGCGACTGACCATGGGTCTATCCTATACGTGGTGGGGCCACCCAAGATTTACTCATAAAAATGATGAAAAACTCTGATAAAAGATGCCTGATACTGCGATATCAATCATTGTTTATAAGAGCTCCACGGAAATACTTCGACTGGTGGCCTTACCATTCGGCGGTTCATTTCATTTCTGTCTTCAATGGTGGATGCCCCCCCCCCTGTCTAGGATAGTGCCTAGACCCTGTACAGTTGGGTCATTTTAAAACTCATTCCTTCATTGTTTCGACTTTTAAATTCGAAAAGTATATGCCTTGCATCTTATTTGTAGGAAGCGACGTTGCAACTATTATCTTGCAGTTATAGCAGCGGAGCGGTTGTTTCTTCATTTCTACCACTATGTTTTCGAAAAAAATACACCTTGATTTTTAGAGCTTTACGATCTTGTAGAAGGGAAACCCTTGGAAAAAGTTGTGAAATTTCTGAAAGTTGGGCTCCGCAGAAAAGGTCAAGGATTTGGCGTTGCTCTAGAATGTCGTGAAATTGTTCCATTAGATTTGGCTATCAAACTGATTTCCTAAATGTAGTGAAATTGTTGCAATCGAATTTGGCAGGAGCTCTATGAATTATCACAGTCAAATCACGCGTAAGAAGGGGTTTTTCTTGGAGCGCATATTGAATCAAATGAGAACAAGAATAAGTCTAGCAGCAAAAACCTTCCCATACAATGTGAACCGTGAAAGCGTTGAGAGCACGAAGACATAGCGTCAGTAGCGAATAAATTGCGTTAGATTTCGTTTTCATGATTTTTATCAAATCGGGGAGGGAAGGTCTGGTACTTTAGTGGGAGCTACACTGAAAAGGCAGAATAACATTCGAAAACCTTATTTCTAGACAATAAGGTCACGTTTTGTTCAGCATTGTTGGCTGAGGATTTTTTTCTTTTTGTCTTCATTGGCTCGCCCGAGGACCTTCTGACGCGTGATTTGACTGTGATAATTCATAGAGCTCCTGCCAAATCCGTTCGCAACAATTTCATTGCATTTAATGATTATGTTGTCTGCATATACCAACAACAGCCAAATCGATTCAACAATTTCACTACATTTAGGAAATCAGTTTGATAGCCAAATCTAATGGAACAATTTCACGACATTTTAGAGCAATGCCAAATCCTTGACCTTTTCTGCGGAGCCCAACTTTCAGAAATGAGAGCCATAAATCCCTATATAACAGCTACGTTGAAAGAACCGCGAACAATCCACTGAAAACCCCTTTTTCAGACCCAAAACATCTCAATCGACTTTTGACAAGGGAAGAGTCGATCGTTAGAGATAGCTGTTTTGACCGACAATATCACGATCAAAAGGAGTTTATCTTTTTTTCAAGTGATTAGTGGACAAAGAAAGGGTAATCGAAGTGTGTAGAAAAGTCATTCTTCACGTAATCGTATGGTATATTCCATCAACTTCCCTTCAGTTACACTGTATCAAATGTTGAAAATTCACTTATATGATGACTGACAGCAAATTGTGCCAGATAACTGATGGAGGGCCGGCCTTTTTTGACGGAAGTTGAGAAATTCAACCTCAATTATCCTCACTATAAGGCGTTTTGAACCGAACAAACTCTCCCTACGTTCTTAGGTGGGGCCAGAAAATCGTTTGAACCGGAAAAACTGTGAGTGGTTTTCAGCGCGTACGATGCCTTTAAAAATGCCTGTATTTTGAGGGCGGAAAATTGGATCAGGGCTGTGTTTCTCTTCAATCCCGCGAGAGCGAGTTAGGATAAGGAGACAATCTGGCAATGGACTGAAGAACGACGACTTGTTGAGAATTCATCTTTCCATCTAGCCGCTGTCGCGTTCGGAAATCAGGAAGGCGGTGTGGCCCGTGATTATCGCTTAAATCTCGCTCATTTGGAGGAATTTGAGATCTCGCACTTGGCAAGTGTAATACAGGAGGGGCCTACTACACAACTAATTTCGTTCTAGGAGCCCAATTCAGGTCCGCAATGGCGGACTACGGCTGTTGCATCACGCTTTAAGTGATAATCGTGCTGGGAGAAAGGTGAATCGTGCCGGGACCAAGTGGTCCCACCGAGAATATCATCCTGTTGCGTGATGCGACACCCGTTGTTCGCAACTGCGGACCGGAATTTGGCTCGGAGAACGACAGGGAATGAAAATCACGAAATTCCTGTCTGAGGGTATTCAGCAGGGGTGTGATTTGATGAAAATTAGTTTTTTCGTTAGGCGTTAATCGTTAATTTTCGGGAAAAACCCGCGTTGACTCGTTAATGCGTTAAAACGTTAATTTTGAATTTCGTTAAAACATTTAGAAATATTACCTGACCACAACAAGAACCGATAAATCATCAGAAGTCCCAGAAAAAATAAAATAGACCTTCAAATAACGTCAGCAGGACGTCGTAGAAAGTGGGTGGGGCTTTAGATGACGTGGCCAGGACTTCGTGGAAAAGGAGTAGGCCTTCAGATGATGTCACGGAAAGTAGGTAGTGCTTCAGATCACGTCAGCAGGACGTCATGGTAAATAGGTGGGGCTTCATATGAAGACGTCGTGAAAAGTGGGTGGGCGTTCAGATGACGTCAGCAGGACGTCGTGAAAAATGGTCAGCGCTTCATGGGGGCGTGCGCCGCGTCGTAGAAATTCAGTAGCGTTTTATGTACAACGTGCGACGCGTGCTAGAAACTGAGTGGCGCTCCATGATGAGAGTGGGCCGCTTAGTGGAATGTGAGCGTGCGCCGCGTAAAGAGTTATAAGCACACGTGGAACATGCACTGCATCCTAGAAAGTTTTCAAACAGGATGCCGTGGAAAGTGGATAGGACTCCAGAAAGGGTGTCTGGAACGTCTTGGCAAGTGGTGTGCTACACTGTCTGACATGCGAAGAATGCTATCCTTAACATGAGCTTAGAAACTCTATAATCTACGGCATTTGCAGCACTTCGGAAGGTTTCTGTGTGTGCACACTTACGCAGATTTTGTTCCCTTTCTCGGTTTAGTCTATAGTGCGGTCCACCAAATTTTGTTCATTTCCTCATCAATGAGAAGCGGTTGGCAGAAGATCAATTAGCATAAATTCTTAGGCAACACACTTGCCACTGGTTGAGCGGGAGCGGTTGTGCTTCAATGAGTTTCATGCACATTTATTGCCGACCAACTGCTTCTCAATGATATGGTGTGCAACTTTTGCTGGACTACAAGATATGTCTTCACATGTCCACAAACGCGGCAGGCAGTCTTTATGTGTATGCAGAATAAAGTAAGGTGAGAAGAAAATCTGCGCCGACCATTTATATGCAAAAACGATTTGATAATTTGCGCAGAAGAACGGTTGTTTACTATAGTATAATCACAATATTCGATACATAAATGATACCTATGCTCAAGAGTATCACCAACCCAGCCTTCAATCCCCCTCCCAACCCTTGTTTAGTACCTTACTCGACAGCAGGGAGGTATGGTTTCCGTTTTCATTTTAGTCTGACGCATGGACCAGGCGGCTGGCCGTGCGGGGTTGGCGGCCTCACTGGAGAATGGGGGTTCGATCGCGCGGGGTGATCTACCGCCGCAGCCCCGTCCACTCATCAGACTAAAATGATTGCGCGAATTCTAGATTAGACCTCACATTTCTTTTTCGTAACAAGAATTGGAATTATTCGTTACAGAGAAGAAATAACTCAAATAGAACAACAACGGAATGAGAATCATAGATATAGATATATATTCCACAACAAGCGAAAACTGACCGCGCTGCAAGCCCAAGCGACGTGCACGGCCCCAGTTTTGAAATTCACCATTGAAGCAGATCAATCAGTGCCATAATTCCACCGCAATTACAAACCCAAATTAAAGTGATTTTAGAACTTTTTCGTTAAGCGTTAATCGTAGTTTTAAAAAATAAACCGCTTTAACCCGTTAATGCGTTAACACGTTAACGTTATAACGCACAGCTCTGGCATACAGTGCCTTTAAAGGCAGTCGTCGCAATGAAAAAAGTTGTGGGACAAACCATGAAAATCAGTTTGATTTGCAAATGGCTGAAAGATCGCGAAAGTTATGAGGCATGAGATGAGCTATAAAAAGAGCTATTAGGATCCTGAGCTTACAATATGAAAATTTAGTTTCCTGGCAAAAGTAACGATTTGGCATGGCCACTAAGAAGTAAAAAAAAAGTGTTAAAAGTATCTTGAATTATCTTAAAAATGATTTGGCGCAAACTAGCCTGGAGTAATTAAAAAGTTACGAAATGAAGTGGAATAGCTAAAATTACGATTTGGTGGTGAATGCAGACGAGGGATCGGATTTTACTAGCTTCTCCGTTAAACTTACCAAAGCGGAATCAAGCGCGATATGGATTGGAGCGTTGCGCTCACTTAGCTTGACCTATGCTGATTCCCTTATTACAGCTTTCAAGAATGGCCTAATGTTTCCCTTGGGCGCTTGATTTCGTTCTAATAAGTTTAACGGAGAAGATAGTAAAATCCAATCTTTCGTTCGCGTTGACCACCAAATCGTAGTTTTAGTCATTTTACTACATTTCCTAACTTTTCCATTACTCCAGCCTATTTTACGCCAAATCATTTTTTAAGACATCTCAAGAAATTTTTAAAACTTTTTTTTGGCTTCTTACTGGCACTGCTAAATCGCTACTTTTGCCAGGAAGCTAAATTTTCAGAAGTTTCACATATTTTTCTTGAAGGTTCCCTTACTGACTTCAATTTTGTTCCACGATTTCCATTTTGGAATGATGAAACATCTAACAGACGATGTTGTCGTATGAGTACAACTTTTGGAACTCACAACCATAAAAAACCATAAGATATTATTTTCTCAGCGCCGCATTTTGTGCAACAAATGAAAAATCGATATTACTGATCATTAATATTCGATTTTACATGATGAGAAGAATTTTCCAAACAGGTGACTTAGAGTCATCAACAATCGAAAATCGTTGCGGCATTTTGTGGAGCATGCGAAAAAACGATAAAATTGCTTGGCATTTACCGATAATGACTGATGAGCAAAATTCCCCAACCAAGAATACCACTCCTATCAGCAATCACCACTTCTAGCCGCATTTTGTACAGAAAGCGCGAAAATCGATAGCATTGATTATCTATCGAAGACGTATCATGACTTCTGTCAATTCTGACAAGTTCAGTACCCACCCTCGCCGACCTGTGTTAATTGGCTGCAGGTTCACCCACATACCCCGTTTTTTGAAAGTAAACCCACGATTTTGAGGTACCCTTCAAAGTTAAGTTATCAAGTTCAAATTGGAATAGGAGCGACCGGCATCCATGCCCACCCTCCTGTTCAAAAATAAGCTTCCTATCTCAATTTTAAGTGCACCCACAAGATCTTGAACGCCGTCTGAAAAAAGGAGATTAACAACAAAAACGCGCGGTTTTTTCAATTTTTTTTGAAAACCAGTCAACCATTCCAAAACGTTTTTGGGTGTTAATCCCAACTTTTTGCGCCCTTTTTATGCAATTAAGAGCAAATCTCTACGTTCACTCTAGAGTGAGATTTCGGAAAAGAGGTTGCGCGTGTGGCCGATTCAAAACCAAATCTGGTGCGCGCTTCGCGCGGACCACAATTCGCGCACATGTGCGCTACACCGCCCAAAAAGATCGCAGTCTCATGCCGAGCAGTAAAAAATCATTGACGTTCACAGCCAGAATTAGATGCAAATTTAACTAATAAAAACTGCTGAAATGAGAAACACGCCCTTCAGTCAATGCTTGACTCGAAGAGGACAGAAATATTTGAGCAGGTCCTACCGAAGGCTATTGTTCATTGATTGAATTCCAATTTCAAGCCAGCTGATGTTCTTGATATTGAAGATCATCGATAACGCACCGTTAGACCTTCCAGTGGGTCAAATTGGTTCGAGTGGCGCGCAACTTGAAGGCAGAGTTCACGATAATCTTCAATTTTGAGATTTTTTCACTATATTGATTATGTGGCCCCCGGGTAGAACTAAAATGATGTAGAAACTGAGAAATGCACCAGAAGTACACGAAATCCTTAAAGGCATCGTTCGCGCTGGAAATCAATTTTGATTTTTCAGGCTCAATTTCATGATTGAGCCCTGTAGACCATACTGGTAAACTTTGGAGCGTCAAAAACGTGGGGCAATGAGGTTGGAAGGCGTCAAAGATGAAGATCCGCCACCAATTCTCACCAGTCATCTAGCACTTTTTCCTAGAATGTTGGTGCGACCGTTAGACAACATGAAAAATAGTGGCAGCACAAACTCCACATGCAGAAAAAACTCCGAAAATGACAGTGACGAGGCCTCCAAAAGAAGAAAAACTTCAAAAAGGGTTTTGGCGCGAAATTCAAATTCGTATTTACAATGTGTTCCGACTGACTTTTTATAAATGAGGGCTTTCCATGAGCCCCTTCGACATTTTCGTTCACCAGAGAGGCCAAGTTACACAAAAACATGGAAAAAGTAATATACGGTTTTTTGGGCGCGTACGATGCCTTTAAGTATCACCCCGCCTCTTAAGTATCACAGGAAGTGTTTGTTCAGACAACGACATATTTTGTGGATCCGTCCTTTGCAATTCTCTACTCTCTATTGCTCCGTTCTTTCCTTAGGACCCCAACTAATCCTGCTTTGCATAGAATATTCTTCTACTTTCGATTGGCCCAATTTTCCACCGGTGACAACCACAATGAACGTGCTCATCCAACCTGACAACTAGTCCATGTTATACAATAATGTCACTGAAGTACGACGTTTCAATGCGTTTCTCTCCGTTTCTTCGTAATTTTGGTAACACTTGGAGGCCAACACATTGTTTTATGCGAAAAACTCGAGGACGAAAATCATCGTGAACACTGTAGCCCATTCTTCTTTATGACTAATGCGTAGCCTCTTAGCGGAATATTGACATTGTTCAAAGGCACTGTTTAGGAGTTTCCCTGTTTGTTTTAGAGAGAATTTTGCGCCGATCAAAACGGTCTCTCCAAAATCACTCAGAGCCCACTACGAGCCTCTTAAAGCCGCAGTGCAAGCTCGTGGGTAAAATTTGATAAGATGGTCCGGTCACTGTGAGTAGTAAACCCCCGAATCAGCACCCACTCGCTCCGCCCACTTCAGGGCTTCCGGTCTGAATAGGGACGAGACGCGGCATGAATTTCGATTAAAAACTACGTTCTTCCGATACTGGAGGGGCTATATCTCCGTTCGTAGTGGGTCCTGAGCGATTCTGGAGATAACATTGTGATCAGCCCAAAACTCTCTCCAAATCAACCAAAAAAAACGAAAATTGATTCTGAGGTTGGATTGTGCCTTTAAAGACTGTGAGTTTGAACAATGGGAATTTCCTAGACGAGTTGTTTCGAGCCTGTTTTTTTTTCTTGTCATTCGCAGTCATCGCACTGGAGTAGACTGCAATATAAATTTAGACTAATAACAAATGGAAGAACCTTCACCTATTGCTCAAAATCCATCACGCGTCTCGTTTCTATTGAAACTGAAAACCGTGAAGTGGGCGGTGGGAGTGAGCGCTGATTTGGGGGCGGAGAAAATGGGAGCTTGGTTTTTCTCGCTTTTTCTGAAGAGTTAAGATTCCACGTTCAGCAGGTTTGGTCCACAGATTGACCAGACCACAATATCAAATTTTACCCTTAAGCTTGGTCTAAGCCTTTAGAGCTTCAAACACTTTCTTTGTAGAGAGAGAACGAAATCCCAACGGGACCATTTAAGTGCACTATTGGTGTACAATTACTTGTCCGTATCTATTCGTTTAGAAGAGCTATTTCGGGTGCTGTTCACAAATCTCAGATTCACTGCTGCTTTGTTTTGTGGTTTGTGTTTGGTTAAGGGAGGAGTGGAAGTTTGGAAACAAACGACCCATTTGCAGCAGAATAAAGCAAGACAATAGGGATGATGCCCTAGAAACCCTTAAACTAGCACCAACAAAAAGAGGACACGAGTCATTTCGGAAGAAGCCTTCTGAACGTGAAGTCATTTTTGTCGGTGTTACACGCTTCTAAGGACCCGATCAGAGTACCGCCGCCCCGTGCCAGAGCAATTCAGGTGACCTCAACTGCCGTGAACTACGGCGGTGCCACGAAAACGACTGACACGCAGTTCATTGACTAGACTAGAAATTTTGGGGCGAAGACGCATTTACAGAATGGGTATTGGCTGGAAAATAAGACATTTCACTAGGACAAGAATCGAAATTTGAGCATTACAACAAGTTTCAGCTTTCGCAATTATTTTTTTCTCGAAATACCCCTAAAACGCAACCACCTTTCACTAAGGGCAGCGTCCACGATGCGAAGAGCTCTCGAGAAAACTGCAAAAACCTATTTTTCTTGAAAATAGGTTGCCGGCGAAAAATGCATTGCAAGTAAATTCAGAGGCATCGTAAGGGCAGAAAACCGCTATTATTTTTTACCGTTTTTGTGTACCTTGGCCTCTCTAGTGAGCAAAAATGTCAAAAGAGCCCATGAAAAACCTTAGTTTGTAAAGGAAATTAAGTCGAAACGTATTGTAAATTTGCATTTGAAATTCGCGCTCAAATCTTTTTTTTAAGTTTCCTTGCTTTTAGAGGCCTCGTCACCATCATTTTGGGGCCGAATAGACTCCCGCCGCTGAAAGGCGCGGCGACATGTAATGGAGGGGAATTTCGCGCTTAAATCGTTTTTGAAGATTTTCTGCATTTGTACATAGACCTCGTAACCGTCATTTTCGAAGTTTTCTGCATGTGGAGTTTGCGCCGTAACTGTTTTTCACAATGTTTGACGGTCGCAGCAACATTCTATGGAAACGTGCTAGATGGCTTGTGAGAACTGGTGGCGGATCTTCATCTTTAACCACTTCCAACCTCATAATCGAGCGTTTTCGATGCACCAAAGTTTACCGGTGTGGTCTACTGGGCTCATTCACAAAATTGAACCTGAAAATTGAAAGTGGTTTCCAGCGCCAACGATGCTTTTAATACTCATCTTGGAGAGAATCACATGCTAAACACAGTGGTATCTCTGAAATCGCCCAAGTCCTCCTACAAACAAGGTTATGACTCCTTAAAAATGTGGAAATTTAAAGGGCTCTGGCCTGGACTAGCTGTCCGGTTGAATGAACCTGTTCACGTTGGTTGTCGCCAGAAAAAAATGGGGCTCACCAAAAATGGAAGAATATTTCAGGCAAAACAGTTTCAGTTAGGGTCCGAAGGAAGGAACGGAGCAACACGAAACAGGCATTAGCAAAATATGGGTTCACAAAAGATTTAAATGTCACAACAAACAGTTCCACTAAGACTAAAGAAGCGAGGTGAGAGTAAAGAATGTTTGGTCGTGGTGTAACTAATAGTGAAGAAACAGGGAAGAAAAACGCCTAGAATAAGTCAAAATAATGGTTTCTAAATTCAGGGCGTGGACGAAAATCATGGGCCCTGCTGATTTCGGCAAGCGCGCGCTAATCCCGAAATCTGCGCGAATCGATAATGCTAACTGCGGTAGAGTTGCTTGGCAATTTGCCATCGATACGTGTGCGGCGCCACAAGCTCGTCCGATTGGGGGCGGACCGGGATAGGTAGGCTTACCAGGAGAGCCTTCAAAGCCGTTTGTATTTATTTCTGGCCAGTTTTCGTTGCTTTCTTCGACCCTATCCTCTACAGCACCTGCCAACTAAGTGTTTCACACTGAAACCTCGAGAACGAGATTTATCGTGAAAACTGCCTTTAAGGGCATCGTACGCGCTGAAAATCATTTTTAATTTTTTGTGTATAATCAAACCACTCGGGCTCGCTGACATCACCCACGAAGCCTGAGGCTCTGAAAATGCGCGCCATAAAAGTTATGGCCACCTGAAAACTGCTCTGGGGTCGATCATCTAGCATTTCTGGGTCGATCATCTACCACTTTTTCCTTGAATGTTGATGCGACCGTCAAACAACATGGAAAACATTTATGGCGCAAACCTCTCACGCAGCAAAACTTCAAAAATGACAGTGACTAGGCCTCCGAAAGCAGAAATCTTCAAAAACGATTTTGGCGCGAAATTCAAATCTGAATCAACGGCGCATTCAAGTTGGTTCTTCTTTACGAATCAAAATGTTTTAGTTTAGTGAGGATTTTTTCAAAAGAGACCGAGCGAACGAATTCCCAATAAATTCGTTCATTTTTTATTTCAAACGAACGAATATTCGAGATTCGAATATTCGAAAGGCGAATAATCTAAGCAATCATAGCAATATCACGCAACTATGTAGTGAGCGGCAATAAAAAGTTGGATTCTTCTTCTAACGCTTCATAAAAAAAATCTAAGTTTTTATTCCGATTTAGTTATATCTTGCCCACCGGTGGTGCTCTTTTCCTACTTTCTAGTACAGGCAGATCCTCAACTGCTGACCCCTGGAAAAGGACGGTGTGTGAATGAAGACACACCGCTCTCCACTTTTTTTATACCCTAAACTCTATCAATTGGCTATCATCAATTTTGTTTACGAGAGCCGAATGGGGGCTGGGCTGTATAACATTATTCACCATCTCGGACCGGCCTCAAACGGCCACGTGCCCCCTCGGCGAGATTGACCGCTTTATATACCCGAGGCCGTCGTACAAGAGGATGCTGCAATGTTCATTCGTATCGGACAAATCATTGGAGGAGAGTGTCAGCAGACACTAGGACATAGGGCTGGGAATAGCACATGTGCCATGATAAACAAAGCGTTAGTACGCCATCACAAGCAGCAGGAGCTCCTGGTCGTTGCTGCTGTTACCAGCAGCTACAGAACGGGTGCTGCCAATCCGTTCGTTTGTGCTGGCGTACTAAGCTCCGACTGTCTGAGTATGGCTGCTCATGTACCACGGTTTGTGACAGCCGTGTTCGAACCATGAGATACGAGGGCATTAGTTTCGAAGTAGGCTCGAGGCAAATGCTCTAGGGACAGAGTAATAGGCTTAAGACTTTCTGATTCTTTCCTGGAGTGAGCGTGAGCCAGCGGCAGGCAGTGGGAGCGGGTGTGAGTGCGCGATAGCTAGCGAAGCGGCTGGCAAATCGTGTGTAAATGACGACCATCGATTTTGCGTAATCGCACGCCCTCGCAATGTATGGACGCTACCTGACTGGCATGGGTGGGAGAAACCGAATGAGAAAGGGCCGGAAACCCGTGCACTCCCGAAAAAAGGCTCTTCAAAATCTTTTCCACAGAAGTTCTGAGCGGGCATTCGTGTTACTTTTGTACAGACCTGAGGTTAAAAGCAATTTCATCCCTAAGATACCCTTCAGGTGTCCACGAGATTTTCCAGAAATGAGTTTCATGAAATTTTTGGAATTATAGTAAATGCGATCCGGCTTGCGGCCTGAATCAGGGCATACGCTTTACCGCCGCTTTGATGGTAATCTCTTTTCAGCTTAGCGGTCAGCCAAGCGGCCGTTTACGCGGCCTCTTGTTAAGAAATTAAAACGTCGCCTAACCTCGCCGCTGAATTTCTGAAGGTTGTGAAGAAATTTGTTACCAGGCTCCCTCGAAGTTCCACTGGAAGTAAGTAATACTACCAAGAGGCTATGGTCTCCCCGAAGTCCTCTAAGAAAAGCCACTAGTTATCCGGGCAGCTTTTCAGGAGCGACGCAGCGCCGAGAACAAGAAAAGGTTCCTTGAAACGTTTTCACTTCTAACTCCAGATAATTTTTGTGTCGATTCAATTAAAAATCCTTCGCATTGGCGTGTGAGGTGGGACCATGCCGACGACGTTCATTCGCTGCCTTTATACGTTCCAGTCATATAGAATGCGTGAAAGATCGTCTCGACTACAGTTGACCGCAATGTTAAAAGGACATGGTGCGGTTGCGGACTCGCACTAGAACTACGGTGGAATCTGGCACTTTGCCAGATTTCGTCATCGATCGGCGCCAACCGTCGTCTCTCTGCTCACGAGAATATCACCTATGGCGATGACGAAATCTGGCAAAGTTCCAGATTCTACCGTAATTTTAGTGCGAGTCCCCAGCCGCACCATGTCCTTTTAACATAGCGGTCAACTGTATGACAAATCGAAAGAGCGGTTTACTTTTGTGTGAAAGGCGCGCCCCATCCGCTGATCAGGTGCGAACGAACTGTGATTTCCATCAAGATTAAAGGCATCGTACGCGCTGAAAACCACTCACCGTTTTTTTTAGTTCGAATCGTTGGTTGGGCCTGCCTGAGAACGTGGGTAGAGTTTCTCGGGTCAGCGACGCATCATTGGGGAAGATATGGGTGATCGAATGCCTCGAATTCCACCAAAAGAGACCGGCCTTCTGACAGCCATGTGGCATAAAATGAAAAAGAAAGGAGCTTCTTAACAAGCTATATCGCGTAAATGAGTGGAAGTTGATGTATCATTTGTTGATAAGCTAGCTTCTCTTCTCAGTTGAGGCCACATGGCTGTCGGAAGGTCGGCCTCTTTTGGTGGAAATCGAGACATTCGATCTCCCGTATCTTCCCAATGATGCGTCGGTGACCCGAAAAACTCCACCCACGTGCTCAGGCGGGCCCAGCCAATGATTCAAACTCAAAAAACGATGAGTGGTTTTCAGCGCGTACGATGCCTTTAATAACAACGTCGTCGTCATGTACAACCTTGTCACCCGTCATTGACCAGAAGTCGCAGTAACTTCATCACACACATCACGTCGTACTAGCAAGACCACGAATACGTGCTCGGTACCTAATCGGATACAATTCAGCATACGCAATAAAATTTGCTCCTATGTTTTCATACAGCTTGTGTAAGGTCTGGAACGCTAAAAACGTCTGCGCTGAGAAATGTCAAGAAAAGTAATAGGAAAACCTTTTCTGGGCCCGAAGATATTTAACCTGACTCATGAGAGTGGAGGAGTTGGCCAGTACGTGAAAATATGATCTTCGAGTCAAATTAGGCGATCTTTTCTACTCACTCCTGTGCTGTGCTACTTCTTTTGCTGATCGTTTGCTTCCTCAAGATCGTTGATTCAATGTGCTCCCAGTTGGGGGAGGCAGAATGCAGGAGGGGTAGGCGATTACAGGGCCAGGACTCTGTTATTACTCATTTAGAGCCGTTGTGGCTCGTTTTTGACGCTTCTGAATGCGTGAGCGTTGTGGAGCAAGCCGTACGGTTCCGTTCACGTAGCTATTTCATTAACGTTTACGAGCGTGTGTGCTGCCTTTGAATGATTATTTGGAGTGTGAAACAACAATGGTTTCATGTGTTGAACGCAGATGCGTTGTTAAACGTACGTGAAGTCAAGACAAGATTCACCTGCCTGCTGTAAAAAATGTACAAATTACGGCGCGAACAGAAAATACTCGTAAGCCGCAATTTTTAGCACGTTTGCCACTGCGCAAAAACATGCCACACAGTCGAATGGCGCGAAATTTTGACTACGATCGTCTAGAACATAGAATGTCATTTTCAATCATTTCATTCATTATTTCTGTTGATCGTATCGTAGTTGGGCATCTTCATAGACCTCACTGCGCATGCGGCACGCGCGCGCGAGTGCTGAACTATGAAAGCTGTTCACGAGCGAAACGCGCATGTCGATAATACAACACCGCTATGGAGGGATCATAGAGGGGAAAGACAGCGAGATGATAAGATTTAGAAAGAGAGAGAAGCGCACGCGCGTTCGGTTGAACCATGCGAAGTTCACTCCGGAATACATTGTTTTGCCAATGCCGGAGTGGGGGCATTCACATCCGCAGCCGAAGGAAGCCGCTTTCGCGACACGCAGTCGTACAGGAATCGCCGGCAAAACACGATTATTCTTAGTCCTAGTACGATTATCTTCGAGCGGCGTGCGGCAACAGCGGTTGTATGCAATCAAGAATTTTGCCTCGAAATAAAGTGTACACATGCCCGGTCCACCGCTCTGGATAAGGACGGTGGTGCAGTTGCGGCCAAAACACTGGGCATGCGGTAGATTACAACTGAACTATGTAGCTGTTGTTCACTGGTCACAGTTGATCTCCTTGTTGTTCTGTGGCCGTATTCATCGAACTACGAGGGGCTCCCAGGAGGGTTTTTATAACCAGCCGATATATGCAACTAGCGGACTGTGGACCCTCCCGGGAGGCTCCCGTAGTTTTATGAATACGACCACTGCATGTTTAAAGGCAGGGTTCGCTATAAAAACGATCTTCGAGCTCTCTATGAGAATGTAGATTTCGCCATCACAAAAGTAAAAATAGGTGAAAAACCCCGGAAACTTACGGGGAAAACGCTCAAAAATGTATACCGGCTAGTTACTGGTGGCGGTCGGCCCCAATGAACTAGATTCTTGCTTGTTTATCCGCCTTTTATTTTGCTATTAAGAGAGGCAGTAGTCTCCACAAATGCTCAGATATTACTTTAGAAGCAGAATAAAAGTTGACAAGATAGGCATTTATAGAAATCTCGATAATTTGAGGCTGGCGGACACCAAGGAATAACTCGTTCCGCAGCGTTTTTTCTGCAACTTTTCACTTATTTTCACATTTGTGATGGCCAGATCTACCGCCTCATGAGGATAGCACAACAACCGTTTTGATCGGGAACCCTGCCTTTAAAAGCACTGTTCACGATAAACTCCGTAATTGAGCCTTCAATGAAAAACATTAGCTGTAGACCTCAGAAGGAGAACTGTGTTGAAAAAACGGATTCAAGCGCATTCTGAGAGACAAAAAAAACGCTTTGAAAAATTTTTCTGGGGCAAGTTCGGCCTCCCGGGGTTCAGTTGTTGTCATCAACACGTGAACAGTGGCTTTACATCGAAATTGCCTCAGTGCTGATTATTTAAACAAAACAAAGAGGGACAAACGACCACTGTCGATCCCTCTTCAAAATTTACGCGAAATTTTCGGACGGAAACGCTTCCAAAGCTCGCAAAAATAGTATTCGTTGCTCACGTACAACCCTAACCCTTCCTCATATTCTTAGGAATAGAAAACAATCAGGCACAGAACGAACGCTCAGAACAATGAGAACAACAACTAACCTGTAGAAAAAATTTATTCTGGCATGTATAGTTCTTTGAGTCGCGCTAGCACCAAGATTTTCACTACGGGCAAGCGCTTTATTTGTTGCTACATCAGAAAACTTCCAGAGCGACACTTTCAGGAGATTCATTCTACTCAGTTGTTTTGAAAACTCTGAGCTGGACTTATTCTTTTTTTTTAATAGAAATCTCGAACCAATGTGCACTGAACACAATATGCTTGCTATCAGTTCTCATCTGGGCGATGCTATTCCGAAAAATGATCAATAATCATCTTCGACAGACCTTAAATAATCATAATAATAATACCTGGCAGTCCGTTTGATTGTCAACGCGCACATCTGTACTGTTTTCAGTCCGTGCGCATCGAACCAACATCAAAATTAGCGACCTCTGCCGATTCACGGATCGAATGGAATAGTGGCTCTTTTGTTGTTACTTCAGACAGTCATTATACTACTGCTAAGCCATCGCAAGGCAAAACCCCCGCCAATTTACGAGGCACTCAGTTGTTTTGCAAGCATCCAGTTATGCGATAACAGTGAAAGGACCAGATAGCGGGCAGACGGCTCGCTCGTCTCAACAGGCGCCTGGAGCCCCTCCCTTCCTACCCTAACATTATTTCAACGAAGATTTATGTGAGAAAACAAAGCGACAACGTACAACACAATCCCGATAAATCTCCAAATCTCGATATGAGTCAGTCATTCCGGAAAGATTCTACCATTCAGATCAATTGAATGATTAAGCCGAATTGATATCAAATTGAACTTTTACGCAGTATATATCACACGGAAAGACTCTGAGCCGTGCATGATGTGGCAATTGGATTTATTGGCTTAGGTATTAATTGGCTATAGAGAACTCTCACATTCACCATGCCGATGCTTTCTCGTTAAGAGGTTGACACATTTTGTAATAGGGGAAGAGCCACTTCAAGCCAGCGGTTAAAATACATCGAATGATCAGTAATATTTTAGTTGGTTACAATCTCGAATTTCCGTTCGAGAAATCTCAGTCATGTATGTGTCCAACAGATTTTTTTTCAATCTCTGATTGAAGTACCAAAAAAACAACTAAAAACTGCTTAACGTCGCTCCCGGAATGACAAGGCCGGGGGCCCTGAGTTTGGGCGGGCACGGAGCTGCCGCGCAACACTTAAACTTAAATTACGATGGCGGTGGAAATCTGAGCCTGAAGCCTAGTTTTGACTGCATCGCTGCTGTTTTTCATCGCAGCGATTTTGCATCCGCTGCTGCAGCGATGTAGCAGCGGCGGCGATTCTGTTCATAATGCAAAGGCCCACGGATGATAGAAGAAATTCAATCAATCAGTGAAATTAATGGCTGGTATTCATCAATACCGCGTTTCGACTCGAAAACACTGATCTTGTCATGTGGAAGGGTCAACGTTCATTAGACGAAACGTGTCATTCGCAGGCAATCGCTCCATCGCTGCCATTTTGGCCGCGATGGAGCGATAGTCAGCGACCATTGAGAATCGCTCTTCAAGAAGCGATGCAGTAAAACATAGGATTTCGTCGCCGCGACCCAGCGATGTAGGACGTATGCCACGAAGCGATCACAATTGGAGCGGCTTTCCATTACGCGCGATGAAAAAGGAACAGTTGTCCCTCGCATGGCCGCAGCGACCACCTGCAGTCAAAACTAGGCATGAGCCGTGTTGCGCCGCCGCGCCGCGCCGCCCGACCTTGTCGTTCCGGGAGTGACTGTAAATCACCACAAGTGGCCTTGGCCAAAAGATTCATTTTCAGATTTTTTTAAATCGCGCATGAATTCATGAAATGACTCCAGTCGTATATCGGGGCCTATTTCTCCAAGGAGGTGCTGTTCAGATCATCTACACTTCACGGCAACGAGAAAAGGCGATTGTGCGGTTGCGTATACCCACTAAGCACACTGTAGGTTGCGCCATAATCGACGGCAAAGTTGTAACTTTCTCCTGAATTTTGAAAAAAAACATCGGAGAGGATGAAAAATTGTGAGTTTTTACCCGGTAAAATTTGATACTATGCTCCGGCCAATGTGTATGAGAGGTAAATTCTTCCATTTGCTATCTGTATATTTTGTAGTGTAGTTTTCTACAGTGCAATGATTGCGGATGACAAGAAAGTACAAGCCCTAGACAACTCGTCCACAGAATTCTCATCGTTCAAACTCACAATCTTTGAGGGGCTATATCTCCGTTCGTAGTGGGTTCTGAACGATTTCGGAGAGACCACTGTGATCAGCTCAAAATTCTCTCCAAGTCAAGCAGTAAAACTCAGAAGCCATCCTGAGGTTCGGCGTACCTTCAACCTTCATGGTAGAGCGCACGCCCCACCCACTCCTTGTAGCGTCTACCGATCAAAGAAAACAACTGAAAAATCTACTTCAAGGAAACCCCTGATGGTCAAATGATTAAACTATTCCCCATAACCCCCGTCCTGCAAAAACTTAACCCCGTTTCAGAATTGTATTTTTCCCTGGGGCGGCATGCATGAACGCTTATGGGGAGGTCAGGGAGCCGCTCCGCGTTCTACGTGCGAAGCGTGGATCCAATGCCCCGAAAAGCGTGTCGTCCCCTCTGTGTAAAGACGCTACCCCGCGACGCACGGTGAACTCCCCGCCTAACTGTTTTTATACCTTAATCGCGCTTAACCTCTAACTTTTTTAATCTCTCCATAATAGTTAATTAGCTTTTAAATAACTTTCCCGTTTGGCTTAAGTATTTCGTAAGAATAAAGCCGTTTGAGATAAGGTTAAGTTCGAAAAACAGCTGTTAGGCGAAGGGTTCGCTGTACGTAGTGAGGTTGCGACACAACGTTAAGGGTACGGCATGTTTTTGGGTCACCTCTGGATTGACGCTCCGCACGTAGTACGCGGAGCGGCTCCCTGACCTCCTGATAAGCGTCCATGCATGCCACCCCTGGAGTTGAATTCTCAGTTGTTTGCTTTTATCAGAATCAGATGAGGGCAGTGAGCAGGGAGTGCACCCTACATTAAAGTTTAAGGCGGTATAGGGCTATCGGGGGCTCTTTTCAGCCGTTTTTTCGACATCGCTGTTGCCACGGGCTCCGGGCCTTCCGATTGCCGGTCGAAACTCGGACACGGTTTTCATCTTGGGCACTGCCTATAAGCCAAA
The DNA here is from genome assembly GCA_029168955.1 of Aplectana chamaeleonis. NCBI lineage: Eukaryota > Metazoa > Nematoda > Chromadorea > Rhabditida > Cosmocercidae > Aplectana > Aplectana chamaeleonis. Next base: position 728,298 of record JAPDOI010000037.1, on the reverse strand, counting down.
TCTATCAAATATAAGCAAACGTGGTGTCCAGCAGAGCTTTATCGCATTCTAAAATTGGAGAGAGCGTCCCAGGATTGCCCAGAAAATATTCATCAGTTTTTTAATAAAGGGAAACGCCATGAGAGAGTATGCTACAACGCTTCAGGATCATTGAAATATGCCGTAAAGATCAGATAACTCAAGGTTTGGAAGTGCTGGCATAAATCTTTGCCCAACCTTAATTCAAACAAAAAAAATAAAAAATGAAAGCAAATGGAATCTCATAAGATAACACTAGGAAACACTACCATTATCAAATCAAAAATCCACCAAAGTTTGATTCATATGCGATAACCTCCTAATCGTCAAAAATTGTGCAACAATATGTGTTAACTCCGCAGCTTAATTTTTGAAAGTTGGGCTCCGCGGAAAAGGTCAAGGATTTGGCATTGCTCTAAAATGTCGTGAAATTGTGGTGAGCGCGAAGCGCTCACCAGATTTGGCTTTGATTCGCCATCGCGCAACCCCCTGATCTCAGTATCAGGGTCCAGAGTAAACGTAGGAAGACCGTTCTTTCCGCATTTAATACACTTTAGAAAGGTGAATAACTGTTCAAAAAATGGTCCGAAATGGTTACCTGAGATTCGAGAAAAAGTGTCAAAACCACGTCATTTTGGTCGAAAAAGTGTTCATCTCCTTTTTTCAGTTGGCGTTCACGATCTTGTTGGAACACTTATCGTTGAGCTAGAGAGCTCATTTTTGGCCAGGAAGCTGGTTTTGTTTGCACCTAGCTCCTGTCAAATTTTGAAGTTAGTAGCTCAATTTTTGCGGAACCCCAAAATTGAGGGTAAAGAAAGACAAAACACGTAAACATGTTATTAAAAACCAACCGACGTTTGCTTATTCGTAAAAATGAACTAGTGAAATAAACACCGTTACTGATAGGCTTTTGCTCAGGATTTGACGGGGCAACGCTTCAATCAATACGGCGGGATCTCGGAAGTACTTTTTGAAACGCCGCACGGTGTGACTCAGAAGTGCGCCACAGAACGCCGTAGATACTGTGCGGGGCCCCAGCAGGAGTGCGAAAGACGTCGTAGAACATGTGTGTGACCAAAGTAGGAGTGCGCCGGACGCCGTAGAAATTGTGCGGGACCCAAGTGGGAGTGCGCCGGACGCCGTAGAAATTGTGCGGGACCCAAATGAGAGTGCGCCGGACGCCGTAGAAAGTGTGCGGGACCCAAATGAGAGTGCGCCGGACGCCGTAGAAAGTGTGCGGGACCCAAATGGGTGTGCGCAGAACGCCGTAGAAAGTGTGTGGGACCCAAATGAGAGTGCGCCGGACGCCGTAGAAAGTGTGCGGGACCCACGTGGAAAAGCGCCGGACGCCGTAGAAAGTGTGCGGGACTCGAATGTGTGTGCGCAGAACGCCGTAGTAAATGTGTGGGACCCAAATGGGTGTGCGCAGAACGCCGTAGAAAGTATGCGGGACCCAAATGGGTGTGCGCAGAATTCCCTAGAAAGCGTGCGGGACCCAAATGAGAGTGCGCCGGACGTCGTAGAAAGTGTGCGGGACCCACGTGGGAGTGCGCCGGACGCCGTAGAAAGTGTGCGGGACCCAAATGGGTGGGCGCAGAACGCCGTAGAAAATGTGCGGGACCCAAGTGGGAGTGCGCCGGACGCCGTAGAGAGTGTGCGGGACTCAAATGGGTGTGCGCAGAACGCCCTAGAAAGTGTGTGGGACCCAAATGAGAGTGAGCCGGACGCCGTGGAAAGTGTGCGGGACCTTAATGGGTGTGCGCAGAACGCCCTAGAAAGTGTGTGGGACCCAAATGAGAGTGAGCCGGACGCCATAGAAAGTGTGCGGGACCCAAACGAGAGTGCGCAGAACGCCGTAGAAAGTGTGCGGGACCCAAGTGGGAGTGCGCCGGACGCCGTAGAGGGTGTGCGGGATCCAAATGGGTGTGCGAAGAACGCCCTATAAAGTGTGTGGGACCCAAATGAGAGTGAGCCGGACGCCGTAGAAAGTGTGCGGGATCCAAACGAGAGTGCGTCGGACGCCGTAGAAAGTGTGCGGGACCCACGTGGGAGTGCGCCGGACGCCGTAGAAAGTGTGCGGGACCCGAATGGGTGGGCGCAGAACGCCGTAGAAAGTGTGCGGGACCCAAGTGGGATTGCGCCGGACGCCGTAGAGAGTGTGCTGAACCCAAATGGGTGTGCGCAGAACGCCCTAGAAAGTGTGTGTGACCCAAATGAGAATGTTCAGGACGCCGTAGAAAGTGTGCGGGACCCAAGTGGGAGTGCGCCGGACGCCGTAGAAAGTGTGCGGGACCCAAATGGGTGTGCGCAGAACGCCCTAGAAAGTGTGTGGGACCCAAATGAAAGTGCGCCGGACGCCGTAGAAAGTGCCGTACCCAAATGGGTGTGCGCAGAACGCCGTAGAAAGTGTGCAGGACATCAGTGGGAGTGTGCAAGATGTCATAGAAAGTGTGCAGGACATCAGTGAGAGTGTGCAGGACTATAGTGGGAGTGTGCAGCACCTTATAGAAAGTGTGTAGGACATCAGTGGAAGGGTGCAGGACATCAGTGGGCGTGTGCAGGACGTCATAGAAAGTGCGCAGGCTATCAGTTGGAGTGCGCAGGACGTCATAGAAGGGGAGGGGGCAGGACATCAGTGGGTTGGTTTACTTTCATCTAACACCACCAGGTATAAATCATGTTAGAAAGGAAACCTTTAGGAAAAATAAATGAAATTCCTGAAAGTTTAGGTTCCTGGCAAAAGTAAAGATTTGGCATGGTCACAAAAATATACTCAGTTAAAGAGGGAAGATAAAAAAAATGAAAAAAAGGGTTTTGAAATATTCCTGAGAACGATTTGGCGTAGAATAATTTGTTTTTCGGGAAACGAAGTGAAATAGTTGAAAGTATGATTTGGCAGTCGAGTTTGAACCAACTATTGATAAGAGTTGTGCAGAACGAGAGATCGCCTTGTCTGTGCCTGTCCGTAGAACATATCAAAGCGAAATCACGCGTGAAATGGGAAGCATCGAAACTTTTTCGGGAGCTGTAATGCGGCGGTCTTCACGTATTAGGTGAAGCAAAATCAACACGCGTGATTTCGCTTTGATATGTTCTACGGATAAGCACAGACAAGGCGATCTCTCGTTCTGCACAACTCTTATCAATAGTTGGTTCAAACTCGACTGCCAAATCATACTTTCAACTATTTCACTTCATTTCCCGAAAAACAAATTATTCTACGCCAAATCGTTCTCAGGAATATTTAAAAACCCTTTTTTCATTTTTTTATCTTCCCTTTTTAACTGAGTATATTTTTGTGACCATTCCAAATCTTTACTTTTGCCAGGAACCTAAACTTTCAGGAATTGTTCCATTAGATTTGGCTAACAAACTGATTTCCTTAATGTAGTGAATTTATTGAATCGATCTGGCTGTTGTTGGTATATGCAGATAACATAATCATTAAATGTAGCGAAAGTGTTGCAAACGGATTTGGCAGGAGCTCTATGAATTATCACAGTCAAATCACGCGTCAGAAGGGGTTTTGCGTCAAGCGTAATTTGGATCAAATCAGAACAAGAATAAGTCTAGCAGCAAAAACCTTCCCATACAATGTGAACCGTGAAAGCTTTGAGAGCACGAAGACATAGCGTCAGTAGCGAATAAATTGCGTTAGATTTCGTTTTCATGATTTTTATCAAATCGGTGAGGGAAGGTCTGGTACTTTAGTGGGAGCTACACTGAAAAGGCAGAATAACATTCGAAAACCTTATTTCTAGACCATAAGGCCACGTTTTGTTCAGCATTGTTGGCTGAGGATTTTTTTCTTTTTGTCTTCATTCGCTCGCCAGAGGACCTTCTGACGCGTGATTTGACTGTGATAATTCATAGAGCTACTGCCAAATCCGTTTGCAACACTTTCGCTACATTTAATGATTATGTTATCTGCATATACCAACAACAGCCAGATCGATTCAATAATTTCACTACATTTAGGAAATCAGTTTGATAGCCAAATCTAATGGAACAATTTCACGACATTTTAGAGCAATGCCAAATCCTTGAATTTTCCGCGGAGCCCAACTTTCAGAAATTTCTCAACTTTTTTCCGAGGATTTCCCTTCTACAACATCGTCAATCTCTAAAAGTCAAGTTGTTGTTTTTTTCGAAAACATAGTGGTAGAAATGAAGATGCAACCGCTCCGCTGCTAAGACTGCAAGCTAATTGCTACAACGCGGCTTCCTACAAATAGGATACAAGGCATATACTTTTTGAATTTAAAAGTCAAAAAAATGGAGAAATGAGTTTTAAAATGATCCAATGGTACAGGGTCTAGGCACTATTCTAGACAGGGGGGGAGCACCCACCATTCAAGACAGAAATGAAATGAACCGCCAATTGGTAAGGCCACCAGTCAAAGTATTTCCGTAGAGCTCTTATAAACAATAATTGATATCGCAGTAACTGGCATCTTTTATCAGAGTTTTTCATCATTTCTATGAGTAAATATTGGGTGGCCCCACCACGTCTAGGATAGACCCATGGTCAGCCGCTCTAGCCAAACTTCTCCGGTTCATGCTGATGTGGCTCGTATGCGCCGGGATATATGTCTGATTTGGAACAAGAACAATAGTTATGTGCGCTAGAAGAGGACTACCGTAATCTTAGGAATGATTTTATTCGGCTCTCGTAAACATATTTGATGATACCCAATTGAACATTGGTAAAGTATAAAAGAAGTGAAGAGCGGTGTGCCTTGATTCACACACAGTCCTTTTCCAGAGGTCAGTTGTTGAGGATCTGCCTGGACTACAAAGCGTGAAAACAGCACCACCGGTGGCGAAGATGTAGCGAATTTGGAGTCAGAACTTAGAAAATTTTAGAGCCAACTCGAGTGAGATTACGGTAGCCCTGTTCTGGCGCACTTGACTATCGTTCTTGTTGATTCGGAGGCATGGCTTGAATACGGTGTCTTGAACATTAAACTGAGGTCATGCACACGTCCCTTGATGTCCTGCACACTCCTACTGAGATCCAGCACACATTCCATGACGTTCTGCTCATCCTTACAGGAGTCTTGCACACGTTTCATGATGTCCTGCCCACTCCTACTAAGGTCCTGCACAAGTTCCTTGATGTCCTGCACACTCCTACTGAGGTCCTGCACACATTCTACGACGTCCCGCACACCCTTACTGGGGTCCTTCACCAGCTCCTTGATGTCCTGCACACATTCTACGACGTCCTGCACACCCCTACTGCTGTCCTGCATAGGTCCCATGATGTCCTGCAGACTCCTACTGAGGCCCTGCACACATTCTACAACGCCCCGCGCACCCCTACTGGGGTTCTGCACAGGTCTCATGATGTCCTGCATACTGCTACTAAGGTCCTGCACACGTTCCATGATGTCCTGCACACTCCTACTGAGGTCCTGAACACATTCTACGGCGTCCTCCACACCCCTACTGAGGTCCTGCTTTAGTTCCATGACGTCCTGCATACTCCTACTGCGGTCCCGCATAGTCAACCGACACGTCAGCCCACCCTGCGACGCCTTCTTATCGATGGTGCGCATGGAACGAATACGCGCCGCGCTCAAGAACATCCCTCCCTCACAGCGTCCTCTTCCGAGCCGGAGTTTGAGGTACACCACCCTAGAGAGCGAGGTGTTTATATGGATTCTAAGAAAACAATGGCTGATAACGAAAAAATCCATCATTTTCATAAACTAATCTTGAGAGGCCGGTTTCCGAGTTTGAAACGCACGTTAGGGGCTCAGAAGTCATTACGGTGAGTTCTGACAATTATTTTCGTCATTCCCGTGGCCAATTACCTCTAGTCACAAATTTTCAAGCGATTCGGTAAACGCCTCCCAAAAAAATAGAATTCGACGGACGGAGGTGGAGGCGGAGGCCGTGGCGGAGGCGGTGGTGGAGAACGTTTTTGCGTACTTTGAGAGGTCATAACTTCAGAAAGCGGGGACCAGTAAGGATGAAAAGTTGCACGCATATGTAATTTCTTGCAGTGCATCGAATGTTGTACAGCTCATACCTCTGGTGACGGTATGAATAGGTGATCTCATTGTAGGGCATCCCGCGGGACGGGATCAAAACTAAATCCTGGTGCGCGCTTCGCGCGCACCACAATCAAACTAAAGGAACTTCGGTGCTCGTGGCCAAGACAAACAAGCCTTATTACAATTTTGTTGCAACAGAGCTCGATGGGGAAGCAATCTTGAATCTGCTAGAAAAGTGATGTCGAAATTCTTACGACGACCAAAACAGGTTGCATCTTATGGATATCGACAATGCTGCTCTTGCAGTGGTTCGACTTTGACAGTCGAAAACATCTGCAAGATGTTGTTTTTTTTTCTTGGGGATGGGGGGGGGTAAAAAGCCTAGGGATACTTGCACGAGATTAGAGCGAGTATCGTGGATCAGGCTACTGCTAACAAGGGAAATATACAAAGCGTATGTCGGATCTGCGGAAAGGATTTGTATTGTCAATATCTCTTGGGCTTCTATAGTAGACCTTTGCAGTACCCCGCCCCGAGCAGCTGGTTGCAAAACGTTATAAGCGTTTTTAAAGTTTTGCGAAAAGTTAAGGGTACCCATCAGAAATTTTTTAGAAATTTCGGATTTCGCTCAAAACTTTTATTCAAGGGTAATCTAGAGTGCTGAAAACAAATCTGAGGTCTGTTTGTCGAAATTCTGGGGTTTACACTAGGTTACGGTAGGTAATAAGCCATTTGGGGGGCGAAAGGGGCGGGGGGTTTAGGTACCATAATCGTTTGAAAATCGGCAAAAGGACATGAAATTCGTATTCACCACACCGAATAACCACCGCATACAAATTTTGAGCCAAATCTGAGGCTTTGTTCAAACTACCGTATACCCACCTTTATCTACCGTACCCTGTAGAAAATCGGCAAAGAGCCTTAGAATCGTGTTAAGCACATAAAATTACCTACAGTTAATGATTTCGAGACTTATTTATCGAAGTAATCCGGAAATCTCGAAAGTCGCGTTTTGCCCTCAAATTTTTTCCCCGCTGAAATGCTTCGGAAGAATTAAGCCGAAAACTTCAGAAACTCGACAAGTCAACGTCAGATTCGTCAAAAAACCCCTTCTGGAAGAAATCTAAGTCAAATCTGGAACATGTTTTGAGACGGACGCATTCAGAACCCCCTTTGATAACCGCTAAACCAAAAATGCGTACAACTCCAAAACGCTATCCGTCTACTCAAATTTCGGAATATGTGCTTTCACCCAAACGTTGCTCAGAGGGGTAGTTTTGGGCGCTGAACGCGATTATGAGGTCCGTAACCAGATTTGCGGAACTTTACTGAGCGTTTTGGAAGGTACAAAAAGCACGAAAATGAACCGTTCTGAGCTTATAACTTCTCGGAAACAGCGGCTCGGGACCAGGGGTGTGCGGCAAACGATTTTCAGATTTCGGAAAACGGCAATTGTCAAGAATATCCCAAAAACGGGCGGCAAACGGCAATCGGCAAACGGCAAAAAAACTTCATTCCTTAGATTGGCTCAAAAGTTACTCACATGTGCCGCTCTGATTTTTTTCCAATACTTATGTAAACATTCTAAGAATTCTAATTCAAGGAAGTAGTTTCATTTCAAGACATCAGATGAACAGAAACAAGACATAGAGGGACCTCATCGAAATCAAAGAAGTCGCCGCTGTGGCTTCGGCTCCTACAGGCATCGAAGCGGCACTATCGCGGAGTGGCAGCGGCAACGTCGTGGCGGGCCCGCGATAGTGCCGCTGCGACTCCGCGGTAGTGCCTCTGCGACTCCGCGATAGTGCCGCAGCGGCTTTGCGGTAGGGCCGCCGCGGCTCTGCGGTAGTGCCTCTGCGGCTCCCCGTTTGCTCCGCTACGGCTAGTATCTCATAAGGCGGCATGCCTGTGCGTAGTTCCAGCACTGTCCGGTCCCTTTCCTGGAAATCTTCTAATAAAAAGCTTGCGTTTAGCTGCAGTTCACCGCGAATTTACCGCGAGTTAACTCACGTTTTCGAACTGATTTACCCCTCCCCCAAATAACTCAAAACCTCTCATAACGGTTGAGCGAACAACGAATAATCGGATTCCACCTAGTGCCCACATAGCCGCGAGTATAGGCGGCCTTTGCTTCCAATATTTTTCCAAGCTTTGCCGGAAAAGTAACAAAATTTTAGGCAAACGACAAACGGCAAAAAAGTCCCAAAGATGGCCGGCAAACGACAAACGACAAACAGCAATTGCCGTACATCCCTGCTCGGGACGGGGTACTGCGCAGTTTTACTATAGATGCCCAAGAGATACCAGCAGTACAATTCGTTTCCGCGGATCCGATATACGCCTTGTATACTTTCCTCGTAAGCATTTAACAATTTTTTAGAGTGGCTCATAGCAGTCCTGTCAGAAGTGGCGACGACAGGTGAGTGAATTAATTATTCGAAGTTCTAAAAAGCTGTTTATGTCTATGTATATTTGTATAGATTTCGAATCTGGTCACATGAGTAAGTAATTGTGTGCTTCTCTAACAAGGGAAGTACGCCTACAGAAAGTGGCAAATCTGAATGAAATGCAAATTTTCAGGATTACTTTCTGACGAAAAATCGGAATTTGACCTGCATAGCTGCGCTCCGTTTCTTTGGATGGAGTTATAGGCGTTTACTGGTGGTCTAACATCGTTGATTGTCATTACGCCCATCGTATTCGATCTTGATCTATCTTAAAACTGAAGAGGGACTACATAATCGTAATCATCGTCCCAAGCAACATCCCTGGACAAACTTCGGGCAAATTTCGATTTACGGAACCCCGAAAATTTGCAAGGGCTCCCTCACTGTATGGGACTCCAGAGGTCGGAAAAAAATTCCGCTCAACGCTCAATCATTACACCGAGTGGTTAATTATGTAGAGCGCCTAACACGAACACTAAGTCTTTCTTTTGGGCTTGGACTATATTTTTCAGTTACGCTGTGTAAGGCTCATTTACCTAACGCAACCTATCGCTTGTAATTCTGTTCAAAGAAATTGAGCGCAGCTAGAATAGTCAAATTCAACTTTTTCGTCGGTTTTTTGATCCTGAAAAGTTGCATTTTGCTCTGAATGGTCACTTTCTCTGAAAGCAAGGGCAGTCTATAAGTGAAGTTCCAAAATAAGCGCAAAGTTAAGCAGGGAATAAATTGAATTCGAGGAAGAACTGAAAAACTAACCTCAAGATCGGAGTAACGAATTATAGTGAAAAATATGAGAATATTCTGTTGTATTAGTTTAGCATACATCTGTGAAGAGCCTGAAAAATATTAAATCATACCCAAACACGTGATACGCAATATTAATGAATCTCAACGTTCGCGAAAATCCATTTTGAAATCAAAGTCTTAAATTTCAGAACGGGTTTCACTGTGAAAGGCTAATACTTTTACATATAAAACATATTGCGTAAATTTAATGAAGACCACAAAGATCTTAGCGAGTTCTGAAGTTGATCAAATCAAAATGAGATGAAAGGACTTATTTTGTCTTAGCCCTACAATCCGAAATTTAATTAGCCGATCTGAAAAATACATTCGCTCGTGCTTACTGGTGCTTAGAGGAAAAACTGTAAAAGATTGGGAAACTAGACACTTTTCAGACAGATATTTATGAAAGTTGGGCTTCGCAAAAAAGCTTAAGAATTAGCCATTGTTCCTAAATAAGGTGATATTGTTTTATTAGATTTGGCTCTCGACTTGATTTCTTAAATATAGTGGAATTTTTGAATTGATTTGGCTGTTGTTGGTGTATGCAGACATCGTAGTCATTGAAATATAGTAAAACAGTTGCAAATGAATTTGGCGAGCGCTCTACCAGTTATCAGAGTCAAAGCACGAGTCATAAGAAAATCTGAGTCGAGCGTAATTTGGATCAAACCAAAACAAGAATTAGTCTAGCAACAAAAACGTTCTGCTGCAATGTGAACTGTGAAAGCGTTGAAGACATAAAAACCTTAAGACCAGACTCGTTCATGATAGTTTTCATTCTCGAGCTCCTCACTCAAAGCAATGCTATGGCCTCCATGTGTTACTAAAATCACAAAGGAACAGCGACAAAACAAATTTAAACGTCTTATCTCAGTGAAATATATTGGTAGACTGACTGGTTGTCCGGTAGGTAGAATGAGTTTCCGGTTGTTTGTGTCCAGCAAGTAATGGGGTCAATCGAGAATGAAAAGATGAATTATGCAAAACAGAATTAGTTAGAGTCCAAAGGAAAGAACAGAGTAGCAGAGAGTCGAGCAGTTCAACGGACGGGTTCACAAATGATATCATTGTCCCAACAAACAGTTCCTCTGAAAGTCGAGAGGCGGGGTGAGAGAACACCTTTTCATATGCTCGGATTTTTCCAACTGCTTCGTCATTTTAGCTCTACCCGGGGTTCAAGTAATCGTTTCAAGAAATAACCCCGGAATTGAATATTATCGGGAACACTGCCTATGCTGTAATACTTACTCTCCGTAGGTGATGGAATTGAAGTAAAAAGATTCGATTCGTCGCCAGAAAAGAACAGGAATTCAAAATCAGGAATTGTTCATATAATAGTGGAAGTTGGGTTAATATGCTGAGCAAGCCTTTGTTTGTCGACTTGCCTTCGAATAAAAAAATAGTTGAGAGCTCAGATTACCAATTTGAAGCCATGATGAGAAAAATTGAATCCTTATCTATACAATAGATTTTCTCTTCTTGTAATTAATTAGAAATTCTATTCAGACTACGGCGCGAGGTGTGATACAACCCAACTTTGATCCGACCCCCCCCCCTCCTAAATCGGGCGATTTGCTCAGCCCCTTGTGAGGAAATCCGCTAGCATGTCCGCATTTACGGCTGACCGCATGCGAAAACGAACCCAAAGTTTCATGAACGCAGCTTGGAGCCGAAGAGCGCTACACTAGGTGGGCGGATCCTGTTTTTTATGCCCTTAGGGCACACAGGTGGGGTTTCAGGCACAAAACAACGTTCAGAACATGGCTACCCGCATGCGAAAAATCACAAAAAAAAATCCGCTTACGCACCTTCAACCGAAGAGCGCTACAGTAGGAGAGGTCCTTGGAAAAATTTCAAAGTTCAGGATTGTAATGAAAAATTTACAAGTATACTTCAAGATTCCGATTAGGGATTTTTGAGCTGCTGCAACGTGCGGAAAACCTAGTCCTGAACTCGAGCAACTAATTAAGCTTTTCTTTTATCCCGTTCGAAACAGTCGTTGGAGACCCATTTTCAGGTGTGATACATACGATCGAGTCTATCATACCTAATTCCATTGAAACTAGCTCTAACTTCAGTGTCGACGCTGAAGTAATCGACAAATACAATCTAGCCGAAGGCCGTCTCTTCCCATCACGTTAGAAGGATTTCAGAAGTATTAGGAAAACAGTTTTTTTTAGAGTTTCCGAACCAAAAAAAAGAAAAGGAAAAAAACCGGAAATACGGAAACGGAACATCCCCACACAGCCTTGTTCACAACTATCGCAACACCCTCACACGAATTCTGCAGAAAAACGAGAAAAGCAAACAACCTAAAAATAAGTGCATTCTAGTAAAATTGAATTTCTGAACCACTGTTCTATAAACAAACTTCATGTTTTTAAGCAAAAAAAAGTCGAGAAGAAATATTCAGACAGCAGATGTCGGAAGAAGATGATACAATAAGAGTTAAAGGTGAGCAAAGTAACAATCATGGTCGATAGCAAAAAAGAAGGATCAAATGATCAATAGCAGATCAGGTCAGGGAAGGATTGCATCTTGACATTCCGAGGCATTTCAAATTGAAGGCGAAAAAAGAGTCAAGGCTTGGAGCTTGCTCAGCTCTTATTGGTTAACAGTGAGTGACTTTACTGATGAATAACAGACAGCAATTGGACCTAAATACGCTGGATGACTCGATTGGTAGCTTCGAGGCCCGGCGACGTCGAAAAGGGGCCACGCCTCTTTGTGATAACACTGGCGAAGGCAGACACTGATGGGGTGGTCGCGGCGGCCGTTTGAACCTCTATCACTATGATTAAGCAGGACTGCATATGAGGTCCATTTTTTTGCTCGTTGTTCTCTACCACCGCCGCATGGCCACGTATCGACAACGCTCCTCCTCAAGTGATTCGCACCAAATGAGGCGCAAAATTCGCCTCAGGAGTGCCCAATGAATCAAACGGCGGTGTCACGCGTCGGGTCGGCCATCGTCTTTTGATGAGTGCCGCCAACGAAGGAACGGTTTTCCGAGGATTAGAGGCAGACACAGTGGATAGATGAATACCCAGGCTAAAAACGTGTCGCATGTTATATAAAATGTAAGATACTCTGTACTTACGACATTCAAGTATCTTGCCCTTACATGGCATGTAATCTACACTTATACCTTATGTAACATACTAAACATATGACGGGTAACATAAACTTACATTCCATGTAGCTTGATTACGCAACTGGGGAGCTGCAAGCTCAAGCTCGATGCTCCATGATTGAAGGTGCAACTTTCAAGTCGCTGCTACAGGTACCAGCAGCAACCTTCAAGCTCTCTGGACACTATACTTGTTATCCGAATTAATCATTTTCGGATATCCGTGATTCGGATAGCCCGATATGCAAAAATTTGAAAAAAAAAACACGCATTATCCGAATCGAGCCAATATCCAGGAAATAGAAAATCGGCATTATTCGAATGGAACCATAATCCGAAGGGTCAATGATTGGGATATATTTGAATAAAGTCGGATGAATTTCGGATAAATCTGGAGAACCGGTCAACACGCGCACTCCATTAGTGACAGCTGCTCCATTAACACCAACGGTGATCACAAGTGTAACGGTTTACGCGTTCGTTGCTGAGGCAGCATCCATAAGTTGCGAGAGCGGGCGATAACGCAAAATCGATGGTCATCGAGGGCACACGATTTGCGAGAGTCACTCACGAGCTCGTCGAGAGAGATGTAAAAAGTTTCATGCTTATAGCTTCATTCTAAAAGCACCACGTCTTGTTCAAAACTAATGCTCTCGTATCCCCTAGACTCACCAAGGCTGTCACAAACCGTGGTAAATGAGCTGCCGACGAGTAGAGTCGAGTGATTGATCAACAGGTCAAACGTTAACAATCGAATCAACACGAGGCAGGAGATGATTGTCGATGTCTCTCATAATATTGGGTACCCCCCCCCCCCCCCAGCGTTGAAGAGCGCTGAGGAGCGCTGGAGGGCGAAGGCGAGCGTTCTCACCACGTATGGACGGAGCCTGACCCTCAGTAGTGTTCGATTCCGCTGATCGCAGGCGATGAGTTGGGCAGGCAGGTAAGCAATGATTCAGGCAAGACAGACAGGTATGTAAGTATGTATCCTCTGGTTCCGAGCCAGATTTACTCCATTCCCACGCGCGCTTGTGCGGAGCGAGGATAGAGACAGCGAGAAATTGTGGGGAGAAGGAGACGCAGCGTACGCACGCAGACTCACGCGACGAACGGAAATAGATCACACTCGGAAACAGGGAATAGGTAGGTACGTAAGCAAGTAAGCAGGCAGGCAGCCAGGTAACGAGTTAAGTAGACGAGTACGAAGACAGGCTAGTAAGTACATAGGTAGGAACTGAGCCAGGTACGGATATAAGAAAGCGAAGAGGCAGGCAGACAGGTAAGCTAGTAATTAGATACATAGGTAGCCAGGCAGGTAAAAATCGATAGCATTGATTTGTAGATCAAAACTCTAAAACAAGTTGTAGGCCGTGATTTTTCGAATGGTCTGGGACATGGGAACTGGCCCACGAGTTCACTACTTAGTGATTATCGAATAAACGATATTGTCGATGTTTTGATCAAATCACTCAATCACGTTTTAGGCAGTCCTTGTGCGGATTGGATGGTACAGGGAGATTTTTCTGAGATTCGGGTAACGTACAAAACCTTTACTGCTCTACGTTTTGTAAAAGTTCCGAGTGTAAAAAATTCTCCCGGACCGAGATTCTGGAATGAGGGGTGTGCGCAGAGGCAATCTTTTACCAAATCAGGTCCTTTACCAAATCACCACACTATATGTTTCATCAGTACTCGCACAATTGCGAGGAAGAAAACAGCAAACGAAGGCTCCTACCTTTCCTGTACGGCAACCAACCCGTAGATTTCCGAATGAAATTTGAAAAAAACGAAATTTGAAAACGAGAATATTTCTAGGCCGGTATCAAGCTTTCCCAGCAGAAAATTCGACAGCGAACCTTCAAACCTAATCGTACTGAGCTTTGAATTAATCACAACTGTATTTGAACGTACTAGAAATGCCATAAAGAACGGCAAGAACACTTGTTTGTTAAGTTAAGAATTCTTTCAAAGGCTTCTCTTTAGTACCTGGTTCACTTTCCACAACTTTGCCTCTGCATTGTTCCAAAAATTATCAAAATTTATCCGAAATTATCCGATCGGACATCCGTTTCCGATTCATTGGGAAAAGGTATTATCCGAATAGATTCATTATCACGAAATTTCAAAAAGGACATTATCTGAATCGAACCATTATCTGGGAATTTTCAAAAGGCATTAAGCGATTTGATCCATTACCCGAAGGATTATCTTCGGATAACAAGTACTCTGAGAGAACTGGCCGCTGTAGTACCGCAATCGTACCGCAATGAAGAGGCAGTGGCCTCACACTTGTGTCAAATACCGCAATAGCGCCGCACTGATTGCGGTACTACTGCGGAGCTACTGCGGCAAAATCACAGTGCCGCTGAAACCAGCCATGCCATTTATCGATCCACTCAACCCGGCTTGCCACGCTTCTCATTCACTCGTCTTCGTCTTCCAGTTCTGTTGAAACGAAAGCGTGTCACTTGCTTTTCTCAAAATTCATTACCTCTCTTACTTTAGGGAAACACTGACACATTCATCCTCCTCAGTCTGATAAGCGTTTATGTTGACGAAGTTTTGAATAATTTTTTTGTGTGAAAGTTGAGAATCATTTTTCTGAGCTTAAGGAGCCTTTTGAGTTTTCAGCTTTTGAGTTTTTATAGCACACTCGACCACACTTGCGTGAATTCATGATCCTGAATTCTATAATATGCATATTCTGTGCCAAGACGAGGTCCCATAGTTGTCTCGCGTGTGTTTCCAGGGATTAGCGGATTTTTTTTCAAAACTTTTTAGAGGCTGTGTCCAGGATAGGAAGCCGTATTCTATTTTCTATGTTTTTCAGTGGACAAGTTCTCGATGTAGAGGATAATTGGGAAACGTCTCTATAGAACTTTTGAAAGCCGAATAAAAAAGTTCTTCATAAAAGCCATTTATTATTTATTTACTCCTGTTGGGGTGTTTTGCGCACTGCAGAGAAAACGTCGGACCAAATTGTTTTCAGCTTTGAAATTGTTAGGTAAGTGACTTTGCTTTCTGTTCGTGTACCACAAACTCTCGCAAAATTAAGAAAGTTGAATGCTCATGTTTGGATCTCACAATTTTCCGGAATAAAGAGTATTCGAAAATTCGGCAACAGTTCCTTTGGTACTAGAAACTATACATTGGACAAATTGGAAATTTTCTCGAATGATCGACTTTTCAAATAAGTCGAAAATTAGACTTTAACGAATGATCAACTTTCCGATTTAGCCGAAATTTCAACTTTTCAAATGATCGACTTTTTCGAATAAGTCGAAAAACACATTTTTTCGAATGACCGACTTTTCGATTTAGCCGGAATTTCCACTTTTTCGAATGATCGACTTTCCGAATAAAAAGTCGACTTTTTCATTCGACCTAAAAAAATTATCTACCCTTCCATTAAGCCAATCGGATGGTACATGAAGACGTGATAGCCTCATTGACTTTTTCGTTCCCGCAACAGCTCCATTACATATTTTTGCGCATATTTATGGAATCGGAATGCAAAAAAAGAATAGCTTAAGCATAAAAAAGTTGATAGGATTCACTAGGAATTATTTGCGACTTAGGAAAGTCTTTAAATAAAAAGAAAACAAACGATAATTTTGGAAGCTGGCTTCAGGGTCTAACGGCTATTGTCCGGGGGAACAACGGCGGGGAAGTAACACTTGGGAACTAAAGCGAGTCTCCTAAATTTACCGAGGTAAGGGGCAATGAGTGTACAGTCTGCTCGGATCGTGCTAATACTTGGCGCTTCCTATCGACGGTTAGTGTAAACTAGGTGCCACGTGTTATAACATGCGGGCACCGAGCTTGCGCTACCGCACAACAGGGAACGCAAGGTATCAGTGCGATCTGCGCTGACTGTATGAACAGAGCTTTGATAAGAGTGGCCCCTTTTCCTCGTGCACGCGCGGATGCGTCGCGACATTCTCAATGTAGCGCACAAGCTGACACCCCATACCTAGCTCAGATATCAGCCGAGGCCTATTTCAGCTTCTAAAAGCAGTGTTCACGATGAATCTCGCTTTTAAGTTTTTAGTGTGAAATACTAAGCTGGTAGATGCTAGAGGGGATAGGGTTTTGAAAAAAGCAGCGAAAACGGACCAGAAGTCGATAAAAACGACGGCGAAAAGATTTTGCTAGCCAAGTACGCCTGCTCTTCCGCCCGCCCCGTCCTGACGAGCTTGTGACGCCGAGGACGTTTTGGATGCCATGGAACCAGGGATGAGCGGAAATTTTTTTCTGAACTTCGGAAATCGGAAATCGGAAATCGGAAGGACCTTCTCAATTTCGGAAATCGAAATTCGGAAATCGTAACGCCAAAAACCATCGGAAATCGGAATGCGGAAATCGGAAATCGGAAATACATTCAGTGAAATTCTTAACGCTCCCCCCTGCTGACTGCGCGTACCAAAAAAACTTGAACTCATCCTTCTTTACATAAAGTTTTCATGTTAACACAATCA
This sequence comes from Aplectana chamaeleonis, assembly GCA_029168955.1. Classification (NCBI taxonomy): domain Eukaryota; kingdom Metazoa; phylum Nematoda; class Chromadorea; order Rhabditida; family Cosmocercidae; genus Aplectana; species Aplectana chamaeleonis. The sequence continues at coordinate 711,437 of JAPDOI010000037.1, read as the reverse complement.
ACTCTGGCTTTGTGAAAAGTGAAAACGGACCTCGAATCCGAATTCAGCGCCTAAAATAACCCTCTGTGGATTTGGCCAGGGAGAGCGTAGAAATTTTTTATCTCGTGAATATTTCCGATTTCTTCCGCATTTTCAGGCTTTTTTTTCGGAAATCGGAATTCGGAATTCGGAAGGCCAAAAACCATCGGAAATCGGAATTCGGAAATCGGAATTCCGCTCATCCCTGCATGAAACTCCGCCACGTTCAGTCCGATTGATTCGCGCACATTTTGCCATTAGCGCGCACTTGCGGAAACTAGCAGGGCCCGTAAGCTCGTCCACGCCCAGAACGTTACAAACAGCTATTTTAGCTTATTCTTAGCGCTTTTCTCCGCTGTTTATTCACTATTGGATGACTCACGACCGAACAAGCCCATTTTTGAGTCAAACTCGAATATAGGGTTAATCGTGAACACTGCCTTTAAAAGCTACGGCCGGCTAAAAGTTGCTATGGGGCCGATAATCTGGCACTTCTGATCACGCATCTACCACTTTCTCATAGAATGTTGATGGGACTGTCGAACAACACTAAAACAACTATGACCCGAACTCAACATACAGGAAAACTTCAAAAACGATTTTGGCGCGAACTTCAAGTCATTTTTACAGTGTATACAAACTGGTTTTTCTTTACAAATGAAAATTTTTAGGGACTCGTTCGACATTTTCTTTCACTAAGGAGGCCAAACCATACAGAGTATGAAAAAATGGTTTTCTAAGCGTACGATCCCTCTAATATGACAATTTTCCTCCTCGATGATCAGCATAAATCGCCCGCAGTTTCCCCATTTTAATTTCCATTCAGACACCTTTATTTAAAATCTTATGAGCTCTTAACTCAGTATAAAATTCAATGAACGTTGTGCACATGTAGAAATAAGAAAAATACTAATTAGATAGTAGAAAGATGGCATCAATTATGTTTTTCTGCGGCTACAAAAATTCTGCATTGATTACGCGCAAACGAATTTGCTCAAAACTTGTATGTAGGGGTATTCTAGGGTGCTGAAAACGAACCTGGGGTCTGTTCGTCGAAATGCTAGAAGTACACCTCCTATTAGAAGTACACCTGTCATAGAGGTACACGAAAAAGACGGGTCTCTGAGAATTAGAAGTACACCCTCTATTTGAAGTACATCTAAAAGAGAGGCCTGAGTATTAGAAGTGCATGTACCTCTAAAAGAGAAAATCCGGTATATTAATTTGGTGTTGCAAGCGAAAAGTTTACTCTTCTTCGGTTGCTACTCCACTAAGTTGCCTTCATTAAAGGCACAGTACACCCTCAGATATGAATTTTGAGATTTTCGAGTAATTGTGTAGAAGACCCCTCCTGTATAACACTTGCCAAATGCCAGATCTCAATTCCTCCAAATAGGCGAGATATGAGCGACCACCACAGGCCCGACCCCCTTCACTCACCACCACAGGCCCGACCCCTAACAGATTTTCGACCTCGATAGCGGCTCGAGGGATGGATGAATTTCAACAAGTCGTCATTCTTCAGTTCATTACCGGGCTGTCTCCTTATTCTGGCTTTCTCTCACTCAACGATTGCGAATGAAGAGAAATACAGACCTGAGACAACTCGTCCACCAATTTTTCACCCTCAAAATCTTGGCGTTTTTGAAGATCCATAACTCTGTTCAAAGGGGGTCTAGGACGATTCCAGAGATACCACTGTGATCAGCGTGTGACTCTCTCCAAGATAAGCATGTAATCTAGAAAATAATTTTTTGGGTGTCCTGTGCCTTTAAGTTGAATATTCACTCCACTAGGATGATACCAAGTCTTTTCACTCTCTGGTCTCTTACCGAAGATTTCCCCTTTTGAGACGACACTCATTGATTACCTCAAGCCTGGTAAAATAATGAGCCTCTCCACCCATGCGGTCAGCCTGCGCAACGAGCACGCGTCAAACCTAGTGCATACTTCCCGCGTTGCGCGATCGCGACAGTGCATATCAGCAATATCGATTTTCGGTCGATATAGATGACAAACATTATGTCGCGTCGCTCGTTGCGATAAGTATGCACTAGGCCTCACGAAGGCATTTTTCAGACGAGCTGACCGACGACTGAGATACAGGTATGTAACTGGAATATTGTTCCTAATTTGTCTAATATTCGTGGTAATCTATTCACGAATCCAAATAAAAACCTTCGCGGCGGCCGACCAACATGCCCACCGGCCGCGTGTGCGAGCAGTTTCATTAGGATAGACCTGAATTACTCTGTGGAAGTAATGAAAATTTTATTGATTCTACTGTGAAAAAAATTGAGTGTAATCGTTTCATACCAAAAGTAAATAGACTTTCAAAATAGCAACAATTTCATTGGAGAAGAGATATGTAGGGACAAATAGCTGCATGTAATACCATGTAGCTGTGTTTTCTCGTGAACTATAGTGCCAACGTAACTACATAGCACGTATTCGTGGTTCAGGCAGCCGATTCTTTGGCGTGCAGTGTGTGAATAATGCTGCTGAAAGTGAAATAAATCTATGGGCCACGGGAAGATACTTTATTCAGTGTAGATTGTGTAAGAATTTAGAAGACGTGGCCAATAATGACTTGGTGATAGCAGAAATTGCTTGGAAACAAAATTATAGGCTCAGCAGGAGCGCTAAAGCTGAGACGAAAGCGCTATTGCGGTACGATTGCGGGGCTATTGCGGCAAGGTCGTGGCTGCCCGCAATCGCCCCGCAGTCGTACCGCAATCGTGCCTCTGCGGCTCTGGCTGGGGCCGTTGAGGCACGATTGCGGTACGATTGCGGGGCGATTGCGGCCAGTTCTCTCAGAGTATACCAGCCACTCCAGCAACTTGAAGCTTGCTGCTCCATAACTGAAGCATAAAGCGTGGAAGTCGCTGCTTCACACTTGGAGCAGCGGGTCTAAGCATGCATCAAAAGTTTGGAAGTCGACAACTCTATTCTTTCCCCACGGTCACTATCATTAGGAACCATGAGGGGCGAGGAAACAAATCCATCACAGAGACTGTCTTTTTTCTGTAGCCTTCCGATCTCAAAATACTTCTGACTGGGAGAGGTATCATGTTTTTTCTCGAAGTTTTTTTCCAAGCAATTGGAGAACTATAATCAAAATATAGAGAAGCTAATTATCGATTCTGGCCAAAAACAATCTTTCTACAAGTACATGAGGAGGAAACTAATCACCAGAAACAAAACTTCTGTTCTAATCAAGGATTCTGTCAGGGCTATTTCTGATACTGACAAAGCCAATATGCTTGCCAAAGAATTTTGCAAGGTGTTCACTAAAGATATTTAATGTCTGTCATTCTGCAAATTCTCCTGTTGTTAGTGAAATGGAATCGTTCCCATGCTTTGATGACTTAAAAGTTTTTGAACTATTTAGCAAATGGCCAGATTCGTACTCAATTACTCCGGATGACATCCCTTTGCGTTTCGTGAGCGAAGTATCTCATGTGATTTCCAAGCCTCTTGCGTACATATCCAATCAATCTCTCATGCTAACTAAAGTCCCTATGCGTTGGAAACATTCATATGTTACGCCTCTACAAAAAAGGAGCCCGCCAGTGACCCTTCTAACTATAGGCCAGTAAGCATAATTTCGTTATTTTGCCGGATTTTCGAAAAAAATTCTTAAAGGCAGGGTCCGGGCAGAATTTCGATTTTGAGATTTCCCGCTAAATCGGTGCTCTTGCTACAGGTAGTCCCAAGGAACATGCGAAAATTGCGTAAAAACCGATCTTCTTCAAGTTATTCTAGCCACTTCCCTTAGCCGATGATCCAGAAAAAAGTGGCCATCGTCCAAATTCTAGCGGTTGTCCACGCATTCTTCAAAAGTGCTGTGTAATTCTCGGTCATTCCAGCCATGATTATCATGCTGTGAATACCGTAATCCCTGACTTTGAGGCTGGTTTCTCCAGAACTAAGGACTCAGAGTTCGTAAAACGTTCAGACGATATTCAGCTGGGCCACCCCAATCTATTTAACCCAAATTTCGTTAGTGTCAAAATCTGACCGGACCTTGCCTTTAATGAGCTTATAGTTGACCACATAACGCGTAACGATAGAATCCATCAAGTCAACATGGTTTTGTGGAGGGTAAGTCAGTTAAGACGGATTTATTGGAGTGTATAAATGATTGGTCCAATCTTCTTGACCGAAAGGTGAGTTGTGATGTGATTGACTTCGATTTCTCGAAAGCGTTCGATCGTGTCTGTCACTCTAAATTTATTTTCAAAATTAAGAAGTTCGGCTTTCAACCAAAAGTAACTAGATGGATTGAGCGTTTCGTTAGAGATCGCACGTTTCAGGTGAGAATAAATTCGTCATTATCCGAAATTCACTGCGCCACTAGCGGTGTTCCCAAGGAGGCGTCTTGTCCCCTGTGCTTTTTGCAATCTTCACGTCGGAGTTAGCCCATACAGTACGAGAGACTGGGGTGAAATGTATGCAATATGCTGACGATTTCAAAATCTATGTAATTCCGGATGACTCCTCATCATGTGACTTACAATCCGCTACCAATGGTGAAATCTTGGAGTAAGGACTGGGCATTACCACTTGCACCTGAGAAAACCATGCACATGAGAACCGGGTCGGCAGATAGTCGCGTGAATTTCGTCTTGCAAGATAAGGTCATTCCTCTGGTGGACAAAGTTGTTGATCTAGGATTTTCTTATAATAGCAAGTTAGACTTCTCAGAACATTACAGAAATATTTGCAGGAAGGCGTATGGTCGGACCTATCAAATTTGCAAGGGACTAGCAACCAGGGCTGTGCGTAACTGAATTTTGTAATTTCGTAAATCGTAAATCGTAATTTTTGAAATTCCTCGTAATTCGTAAATCGTAACTGATAATGAGCAATAAGCCCACACATGACCCAAACCTCATTCGATGTGGAAACACCGTAGCATTTCAGTGATGAGGTGTTTCCATATCGAAGTAGGCAGGAGGTTGGGTTTCAAAAAGATATTTTTGGAGCAGCACTTGAATAAATATTCAGTACACATACGTGGGATAGGAACGACTTTAATAGAGAAAATGGAAACTCTAAGTTTATTTAAGTACCACACCTGTGCCAGGTTTCGCCCAACTTTTGAATACGAAAGCATAGGGAATCATCGCTCTACCAAACACAGTTCAGTTGAAGCCAAGGAGGGCAACACTGTGATGAGAAAAAATTTACGGTTGGATAGTTTTAGCCTTAACCTTTTGAGGAAGGATGCTTGGATAAGGTGGCCATCCCAAAGTAGATATACATTTACCAAACCACTTTTTCACGCAGAAAACGAGTACGCTCTAAATTTGTAAAGCGTTGCTCTGAACGGAATTATAAGCGCTCCTCCACGTTTGTTGGGGTGGAGACGGCGGTCTTCTTCTTCTTCTTATCGGCCACAGCAGTTTCTTATCATAGGCGTAGAAAGGCAGCTACTTCACACGGCTTGTTCCACATATCACGAGCAGACAGAGAAGTAGGTCTGGCGGAGCATGAAAATAAGTGCAATGAATCATGTCCAGTATTCTGACAGTCAGGACATTTATTTGGGACCGACTCGTCAATCCTGTGTACGAAGGCTTTGAGGTATGAAGAATGACCGCAACGTAGACCTGCCAGAGTGACGCGAGAGCGCCTGGGCAGAACTTCCTCACTATCATCAACTGTAGGAGGCACGACACCAAGGATCGGGTTGGAAGGGGCGCAGGTCAGGTACTCAGACACAAATCTAGTGTGCTCGATTTGTTGTAGCCTCTTTTCTGTGAGCTCAGAGGTGGCCCATCTTTGACGATCCAATGTAGAAATAGCAGCATGGAGTGGTGTGCGAATATTACGGTGATGAGGATCAGATGACAGAAGTGGCTAGTTGGGATGTGCGGCGTTCTTAATAATGCCAATGTGGAACTGTTGAGATTGCAGCTGGCAGTGTTGTTCGACAGGAAGTACTGCACATTCTTGATGGAGATGGGATATGGGCGTAGACCTTGGGCAGCCAGTGATGACACGTAGTGCAGAGTTCTGTACACGTTGAAGCTTGTTCCAGGACGCCTCTGACAGATGTCTGGTCTATATCGGAGCCCCATATTCCAAAGTTGGCTGTATCATGGTCTTGTACGTTAAGCGTAAAACTTCCTTTGTGCTACCCCACGTGGTGCACGCCAGAGCACGGAGGATGTTATTTCGCGTGTTGGCCGTAGCAGCTCGAATACGTGTGTTTTCGTGAAAACGCGATGATGGGTCCATGAACACACCAAGTAGACGGCGGTCTGAGTGATGAAGGTTGATTAGGATTTTGAAATGCGAAATGGTGAGGGCTCCCTCAAAATCTGTGCTTTCAAAAATTAGGTTCTCCATCTTCTTTTTTTTTGCATACAGAATTTGCTCCTTATTATTAAAACATTTGAAAACTTCTTTGAAAAAGTAGGAGACTCTGCAGCCATAATTTCTTAGAGATGTTTCGAACCAAATTTTGAAATTACCCCCTCTTCTCTCGTAGCCTCTGGAGATAGACATCAAAGGTTAATTTGGGAGTCCCCGTGAGAATGTTTTTTCGAATAATGTTTTCAGGTTAGAAAACTAATTTCCCGATTCTCCGGCAGATTTGAATTCACGAAGTTCCTCTTTTTTGCTTGTATCTTTTCAACCGCTAAAGATGGATGCAAGGGGAAGGTTGTTTTTGATATCTCCGCAAAACTCTGCAATGAAGTGTATAATGGGTTCCAACCTCTATTTGCTCCATTAGCCTTCTTCTTCTTCTTCTTCTGCAGCCACAGAGAGGGTCCTGTCATAGATTGAGGAACTGAGCCACAAGCGTCGGATTCTCCCACAGATCTACTGGTAGGCACAGTCCAAGCTCAGGGACGAAATATGAGATTTCCACATAATTGTGAAGTTCACCTATCCTAGATAGCCCTTGCCAAATGCGAGCTCTCAATTCCTCCGAATAAGCGAGATATAGAAGGAAGCCACCATGGGGCACCCACCTCGGGAAGCCACTTTGGCACGCCCCTTTTACGATCTTTCGAGCTCAACAGCGGCGAAATGAGCGATGGTTTCCGACCAGTAGCCCCGTTCTTCCCTTCATTCCCAGCCCCTTTCTTTATCCAGGTTGGTTCGCATACATCGGTTGCAAATGACGGAAGTTACCAGCCTCGGACAACTCGTCCACCATGCTTCCGTAGCACAATTTTTGAGGGGCCATAACTTCGTTCTTAGGGGGTCTTGTACTATTCCAAAGACATCATTGGAATCAGTGTGAGACCGTTTTCAAGATAGACAGAATAACAGAAAAACGATTCTGAGGTTGGACTGTGCCTTTAACGATGTCGGTCTCATCGGGCAGTTGAAAAGGTGCGCAGTAGTATGCCCTTTATTATCACAATCCGGGCACTCGTCAGGTCTGCTGCTATCGATCTTATGTGAATAAGACATAAGCATGGGGGAGTGCCCGCAGCGCAACGAGGCAAGGGTGCACCTGGCACGCCTACCGAGTTCCATCTCGGTTTCGCTGACCTCAGGCGGCACGACTCCGAGAATGGAGTTTACGGCGGTCTTGCATAAGTGATCCTTGACGAATTGGGTATGCTCAGCACGTAAGAGACGGAGGCGTTCTTGTTGTGCGTTGGTCCATCTCTGTATATTGATTTTCGTGGGAGCATCAGCAAACGGCTTTCTTATACTTCTCTCTCTGACGGGGTCTAATACTCTTCGCGACGGATGATTTGGCTGCTTCAGGATGTTTATGTACAGCTGTTGTGCATGGAGTTGGCAATGGTCCTTAACTGGCAGGATGCGAGCCTCGGCCTGTAGGTGCTCTACTGGAGAGCTTTTAGAACAGCCTGTTGCGATTCGCAATGCTCCATTTTGAACGCGCTGCAGCTTGGACTAGGATGTGTCCGACACGATACGCTGCCACACTGGTGCAGCATACTCCAGGGCGGGCTGTACGATGGCCCTGTACGTGGTCAGGATCGTTTCTTTACTGCACCCCCAGGACGTTCCGCCGAGAGCACGTAGGACGTCAAGTCTTGTTTTCACTGCAGCTTGCTTCTGCTCAGTGTTCTTGTGAAACCTCAACGAAGGATCCAACACGAGTCCGAGCAGCTTAGGGAATCGGGCGGCCGGCAGGCGAGTTTCGTCCCATTTCACCTTTTGGTGAGCTATGTGCTCCGCAGGATCAGTGGAAAAGACGGTGACGGATGATTTAGCGGCAGAGACCGTAAGCATCTTGCTATCGAGAAAACATTTCAACTCGATCAAGTAGTCATTGATCTTACTGGCAGCTACATTTATGTCGCGATCCCGGCATAGTATCGTAATATCATCCGCATATGCAACGACCTTGATGTCTTGGGATGGAACGGGTAGATCTTCAATATACAGACTGAAAAGAGCAGGCGATAGAACTCCTCCTTGAGGTACGCTGGCGGCAATTGGGATGCTATTGGGGACGTGCCCCTGAAATAGCATATTTGCCCGACGTCGTTTGGTGAATGCGGTTATCCACCACTTCTGCCAGGGCGGAATGGTAGACCTTAACAGGCTCTCCGACAAAATGCCCAAATTTACAGTGTCAAAAGCCTTCGTTAGGTCGAGGGCTACACCTACGGTACGCTGAGGTTTCATGGGATTGAAGCCGTCCAAAACATAGCTCACAATTTCCAGCAGGGCCGTAGTGGTGGAATGTAGCTTACGGAAACCATGTTGATGCTTTTGTTTGCTATTATGTTCGGCAAGCTCCTCCACAGACAATTTTTCCGCAACTTTGGCAATAGGTGAGAGAAGACTGATTGGCCTGTAACCTTTTGCCGTGGATGGTGATTCACCCGGCTTCGGCAATGGGATGACGCGTGCTACTTTCCAATCTTGAGGTAATGTACAGGTGCGAAACGATGTATTAATGACGTCAGCGAGCAGGGGTAGTAGTTCATTTGGCAGTCTCTTTAGAACTGCTGGGCTCAAACCATCTGGCCCTACTGCCTTCGTGTTACTCATTTCCTTGATAACCTTCTCGACCTGAGCGGGCGTGACTGCATCATCTTCAGCCATGAGTGGCAATTTACAGATTTCCCGAACAGTTATTCTATTCTGCTTCTCTCTTTTTGATTTAGTTATGAAAAAATGCTTCCCAAGAGCATTTGCGGCCTCTTTCCCTGACTTGAAGACTCCGCCGTCGAATTCAATCGTGGAATTGTTGGCGGAGGTGATCTTTCCGGAGATCCTTTTCAAAGCCTTCCACGTTGCTGCAGCATCACTCCTGAAGTTCATCTTCTCAGTGAACTTTTCCCAAGATTCTTTCTTGTGCCTATCAAGGTCCATCCTGATCTCATTATCCAGCTCGGCAATGTCTGGGTCAAGATGATTAGCAGCTCTCTTTGCGTCCCTTGTCCTTATCTTCTGCACTGTTTCCCTGGTGACATTGGGAAAGAAGGTCTTGACGCGGCCTCCAGGGATCGCAGCTTCCATAGCCGTCAAGATAGCATCAGAGAGGTGGCGCTCCTTCTGGTGTACATTGCCATTCCACGGATATTCGGCCGCTTGGCGGAGTGCAACCTCCCTGAACAGGCTCCAGTCTGCAAGGCCTCAATTGAGATAAGAACGATGACGAACACCTGTATAGGGAGCAAGAGAGTTAGAGAGATCGATATTGACAAAGACCGGAATGTGATCACTGGAAAGAGTTGTGGATGTAGACCAAGAGCAGGCATTAGAGAGATTAGAAGAGACAAGGGAGAAGTCTGGGCTGGAGGATCGACCGTAGGCAGGGAGACGAGTGGGCTGGCCATCGTTAAGGATAACCAGGGGTGGTAGCAAACCAGGCGAACGCTCGAGATAATGATGAGCTTAAGATTCCACTTAAGCGGCACCTTAGGTTTTCGGCACAAGTTTGTAGAATTGCTCTTTCGGCTGCAAAAAGTTCAAAAATTCAAAAATTACACGAGACTTCGACATTATGTCGACCTCATGGGGAGGAAAATTCGCCATTTCCGGGTGGTCCTGTCGACCCCATGATGGCAACGAGAGCGCCTTCTCGTTCTTTGCGCGAGAGGGCGGCAAAATAGCATGTACAAGGAGAGGGTGAGACAGAGGGATCGCCATCTCCGAAATTCTACTCCCTAGTAGATTTTGCTCGCCATCATACACTGCGTTTCATATCTATAGGTCCATCTATGAATTCCGTGATTTTGCGTTTCGCTCTAACTCAAATGTTCTGCAGTGGTCACCTACAAAATCAGCGCCCTCGAAAACCTTTATGAAGAACCGTAGACGCGAATTCAGATTCGGTACAAACTTTAAGAGCACGAAGATTGAAAAACAAAATTTTTTTTCAAAACTATAGGTCCACTAAATGAAATCAAAGTTTTATTACGATAACCAACAAATATCAACGATCTGGTAACTTGTCTGTCCTCCTTGATTCAAAATAACTTCAACTAATTGCTTCGGCATGCTCTGGACCAGATTTTTGATCACGATGGGTTCCACTGATACCCAGGAGTTGGCGATCGACTCCTACAGCTTGTCGATTGTGGCGTACTGATTAGTGTCACTGTAAATCTTGTGCACAATGATGGCACAAAGGTTCTCCATAGGATTGAGATCCGGTGAACACGCAGGCCAACCGAGAACCTCTATTTTGTTGCTTGCAAGCCATGCTGACGTCGACCGACTAGCATGGATAGCAGCGTTTTCGTGCATAAAAATGAAGGCCTGGCGTCGATGCCGTCGGATAAACGGCAGAAGACGATCCTCTAGAACCTTCTGGTAGTCCTCGGAGTCCATACGGCATGAAACGAATGCAAGCTCGAGTTGACCAGATTCTTAGAATGCACCCCAAACCATGAGCGAGCCACCACCGAATTTGCGTCGGGAGAAGACACGAGGTGGCTTCCGTAGATCACGCCAGTAACCTCTTCCACCATCAAGTCTGTATAGATTGAACTTTTTTTCGTCGCTCCAGATCACCTGAAGCGTTTGGAATAATTGGGGCCACGGAGCAGCGTATGAGCAAAATCGCCTTACTTTTGATCAATCCCTTGTGGTGTTTTGGGTAGCAAACTGGCGGCGGGTCGCCTTGTGCCGTTCCGTCAGTCTTGACGCACGCTTCATTAATTCTCTTCTGAGGTTCTCTTGCGACTGAACTGCCCTCCAAACCGTACTTTTGCTCTTCGAAAGCGAAAGTTCGCTGCGCAAGCAGTTGAGACTCATAGTTGAGTTGGATAGAAGGCGCCCGATTCTTCCTTGGTCATGCTCCGAAAGCAGCCTCGGACGCCCTACAGGGTTCTTCTTCCGATATAGCTCAGGATCCCGTAGGTAGTTGCTGATATAATTGTGCGATCGTCCGAGAGGCTCCGCAATCCTCCTTCTCGGCCATCCAGCCGCGTTGAGCGCTTCCGTTTGAGAATGTTCATCCGATGACAGGCGATTTCCACGAGGCATACGAAGCACGACGTTGAGGGAGTCCGTATATAACCCCCATTTTCTAGTCTCATTTGTACTAGCGAAGAAACGGGAATTTCCCTTCGATGGACCTATAGTTTTGAAACGGTCACAATTCCGTCTATCATTCACGGAAACCTAATAAAAAATCATGGATGGGCAGGACGATTTTTGTCGGGGTTTTTAAAGATGAAGATTCCGATGGTACTGCCCACAGAACTCCAAAATGTACGGCGAGCCCGGAAATTCGAAATTTTCAGGTGGACCTATAGTTATGAAACGCAGTGTATTAAGCAATCTTGAAGGCAGATGGCGCCAGCCGTCGCCAGCCGATATCGCTCGTTCTTTTATCGATTTGCTTTCGGCCGCTCTATGGTTCCTAGGTTATGAACTTAGTCGCCGGCAAATGTATCGGAACACCACAATCCGTGGGGTTTAATTTCGAATGTATATCCTTCTGCATTCTTAACGAAAACCTACCAAACTGAGATATGTTAAGCGGCATAATATCACTAGCCTAACACCTTGGTGAAGCCCATTTTGGAGTTACTAATTTCACAGAAGGAATATTTATACAGCACTGCACAGATTTTGCTGAAATTTATGGGATTTATCGGAGCCGCTTCCGTCACTGCCCAAATTATTTAGATTCGATGAACTATTCGAAGAACTCCGTGATGATTTTTCATGGTATTGTGATAAAAGGTTTTGACCGAGTTCTGAGAGTAGGTATCTCCTACAGTACCGAACAATTTTTTTTGCGAAAACGACGTTTTGCTTTTTGCGCGCCCAGAGCGCCACATTGTCATACCTTCCTTCAAAATGGACTTACTAAATTTAAATTTTTATTTCCTTTTCAAAATTCCATTGACCACAGATCAGAACAAGATAGATTTCGCTATCGCTACCTGATCAGTCCATGATGAGAATTTTCGAAGTCGAGATATGTAATTTGTGATATTCTTTTGATTTTTGGATGTTTTTTTGCCGTAACTGCAGTTCAACGTCGCAGTGCACGTTATGGTATGTTTACACAAGGTGCTGAGTTGATCGCAAAACGCTTGGCTCCGGGCGAGATTGAACCAGCATATTCCCTTTCCGGGGGAGCGCCTTATCGCACTGCACCACCGGAGCCCCAGCGCCGCTCTCACTCAACTGCTCGGTAAATCTTCACCGAAGCAATCATCCTTTCACCCGCATAACGGGATGAAACAGGAATACCGCCAGAGACTATCTAACAGTCGTAGACCTGTCAAGATGATGCCCTAGTTAAGTCTTACACGATTTTTGGATGTTTTTTGCCGTAACTGCAGTTCAACGTCGCAGTGCACGTTATGGTATGTTTACACAAGGTGCTGAGTTGATCGCAAAACGCTTGGCTCCGGGCGAGATTGAACCAGCATATTCCCTTTCCGGGGGAGTCTTTTGAGTTCAAATCTATCCCATTGTAACCCTCTAGTATGAGAACCGTTCAAAGCGAATGAATAATGACTTAAAAATCAAAACTGGACCACTTTCGAGCCACTAACTCGATGCGGCGCTTTGTGCGCGCAAAAAAAACGCCCAAAATGTCGTTTTTTGAAACCTGCTGGGTACTTGAGGCGGCAGTTTGGTACTTTGCACATTGAAGTTCTATCACTAAACGTGTACGAAAATTTTTGTATTTTCGTACACGTTTAGTGACAAAACTTTCTGTATGATTTATGATTTCGTGTATGATTTATAATTTTGAATGCGCCTAGTGTTTCATTGATAGTCCTCATGTTGTGATGTTTCCATACATATTTGTTCGCTTCGAGAATATCATTTTTTGAGAAAATCCGCAGAAATCAGATCTTGTTGCACTGTTCTCCTTTTGATTTGCCAGCTCGTCATTTTAGTTACCAATATGTGTTTTCGAAGCTTGTTTTCTAACAAATGAGTACCCCTAGTTTCTAGTTCCAAAAATCGCCCTCACACTACCCGAAGCCTTCGAAATCTATTCAAAAATCCAGATCTCATAAACAATCATTTCAGAAGCGAATCTGAAGGCAGTGTCCACGATAAATCTCGTTTTCAAATTTTCAGTGTGAAACACAACGTTGGCAGAAGCTGGAGGGGATAGGATTGAAAATAGCAGCGTAAACGTTCCATAAATCGTTAAAAGCGGCCGCGATGTGAAGATTTCGTTAGCCCAGTACGCCTGCTAAGCCAGCCCCAGAAAGTGCGCGGCGTCCTGAGCACTCCCACTATCGTCCCGCACACTTTCTACGGCATAATGCGCATTCCCACTGGGGACCCGCGCACTTTCTGCGGCGTCCTGCGCACTCCCACTATGGTCCCGCACACTTTCTACGGCATAATGCGCATTCCCACTGGGGACCCGCACACTTTCTGCGGCGTCCTGAGCACTCCCACTATCGTCCCGCACACTTTCTACGGCATACTGCGCATTCCCACTGGGGACCCGCGCACTTTCTGCGGCGTCCTGCGCACTCCCACTATGGTCCCGCACACTTTCTACGGCATAATGCGCATTCCCACTGGGGACCCGCACACTTTCTGCGGCGTCCTGAGCACTCCCACCATCGTCCCGCACACTTTCTACGGCATAATGCGCATTCCCACTGGGGACCCGCACACTTTCTGCGGCGTCCTGAGCACTCCCACCATCGTCCCGCACACTTTCTACGGCATAATGCGCATTCCCACTGGGGACCCGCACACTTTCTGCGGCGTCCTGAGCACTCCCACTATCGTCCCGCACACTTTCTACGGCATACTGCGCATTCCCACTGGGGACCCGCACACTTTCTGCGGCGTCCTGAGCACTCCCACTATGGTCCCGCACACTTTCTACGGCATAATGCGCATTCCCACTGGGGACCCGCACACTTTCTGCGGCGTCCTGAGCACTCCCACTATCGTCCCGCACACTTTCTACGGCATACTGCGCATTCCCACTGGGGACCCGCGCACTTTCTGCGGCGTCCTGCGCACTCCCACTATGGTCCCGCACACTTTCTACGGCATAATGCGCATTCCCACTGGGGACCCGCACACTTTCTGCGGCGTCCTGAGCACTCCCACTATGGTCCCGCACACTTTCTACGGCATAATGCGCATTCCCACTGGGGACCCGCACACTTTCTGCGGCGTCCTGAGCACTCCCACTATGGTCCCGCACACTTTCTACGGCATAATGCGCATTCCCACTGGGGACCCGCACACTTTCTGCGGCGTCCTGAGCACTCCCACTATGGTCCCGCACACTTTCTACGGCATAATGCGCATTCCCACTGGGGACCCGCACACTTTCTGCGGCGTCCTGAGCACTCCCACTATCGTCCCGCACACTTTCTACGGCATACTGCGCATTCCCACTGGGGACCCGCACACTTTCTGCGGCGTCCTGAGCACTCCCACTATGGTCCCGCACACTTTCTACGGCATAATGCGCATTCCCACTGGGGACCCGCACACTTTCTGCGGCGTCCTGAGCACTCCCACTATGGTCCCGCACACTTTCTACGGCATAATGCGCATTCCCACTGGGGACCCGCACACTTTCTGCGGCGTCCTGAGCACTCCCACTATGGTCCCGCACACTTTCTACGGCATAATGCGCATTCCCACTGGGGACCCGCACACTTTCTGCGGCGTCCTGAGCACTCCCACTATCGTCCCGCACACTTTCTACGGCATAATGCGCATTCCCACTGGGGACCCGCACACTTTCTGCGGCGTCCTGAGCACTCCCACTATCGTCCCGCACACTTTCTACGGCATACTGCGCATTCCCACTGGGGACCCGCACACTTTCTGCGGCGTCCTGAGCACTCCCACTATGGTCCCGCACACTTTCTACGGCATACTGCGCATTCCCACTGGGGACCCGCACACTTTCTGCGGCGTCCTGAGCACTCCCATTATGGTCCCGCACACTTTCTACGGCATAATGCGCATTCCCACTGGGGACCCGCACACTTTTTGCGGCGTCCTGAGCACTTCCGCTATGGTCCCGCACACTTTCTACGTCATAATGCGCGTTCCCACTGGGGACCCGCACACTTTCTGCGGCGTCCTGAGCACTCCCGCTATCGTCCCGCACACTTTCTACGGCACAATGCGCATTCCCACTGGGGACCCGCACACTTTCTGCGGCGTCCTGAGCACTCCCACTATGGTCCCGCACACTTTCTACGGCATAATGCGCATTCCCACTGGGGACCCGCACACTTTCTGCGGCGTCCTGCGCACTCCCACTATGGTCCCGCACACTTTCTACGGCATAATGCGCATTCCCACTGGGGACCCGCACACTTTCTGCGGCGTCCTGAGCACTCCCATTATGGTCCCGCACACTTTCTACGGCATAATGCGCATTCCCACTGGGGACCCGCACACTTTCTGCGGCGTCCTGAGCACTCCCACTATGGTCCCGCACACTTTCTACGGCATAATGCGCATTCCCACTGGGGACCCGCACACTTTCTGCGGCGTCCTGAGCACTCCCACTATCGTCCCGCACACTTTCTACGGCATACTGCGCATTCCCACTGGGGACCCGCACACTTTCTGCGGCGTCCTGAGCACTCCCACTATGGTCCCGCACACTTTCTACGGCATAATGCGCATTCCCACTAGGGAACCGCACACTTTCTGCGGCGTCCTGAGCACTCCCACTATGGTCCCGCACACTTTCTACGGCATAGTCCGCATTCCCACTGGGGACCCGCACACTTTCTGCGGCGTCCTGAGCACTCCCACTATGGTCCCGCACACTTTCTACGGCATAATGCGCATTCCCACTGGGGACCCGCACACTTTCTGCGGCGTCCTGCGCACTCCCACTATGGTCCCGCACACTTTCTACGGCATAATGCGCATTCCCACTGGGGACCCGCACACTTTCTGCGGCGTCCTGAGCACTCCCACTATGGTCCCGCACACTTTCTACGGCATAATGCGCATTCCCACTGGGGACCCGCACACTTTCTGCGGCGTCCTGAGCACTCCCACTATCGTCCCGCACACTTTCTACGGCATACTGCGCATTCCCACTGGGGACCCGCACACTTTCTGCGGCGTCCTGAGCACTCCCACTATCGTCCCGCACACTTTCTACGGCATACTGCGCATTCCCACTGGGGACCCGCACACTTTCTGCGGCGTCCTGAGCACTCCCACTATGGTCCCGCACACTTTCTACGGCATAATGCGCATTCCCACTGGGGACCCGCACACTTTCTGCGGCGTCCTGAGCACTCCCACTATGGTCCCGCACACTTTCTACGGCATAATGCGCATTCCCACTGGGGACCCGCACACTTTCTGCGGCGTCCTGAGCACTCCCACTATCGTCCCGCACACTTTCTACGGCATAATGCGCATTCCCACTGGGGACCCGCACACTTTCTGCGGCGTCCTGAGCACTCCCACTATCGTCCCGCACACTTTCTACGGCATAATGCGCATTCCCACTGGGGACCCGCACACTTTCTGCGGCGTCCTGAGCACTCCCACTATCGTCCCGCACACTTTCTACGGCATACTGCGCATTCCCACTGGGGACCCGCACACTTTCTGCGGCGTCCTGAGCACTCCCACTATGGTCCCGCACACTTTCTACGGCATAATGCGCATTCCCACTGGGGACCCGCACACTTTCTGCGGCGTCCTGAGCACTCCCACTATGGTCCCGCACACTTTCTACGGCATAATGCGCATTCCCACTGGGGACCCGCACACTTTCTGCGGCGTCCTGAGCACTCCCACTATCGTCGCGCACACTTTCTACGGCATACTGCGCATTCCCACTGGGGACCCGCACACTTTCTGCGGCGTCCTGAGCACTCCCACTATGGTCCCGCACACTTTCTACGGCATAGTCCGCATTCCCACTGAGGACCCGCACACTTTCTGCGGCGTCCTGCGCACTCCCACTATGGTCCCGCACACTTTCTACGGCATAATGCGCATTCCCACTGGGGATCCGCACACTTTCTGCGGCGTCCTGCGCACTCCCACTATGGTCCCGTACACTTTCTACGGCATAATGCGCATTCCCACTGGGGACCCGCACACTTTCTGCGGCGTCCTGAGCACTCCCACTATGGTCCCGCACACTTTCTACGGCATAATGCGCATTCCCACTGGGGACCCGCACACTTTCTGCGGCGTCCTGCGCACTCCCACTATGGTCCCGCACACTTTCTACGGCATAATGCGCATTCCCACTGGGGACCCGCACACTTTCTGCGGCGTCCTGAGCACTCCCACTATGGTCCCGCACACTTTCTACGGCATAATGCGCATTCCCACTGGGGACCCGCACACTTTCTGCGGCGTCCTGTGCACTCCCACTATGGTCCCGCACACTTTCTACGGCATAATGCGCATTCCCACTGGGGACCCGCACACTTTCTGCGGCGTCCTGAGCACTCCCACTATCGTCCCGCACACTTTCTACGGCATAATGCGCATTCCCACTGGGGACCCGCACACTTTCTGCGGCGTCCTGAGCACTCCCACTATGGTCCCGCACACTTTCTACGGCATAATGCGCATTCCCACTGGGGACCCGCACACTTTCTGCGGCGTCCTGAGCACTCCCACTATGGTCCCGCACACTTTCTACGGCATAATGCGCATTCCCACTGGGGACCCGCACACTTTCTGCGGCGTCCTGAGCACTCCCACTATCGTCCCGCACACTTTCTACGGCATAATGCGCATTCCCACTGGGGACCCGCACACTTTCTGCGGCGTCCTGAGCACTCCCACTATGGTCCCGCACACTTTCTACGGCATACTGCGCATTCCCACTGGGGACCCGCACACTTTCTGCGGCGTCCTGAGCACTCCCACTATGGTCCCGCACACTTTCTACGGCATAATGCGCATTCCCACTGGGGACCCGCACACTTTCTGCGGCGTCCTGAGCACTCCCACTATCGTCCCGCACACTTTCTACGGCATAATGCGCATTCCCACTGGGGACCCGCACACTTTCTGCGGCGTCCTGAGCACTCCCACTATCGTCCCGCACACTTTCTACGGCATACTGCGCATTCCCACTGGGGACCCGCACACTTTCTGCGGCGTCCTGAGCACTCCCACTATCGTCCCGCACACTTTCTACGGCATAATGCGCATTCCCACTGGGGACCCGCACACTTTCTGCGGCGTCCTGAGCACTCCCACTATGGTCCCGCACACTTTCTACGGCATAATGCGCATTCCCACTGGGGACCCGCACACTTTCTGCGGCGTCCTGAGCACTCCCACTATGGTCCCGCACACTTTCTACGGCATAATGCGCATTCCCACTGGGGACCCGCACACTTTCTGCGGCGTCCTGAGCACTCCCACTATCGTCCCGCACACTTTCTACGGCATAATGCGCATTCCCACTGGGGACCCGCACACTTTCTGCGGCGTCCTGAGCACTCCCACTATCGTCCCGCACACTTTCTACGGCATACTGCGCATTCCCACTGGGGACCCGCACACTTTCTGCGGCGTCCTGAGCACTCCCACTATGGTCCCGCACACTTTCTACGGCATAATGCGCATTCCCACTGGGGACCCGCACACTTTCTGCGGCGTCCTGAGCACTCCCACTATGGTCCCGCACACTTTCTACGGCATAATGCGCATTCCCACTGGGGACCCGCACACTTTCTGCGGCGTCCTGAGCACTCCCACTATCGTCCCGCACACTTTCTACGGCATACTGCGCATTCCCACTGAGGACCCGCACACTTTCTGCGGCGTCCTGAGCACTCCCACTATGGTCCCGCACACTTTCTACGGCATAATGCGCATTCCCACTGGGGACCCGCACACTTTCTGCGGCGTCCTGAGCACTCCCACTATGGTCCCGCACACTTTCTACGGCATAGTCCGCATTCCCACTGGGGACCCGCACACTTTCTGCGGCGTCCTGAGCACTTCCGCTATGGTCCCGCACACTTTCTACGGCATACTGCGCATTCCCACTGGGGACCCGCGCATTTTCTGCGGCGTCCTGAGCACTCCCATTATGGTCCCGCACACTTTCTACGGCATAATGCGCATTCCCACTGGGGACCCGCACACTTTCTGCGGCGTCCTGAGCACTCCCACTATCGTCGCGCACACTTTCTACGGCATACTGCGCATTCCCACTGGGGACCCGCACACTTTCTGCGGCGTCCTGAGCACTCCCACTATGGTCCCGCACACTTTCTACGGCATAATGCGCATTCCCACTGGGGACCCGCACACTTTCTGCGGCGTCCTGAGCACTCCCACTATCGTCCCGCACACTTTCTACGGCATACTGCGCATTCCCACTGGGGACCCGCACACTTTCTGCGGCGTCCTGAGCACTCCCACTATGGTCCCGCACACTTTCTACGGCATAATGCGCATTCCCACTGGGGACCCGCACACTTTCTGCGGCGTCCTGAGCACTCCCACTATCGTCCCGCACACTTTCTACGGCATACTGCGCATTCCCACTGGGGACCCGCACACTTTCTGCGGCGTCCTGAGCACTCCCACTATGGTCCCGCACACTTTCTACGGCATAATGCGCATTCCCACTGGCGACCCGCACACTTTCTGCGTCGTCCTGCGCGCTCCCACTATGGTCCCTCACACTTTCTACGGCATAATGCGCATTCCCACTGGGGACCCGCACACTTTCTGCGGCGTCCTGAGCACTCCCACTATCGTCCCGCACACTTTCTACGGCATACTGCGCATTCCCACTGGGGACCCGCACACTTTCTGCGGCGTCCTGAGCACTCCCACTATGGTCCCGCACACTTTCTACGGCATAATGCGCATTCCCACTGGGGACCCGCACACTTTCTGCGGCGTTCTGAGCACTCACACTATGGTCACGCACACTTTCTACGGCATAATGCGCACTCCCACTGGGGACCCGCACACTTTCTGCGGCGTCCTGAGCACTCCCACTATGGTCCCGCACACTTTCTACGGCATAATGCGCATTCCCACTGGGGACCCGCACACTTTCTGCGGCGTCCTGAGCACTCCCACTATCGTCCCGCACACTTTCTACGACATACTGCGCATTCCCACTGGGGACCCGCACACTTTCTGCGGCGTTCTGAGCACTCACACTATGGTCACGCACACTTTCTACGGCATAATGCGCACTCCCACTGGGGACCCGCACACTTTCTGCGGCGTCCTGAGCACTCCCACTATGGTCCCGCACACTTTCTACGGCATAATGCGCATTCCCACTGGGGACCCGCACACTTTCTGCGGCGTCCTGAGCACTCCCACTATGGTCCCGCACACTTTCTACGGCATAATGCGCATTCCCACTGGGGACCCGCACACTTTCTGCGGCGTCCTGCGCACTCCCACTATCGTCCCGCACACTTTCTACGGCAAACTTCGCATTCCCACTGGGGACCCGCACACTTTCTGCGGCGTCCTGAGTACTCCCACTATGGTCCCGCACACTTTCTACGACATACTGCGCATTCCCACTGGGGACCCGCACACTTTCTGCGGCGTCCTGAGCACTACCACTATGGTCCCGCACACTTTCTACGGCATAATGCGCATTCCCACTGGGGACCCGCACACTTTCTGCGGCGTCCTGAGCACTTCCACTGTGGTCCCGCACACTTTCTACGGCATAATGCGCATTCCCACTGGGGACCCGCACACTTTCTGCGGCGTCCTGAGCACTCCCACTATGGTCCCGCACACTTTCTACGGCATAATGCGCATTCCCACTGGGGACCCGCACACTTTCTGCGGCGTCCTGAGCACTCCCACTATGGTCCCGCACACTTTCTACGGCATAATGCGCATTCCCACTGGGGACCCGCACACTTTCTGCGGCGTCCTGAGCACTCCCACTATGGTCCCGCACACTTTCTACGGCATAATGCGCATTCCCACTGGGGACCCGCACACTTTCTGCGGCGTCCTGAGCACTCCCACTATTGTCCCGCACACTTTCTACGGCATAATGCGCATTCTCACTGGGGACCCGCACACTTTCTGCGGCGTCCTGAGCGCTCCCACTATCGTCCCGCACACTTTCTACGGCATACTGCGCATTCCCACTGGGGACCCGCACACTTTCTGCGGCGTCCTGAGCACTCCCACTATGGTCCCGCACACTTTCTACGGCATAATGCGCATTCCCACTGGGGACCCGCACACTTTCTGCGGCGTCCTGAGCACTCCCACTATGGTCCCGCACACTTTCTACGGCATACTGCGCATTCCCACTGGGGACCCGCACACTTTCTGCGGCGTCCTGAGCACTCCCACTATTGTCCCGCACACTTTCTACGGCATAATGCGCATTCTCACTGGGGACCCGCACACTTTCTGCGGCGTCCTCAGCACTCCCACTATGGTCCCGCACACTTTCTACGGCATAATGCGCATTTTCACTGGGGACCCGCACACTTTCTGCGGCGTCCTGAGCACTCCCACTATCGTCCCGCACACTTTCTACGGCATACTGCGCATTCCCACTGGGGACCCGCACACTTTCTGCGGCGTCCTGAGCACTCCCACTATGGTCCCGCCCACTTTCTACGGCATAATGCGCATTCCCACTGGAGACCCGCACACTTTCTGCGGCGTCCTGAGCACTCCCACTATCGTCCCGCACACTTTCTACGGCATAATGCGCATTCCCACTGGGGACCCGCACACTTTCTGCGGCGTCCTGAGCACTCCCACTATGGTCCCGCACACTTTCTACGGCATAATGCGCATTCCCACTGGGGACCCGCACACTTTCTGCGGCGTCCTGAGCACTCCCACTATGGTCCCGCACACTTTCTACGGCATAATGCGCATTCCCACTGGGGACCCGCGCACTTTCTGCGGCGTCCTGCGCACTCCCACTATGGTCCCGCACACTTTCTACGGCATAATGCGCATTCCCACTGGGGACCCGCACACTTTCTGCGGCGTCCTGAGCACTCCCACCATCGTCCCGCACACTTTCCACGGCATACTGCGCATTCCCACTGGGGACCCGCACACTTTCTGCGGCGTCCTGAGCACTCCCACTATGGTCCCGCACACTTTCTACGGCATAATGCGCATTCCCACTAGGGAACCGCACACTTTCTGCGGCGTCCTGAGCACTCCCATTATGGTCCCGCACACTTTCTACGGCATAATGCGCATTCCCACTGGGGACCCGCACACTTTCTGCGGCGTCCTGAGCACTCCCACTATGGTCCCGCACACTTTCTACGGCATAATGCGCATTCCCACTGGGGACCCGCACACTTTCTGCGGCGTCCTGAGCACTCCCACTATGGTCCCGCACACTTTCTACGGCATAATGCGCATTCCCACTGGGGACCCGCACACTTTCTGCGGCGTCCTGAGCACTCCCACTATGGTCCCGCACACTTTCTACGGCATAATGCGCATTCCCACTGGGGACCCGCACACTTTCTGCGGCGTCCTGCGCACTCCCACTATGGTCCCGCACACTTTCTACGGCATAATGCGCATTCCCACTGGGGACCCGCGCACTTTCTGCGGCGTCCTGAGCACTCCCACTATGGTCCCGCACACTTTCTACGGCATAATGCGCATTCCCACTGGGGACCCGCACACTTTCTGCGGCGTCCTGAGCACTCCCACTATGGTCCCGCACACTTTCTACGGCATACTGCGCATTCCCACTGGGGACCCGCACACTTTCTGCGGCGTCCTGAGCACTCCCACTATGGTCCCGCACACTTTCTACGGCATAATGCGCATTCCCACTGGGGACCCGCACACTTTCTGCGGCGTCCTGAGCACTCCCACTATGGTCCCGCACACTTTCTACGGCATAATGCGCATTCCCACTGGGGACCCGCACACTTTCTGCGGCGTCCTGAGCACTCCCACTATGGTCCCGCACACTTTCTACGGCATAATGCGCATTCCCACTGGGGACCCGCGCACTTTCTGCGGCGTCCTGCGCACTCCCACTATGGTCCCGCACACTTTCTACGGCATAATGCGCATTCCCACTGGGGACCCGCACACTTTCTGCGGCGTCCTGAGCACTCCCACTATCGTCCCGCACACTTTCTACGGCATACTGCGCATTCCCACTGGGGACCCGCGCACTTTCTGCGGCGTCCTGAGCACTCCCACCATCGTCCCGCACACTTTCTACGGCATAATGAGCATTCCCACTGGGGACCCGCACACTTTCTGCGGCGTCCTGAGCACTCCCACTATTGTCCCGCACACTTTCTACGGCATACTGCGCATTCCCACTGGGGACCCTCACACTTTCTGCGGCGTCCTGAGCACTCCCATTATGGTCCCGCACACCTTCTACGGCATAATGCGCATTCCCACTGGGGACCCGCACACTTTCTGCGGCGTCCTGAGCACTCCCACTATGGTCCCGCACACTTTCTACGGCATAATGCGCATTCCCACTGGGGACCCGCACACTTTCTGCGGCGTCCTGAGCACTCCCACTATCGTCCCGCACACTTTCTACGGCATACTGCGCATTCCCACTGGGGACCCGCACACTTTCTGCGGCGTCCTGAGCACTTCCACTATGGTCCCGCACACTTTCTACGGCATAGTCCGCATTCCCACTGGGGACCCGCACACTTTCTGCGGCGTCCTGAGCACTCCCACTATGGTCCCGCACACTTTCTACGGCATAATGCGCATTCCCACTGGGGACCCGCGCACTTTCTGCGGCGTCCTGCGCACTCCCACTATGGTCCCGCACACTTTCTACGGCATAATGCGCATTCCCACTGGGGACCCGCACACTTTCTGCGGCGTCCTGAGCACTCCCACTATGGTCCCGCACACTTTCTACGGCATAATGCGCATTCCCACTGGGGACCCGCACACTTTCTGCGGCGTCCTGAGCACTCCCACTATGGTCCCGCACACTTTCTACGGCATAATGCGCATTCCCACTGGGGATCCGCACACTTTCTGCGGCGTCCTGAGCACTCCCACTATGGTCCCGCACACTTTCTACGGCATAATGCGCATTCCCACTGGGGACCCGCACACTTTCTGCGGCGTCCTGAGTACTCCCACTATGGTCCCGCACACTTTCTACGACATACTGCGCATTCCCACTGGGGACCCGCACACTTTCTGCGGCGTCCTGAGCACTACCACTATGGTCCCGCACACTTTCTACGGCATAATGCGCATTCCCACTGGGGACCCGCACACTTTCTGCGGCGTCCTGAGCACTCCCACTATGGTCCCGCACACTTTCTCCGGCATAATGCGCATTCCCACTGGGGACCCGCACACTTTCTGCGGCGTCCTGAGCACTCCCACTATCGTCCCGCACACTTTCTACGGCATACTGCGCATTCCCACTGGGGACCCGCACACTTTCTGCGGCGTCCTGAGCACTCCCACTATGGTCCCGCACACTTTCTACGGCATAATGCGCATTCCCACTGGGGACCCGCACACTTTCTGCGGCGTCCTGAGCACTTCCACTATGGTCCCGCACACTTTCTACGGCATAGTCCGCATTCCCACTGGGGACCCGCACACTTTCTGCGGCGTCCTGAGCACTCCCACTATGGTCCCGCACACTTTCTACGGCATAATGCGCATTCCCACTGGGGACCCGCACACTTTCTGCGGCGTCCTGAGCACTCCCACTATCGTCCCGCACACTTTCTACGGCATACTGCGCATTCCCACTGGGGACCCGCACACTTTCTGCGGCGTCCTGAGCACTCCCACTATGGTCCCGCACACTTTCTACGGCATAATGCGCATTCCCACTGGGGACCCGCACACTTTCTGCGGCGTCCTGAGCACTCCCACTATGGTCCCGCACACTTTCTACGGCATAATGCGCATTCCCACTAGGGAACCGCACACTTTCTGCGGCGTCCTGAGCACTCCCACCATCGTCCCGCACACTTTCTACGGCATAATGCGCATTCCCACTGGGGACCCGCACACTTTCTGCGGCGTCCTGAGCACTCCCACTATGGTCCCGCACACTTTCTACGGCATAATGCGCATTCCCACTGGGGACCCGCACACTTTCTGCGGCGTCCTGAGCACTCCCACTATGGTCCCGCACACTTTCTACGGCATAATGCGCATTCCCACTAGGGAACCGCACACTTTCTGCGGCGTCCTGAGCACTCCCATTATGGTCCCGCACACTTTCTACGGCATAATGCGCATTCCCACTGGGGACCCGCACACTTTCTGCGGCGTCCTGCGCACTCCCACTATGGTCCCGCACACTTTCTACGGCATAATGCGCATTCCCACTAGGGAACCGCACACTTTCTGCGGCGTCCTGAGCACTCCCATTATGGTCCCGCACACTTTCTACGGCATAATGCGCATTCCCACTGGGGACCCGCACACTTTCTGCGGCGTCCTGAGCACTCCC
The DNA here is from genome assembly GCA_029168955.1 of Aplectana chamaeleonis. Classification (NCBI taxonomy): domain Eukaryota; kingdom Metazoa; phylum Nematoda; class Chromadorea; order Rhabditida; family Cosmocercidae; genus Aplectana; species Aplectana chamaeleonis. Next base: position 685,570 of record JAPDOI010000037.1, on the reverse strand, counting down.
ATTATGGTCCCGCACACCTTCTACGGCATAATGCGCATTCCCACTGGGGACCCGCACACTTTCTGCGGCGTCCTGCGCACTCCCACTATGGTCCCGCACACTTTCTACGGCATAATGCGCATTCCCACTAGGGAACCGCACACTTTCCGCGGCGTCCTGAGCACTCCCATTATGGTCCCGCACACCTTCTACGGCATAATGCGCATTCCCACTGGGGACCCGCGCACTTTCTGCGGCGTCCTGAGCACTCCCACCATCGTCCCGCACACTTTCTACGGCATAATGCGCATTCCCACTGGGGACCCGCACACTTTCTGCGGCGTCCTGAGCACTCCCACTATGGTCCCGCACACTTTCTACGGCATACTGCGCATTCCCACTGGGGACCCGCACACTTTCTGCGGCGTCCTGAGCACTCCCACTATAGTCCCGCACACTTTCTACGGCATAATGCGCATTCCCACTGGGGACCCGCACACTTTCTGCGGCGTCCTGAGCACTCCCACTATGGTCCCGCACACTTTCTACGGCATAATGCGCATTCCCACTGGGGACCCGCACACTTTCTGCGGCGTCCTGCGCACTCCCACTATGGTCCCGCACACTTTCTACGGCATAATGCGCATTCCCACTGGGGACCCGCACACTTTCTGCGGCGTCCTGAGCACTCCCACTATGGTCCCGCACACTTTCTACGGCATAATGCGCATTCCCACTGGGGACCCGCACACTTTCTGCGGCGTCCTGAGCACTCCCACTATCGTCCCGCACACTTTCTACGGCATACTGCGCATTCCCACTGGGGACCCGCACACTTTCTGCGGCGTCCTGAGCACTCCCACTATGGTCCCGCACACTTTCTACGGCATAATGCGCATTCCCACTGGGGACCCGCACACTTTCTGCGGCGTCCTGAGCACTCCCACTATGGTCCCGCACACTTTCTACGGCATAATGCGCATTCCCACAGGGGACCCGCGCACTTTCTGCGGCGTCCTGCGCACTCCCACTATGGTCCCGCACACTTTCTACGGCATAATGCGCATTCCCACTGGGGACCCGCACACTTTCTGCGGCGTCCTGAGCACTCCCACTATGGTCCCGCACACTTTCTACGGCATAATGCACATTCCCACTGGGGACCCGCACACTTTCTGCGGCGTCCTGAGCACTTCCGCTATGGTCCCGCACACTTTCTACGGCATAGTCCGCATTCCCACTGGGGACCCGCACACTTTGTGCGGCGTCCTGAGCACTCCCACTATGGTCCCGCACACTTTCTACGGCATAATGCGCATTCCCACTGGGGACCCGCACACTTTCTGCGGCGTCCTGAGCACTCCCACTATCGTCCCGCACACTTTCTACGGCATAATGCGCATTCCCACTGGGGACCCGCACACTTTCTGCGGCGTCCTGAGCACTCCCACTATCGTCCCGCACACTTTCTACGGCATACTGCGCATTCCCACTGGGGACCCGCACACTTTCTGCGGCGTCCTGAGCACTCCCACTATGGTCCCGCACACTTTCTACGGCATAATGCGCATTCCCACTGGGGACCCGCACACTTTCTGCGGCGTCCTGAGCACTCCCACTATGGTCCCGCACACTTTCTACGGCATAATGCGCATTCCCACTGGGGACCCGCACACTTTCTGCGGCGTCCTGAGCACTCCCACTATCGTCCCGCACACTTTCTACGGCATACTGCGCATTCCCACTGGGGACCCGCACACTTTCTGCGGCGTCCTGAGTACTCCCACTATGGTCCCGCACACTTTCTACGACATACTGCGCATTCCCACTGGGGACCCGCACACTTTCTGCGGCGTCCTGAGCACTCCCACTATGGTCCCGCACACTTTCTACGGCATAATGCGCATTCCCACTGGGGACCCGCACACTTTCTGCGGCGTCCTGAGCACTCCCACTATCGTCCCGCACACTTTCTACGGCATAATGCGCATTCCCACTGGGGACCCGCACACTTTCTGCGGCGTCCTGAGCACTCCCACTATGGTCCCGCACACTTTCTACGGCATAATGCGCATTCCCACTGGGGACCCGCACACTTTCTGCGGCGTCCTGAGCACTCCCACTATGGTCCCGCACACTTTCTACGGCATAATGCGCACTCCCACTGGGAACCCGCACACTTTCTGCGGCGTCCTGAGCACTCCCACTATAGTCCCGCACACTTTCTACGGCATAATGCGCATTCCCACTGGGGACCCGCACACTTTCTGCGGCGTCCTGAGCAGTCCCACTATGGTCCCGCACACTTTCTACGGCATAATGCGCATTCCCAGTAGGGAACCGCACAATTTCTGCGGCGTCCTGAGCACTCTTACCATCGTCCCGCACACTTTCTACGGCATAATGCGCATTCCCACTGGGGACCCGCACACTTTCTGCGGCGTCCTGAGCACTCCCACTATGGTCCCGCACACCTTCTACGGCATAATGCGCATTCCCACTGGGGACCCGCACACTTTCTGCGGCGTCCTGAGCACTCCCACTATGGTCCCGCACACTTTCTACGGCATAATGCGCATTCCCACAGGGGACCCGCGCACTTTCTGCGGCGTCCTGCGCACTCCCACTATGGTCCCGCACACTTTCTACGGCATACTGCGCATTCCCACTGGGGACCCGCGCACTTTCTGCGGCGTCCTGAGCACTCCCACTATGGTCCCGCACACTTTCTACGGCATAATGCGCATTCCCACTGGGGACCCGCACACTTTCTGCGGCGTCCTGAGCACTCCCACTATCGTCCCGCACACTTTCTACGGCATACTGCGCATTCCCACTGGGGACCCGCACACTTTCTGCGGCGTCCTGAGCACTTCCGCTATGGTCCCGCACACTTTCTACGGCATAGTCCGCATTCCCACTGGGGACCCGCACACTTTGTGCGGCGTCCTGAGCACTCCCACTATGGTCCCTCACACTTTCTACGTCATAATGCGCATTCCCACTGGGGACCCGCACACTTTCTGCGGCGTCCTGAGCACTCCCACTATCGTCCCGCACACTTTCTACGGCATAATGCGCATTCCCACTGGGGACCCGCACACTTTCTGCGGCGTCCTGAGCACTCCCATTATGGTCCCGCACACTTTCTACGGCATAATGCGCATTCCCACTGGGGACCCGCACACTTTGTGCGGCGTCCTGAGCACTCCCACTATGGTCCCTCACACTTTCTACGTCATAATGCGCATTCCCACTGGGGACCCGCACACTTTCTGCGGCGTCCTGAGCACTCCCACTATCGTCCCGCACACTTTCTACGGCACAATGCGCATTCCCACTGGGGACCCGCACACTTTCTGCGGCGTCCTGAGCACTCCCATTATGGTCCCGCACACTTTCTACGGCATAATGCGCATCCCCACTGGGGACCCGCACACTTTCTGCGGCGTCCTGAGCACTTCCGCTATGGTCCCGCACACTTTCTACGGCATAATGCGCATTCCCACTGGGGACCCGCACACTTTCTGCGGCGTCCTGGGCACTTCCGCTATGGTCCCGCACACTTTCTACGGCATAATGCGCATTCCCACTGGGGACCCGCACACTTTCTGCGGCGTCCTGAGCACTCCCACTATGGTCCCGCACACTTTCTACGGCATAATGCGCATTCCCACTGGGGACCCGCACACTTTCTGCGGCGTCCTGAGCACTCCCACTATCGTCCCGCACACTTTCTACGGCATACTGCGCATTCCCACTGGGGACCCGCACACTTTCTGCGGCGTCCTGAGCACTCCCACTATGGTCCCGCACACTTTCTACGGCATAATGCGCATTCCCACTGGGGACCCGCACACTTTCTGCGGCGTCCTGCGCACTCCCACTATGGTCCCGCACACTTTCTACGGCATAATGCGCATTCCCACTGGGGACCCGCACACTTTCTGCGGCGTCCTGAGCACTCCCACTATGGTCCCGCACACTTTCTACGGCATAATGCGCATTCCCACTGGGGACCCGCACACTTCCTGCGGCGTCCTGAGCACTCCCACTATCGTCCCGCACACTTTCTACGGCATACTGCGCATTCCCACTGGGGACCCACACACTTTCTGCGGCGGTCTGAGCACTCCCACTATCGTCCCGCACACTTTCTACGGCATAATGCGCATTCCCACTGGGGACCCGCACACTTTCTGCGGCGTCCTGAGCACTCACACTATGGTCACGCACACTTTCTACGGCATAATGCGCACTCCCACTGGGGACCCGCACACTTTCTGCGGCGTCCTGAGCACTCCCACTATGGTCCCGCACACTTTCTACGGCATAATGCGCATTCCCACTGGGGACCCGCACACTTTCTGCGGCGTCCTGAGCACTCCCACTATCGTCCCGCACACTTTCTACGGCATACTGCGCATTCCCACTGGGGACCCGCACACTTTCTGCGGCGTCCTGAGCACTCCCACTATCGTCCCGCACACTTTCTACGGCATAATGCGCATTCCCACTGGGGACCCGCACACTTTCTGCGGCGTCCTGAGCACTCCCACTATCGTCCCGCACACTTTCTACGGCATACTGCGCATTCCCACTGGGGACCCGCACACTTTCTGCGGCGTCCTGAGCACTCCCACTATGGTCCCGCACACTTTCTACGGCATAATGCGCATTCCCACTGGGGACCCGCACACTTTCTGCGGCGTCCTGAGCACTCCCACTATGGTCCCGCACACTTTCTACGGCATAATGCGCATTCCCACTGGGGACCCGCGCACTTTCTGCGGCGTCCTGAGCACTCCCACTATGGTCCCGCACACTTTCTACGGCATAATGCGCATTCCCACTGGGGACCCGCACACTTTCTGCGGCGTCCTGAGCACTCCCACTATCGTCCCGCACACTTTCTACGGCATACTGCGCATTCCCACTGGGGACCCGCACACTTTCTGCGGCGTCCTGAGCACTCCCACTATGGTCCCGCACACTTTCTACGGCATAATGCGCATTCCCACTGGGGACCCGCACACTTTCTGCGGCGTCCTGAGCACTCCCACTATCGTCCCGCACGCCTTCTACGGCATAATGCGCATTCCCACTGAGGACCCGCACACTTTCTGCGGCGTCCTGAGCACTCCCACTATGGTCCCGCACACTTTCTACGGCATAATGCGCATTCCCACAGGGGACCCGCACACTTTCTGCGGCGTCCTGAGCACTCCCACTATGGTCCCGCACACTTTCTACGGCATACTGCGCATTCCCACTGGGGACCCGCACACTTTCTGCGGCGTCCTGAGCACTCCCACTATCGTCCCGCACACTTTCTACGGCATACTGCGCATTCCCACTGGGGACCCGCACACTTTCTGCGGCGTCCTGAGCACTCCCACTATGGTCCCGCACACTTTCTACGGCATAATGCGCATTCCCACTGGGGACCCGCACACTTTCTGCGGCGTCCTGAGCACTCCCACTATCGTCCCGCACACTTTCTACGGCATAATGCGCATTCCCACTGGGGACCCGCACACTTTCTGCGGCGTCCTGAGCACTCCCATTATGGTCCCGCACACTTTCTACGGCATAATGCGCATTCCCACTGGGGACCCGCACACTTTCTGCGGCGTCCTGAGCACTCCCATTATGGTCCCGCACACTTTCTACGGCATAATGCGCATTCCCACTGGGGACCCGCACACTTTCTGCGGCGTCCTGAGCACTCCCACTATCGTCCCGCACACTTTCTACGACATAATGCGCATTCCCACTGGGGACCCGCGCACTTTCTGCGGCGTCCTGAGCACTCCCATTATGGTCCCGCACACTTTCTACGGCATAATGCACATTCCCACTGGGGACCCGCACACTTTCTGCGGTGTCCTGAGCACTTCCGCTATGGTCCCGCACACTTTCTACGGCATACTGCGCATTCCCACTGGGGACCCGCACACTTTCTGCGGCGTCCTGAGCACTCCCATTATGGTCCCGCACAATCTCTACGGCATAGTGCGCATTCCCACTGGGGACCCGCACACTTTCTGCGGCGTCCTGAGCACTCCCACTATGGTCCCGCACACTTTCTACGGCATAATGCGCATTCCCACTGGGGACCCGCACACTTTCTGCGGCGTCCTGAGCACTCCCACTATGGTCCCGCACACTTTCTACGGCATAATGCGCATTCCCACTGGGGACCCGCACACTTTCTGCGGCGTCCTGAGCACTCCCACTATCGTCCCGCACACTTTCTACGGCATACTGCGCATTCCCACTGGGGACCCGCACACTTTCTGCGGCGTCCTGAGCACTCCCACTATGGTCCCGCACACTTTCTACGGCATAATGCGCATTCCCACTGGGGACCCGCACACTTTCTGCGGCGTCCTGAGTACTCCCACTACGGTCCCGCACACTTTCTACGGCATAATGCGCATTCCCACTGGGGACCCGCACACTTTCTGCGGCGTCCTGAGCACTCCCACTATCGTCCCGCACACTTTCTACGGCATACTGCGCATTCCCACTGGGGACCCGCACACTTTCTGCGGCGTCCTGAGCACTCCCACTATGGTCCCGCACACTTTCTACGGCATAATGCGCATTCCCACTGGGGACCCGCACACTTTCTGCGGCGTCCTGCGCACTCCCACTATGGTCCCGCACACTTTCTACGGCATACTGCGCATTCCCACTGGGGACCCGCACACTTTCTGCGGCGTCCTGAGCACTCCCACTATGGTCCCGCACACTTTCTACGGCATAATGCGCATTCCCACTGGGGACCCGCACACTTTCTGCGGCGTCCTGAGCACTCCCACTGTGGTCCCGCACACTTTCTACGGCATAATGCGCATTCCCACTGGGGACCCGCACACTTTCTGCGGCGTCCTGCGCACTCCCACTATGGTCCCGCACACTTTCTACGGCATAATGCGCATTCCCACTGGGGACCCGCACACTTTCTGCGGCGTCCTGAGCACTCCCACTATGGTCCCGCACACTTTCTACGGCATAATGCGCATTCCCACTGGGGACCCGCACACTTTCTGCGGCGTCCTGCGCACTCCCACTATGGTCCCGCACACTTTCTACGGCATAATGCGCATTCCCACTAGGGAACCGCACACTTTCTGCGGCGTCCTGAGCACTCCCATTATGGTCCCGCACACTTTCTACGGCATAATGAGCATTCCCACTGGGGACCCGCACACTTTCTGCGGCGTCCTGAGCACTCCCACTATCGTCCCGCACACTTTCTACGGCATACTGCGCATTCCCACTGGGGACCCGCACACTTTCTGCGGCGTCCTGAGCACTCCCACTATGGTCCCGCACACTTTCTACGGCATAATGCGCATTCCCACTGGGGACCCGCACACTTTCTGCGGCGTCCTGAGCACTCCCACTATGGTCCCGCACACTTTCTACGGCATAATGCGCATTCCCACTGGGGACCCGCACACTTTCTGCGGCGTCCTGAGCACTCCCACTATCGTCCCGCACACTTTCTACGGCATACTGCGCATTCCCACTGGGGACCCGCACACTTTCTGCGGCGTCCTGAGCACTCCCACTATCGTCCCGCACACTTTCTACGGCATACTGCGCATTCCCACTGGGGACCCGCACACTTTCTGCGGCGTCCTGAGCACTCCCACTATGGTCCCGCACACTTTCTACGGCATAATGCGCATTCCCACTGGGGACCCGCACACTTTCTGCGGCGTCCTGAGCACTCCCACTATGGTCCCGCACACTTTCTACGGCATAATGCGCATTCCCACTGGGGACCCGCACACTTTCTGCGGCGTCCTGAGCACTCCCACTATCGTCCCGCACACTTTCTACGGCATACTGCGCATTCCCACTGGGGACCCGCACACTTTCTGCGGCGTCCTGAGCACTCCCACTATGGTCCCGCACACTTTCTACGGCATAATGCGCATTCCCACTGGGGACCCGCACACTTTCTGCGGCGTCCTGAGCACTCCCACTATCGTCCCGCACACTTTCTACGGCATAATGCGCATTCCCACTGGGGACCCGCACACTTTCTGCGGCGTCCTGAGCACTCCCACTATGGTCCCGCACACTTTCTACGGCATAATGAGCATTCCCACTGGGGACCCGCACACTTTCTGCGGCGTCCTGCGCACTCCCAATATGGTCCCGCACACTTTCTACGGCATAATGCGCATTCCCACTGGGGACCCGCGCACTTTCTGCGGCGTCCTGCGCACTCCCACTATGGTCCCGCACACTTTCTACGGCATAATGCGCATTCCCACTGGGGACCCGCACACTTTCTGCGGCGTCCTGAGCACTTCCACTATGGTCCCGCACACTTTCTACGGCATAGTCCGCATTCCCACTGGGGACCCGCACACTTTCTGCGGCGTCCTGAGCACTCCCACTATGGTCCCGCACACTTTCTACGGCATAATGCGCATTCCCACTGGGGACCCGCGCACTTTCTGCGGCGTCCTGCGCACTCCCACTATGGTCCCGCACACTTTCTACGGCATAATGCGCATTCCCACTGGGGACCCGCACACTTTCTGCGGCGTCCTGAGCACTCCCACTATGGTCCCGCACACTTTCTACGGCATAATGCGCATTCCCACTGGGGACCCGCACACTTTCTGCGGCGTCCTGAGCACTCCCACTATCGTCCCGCACACTTTCTACGGCATACTGCGCATTCCCACTGGGGACCCGCACACTTTCTGCGGCGTCCTGAGTACTCCCACTATGGTCCCGCACACTTTCTACGACATACTGCGCATTCCCACTGGGGACCCGCACACTTTCTGCGGCGTCCTGAGCACTCCCACTATGGTCCCGCACACTTTCTACGGCATAATGCGCATTCCCACTGGGGACCCGCACACTTTCTGCGGCGTCCTGAGCACTCCCACTATGGTCCCGCACACTTTCTACGGCATAATGCGCATTCCCACTGGGGACCCGCACACTTTCTGCGGCGTCCTGAGCACTCCCACTATCGTCCCGCACACTTTCTACGGCATACTGCGCATTCCCACTGGGGACCCGCACACTTTCTGCGGCGTCCTGGGCACTTCCGCTATGGTCCCGCACACTTTCTACGGCATAATGCGCATTCCCACTGGGGACCCGCACACTTTCTGCGGCGTCCTGAGCACTCCCACTATGGTCCCGCACACTTTCTACGGCAGAATGCGCATTCCCACTGGGGACCCGCACACTTTCTGCGGCGTCCTGAGCACTCCCACTATGGTCCCGCACACTTTCTACGGCATAATGCGCATTCCCACTGGGGACCCGCACACTTTCTGCGGCGTCCTGAGTACTCCCACTATGGTCCCGCACACTTTCTACGGCATAATGCGCATTCCCACTGGGGACCCGCACACTTTCTGCGGCGTCCTGCGCACTCCCACTATGGTCCCGCACACTTTCTACGGCATACTGCGCATTCCCACTGGGGACCCGCACACTTTCTGCGGCGTCCTGAGCACTCCCACTATGGTCCCGCACACTTTCTACGGCATAATGCGCACTCCCACTGGGAACCCGCACACTTTCTGCGGCGTCCTGAGCACTCCCACTATGGTCCCGCACACTTTCTACGGCATAATGCGCATTCCCACTGGGGACCCGCGCACTTTGTGCGGCGTCCTGAGCACTCCCATTATGGTCCCGCACACTTTCTACGGCATAATGCGCATTCCCACTGGGGACCCGCACACTTTCTGCGGCGTCCTGAGCACTCCCATTATGGTCCCGCACACCTTCTACGGCATAATGCGCATTCCCACTGGGGACCCGCACACTTTCTGCGGCGTCCTGAGCACTCCCACTATGATCCCGCACACTTTCTACGGCATAATGCGCATTTTCACTGGGGACCCGCGCACTTTCTGCGGCGTCCTGAGCACTCCCATTATGGTCCCGCACACTTTCTACGGCATAATGCGCATTCCCACTGGGGACCCGCACACTTTCTGCGGCGTCCTGAGCACTCCCACTATGGTCCCGCACACTTTCTACGGCATAATGCGCATTCCCACTGGGGACCCGCACACTTTCTGCGGCGTCCTGAGCACTCCCACTATGGTCCCGCACACTTTCTACGGCATAATGCGCATTCCCACTGGGGACCCGCACACTTTCTGCGGCGTCCTGAGCACTCCCACTATGGTCCCGCACACTTTCTACGGCATAATGCGCATTCCCACTGGGGACCCGCACACTTTCTGCGGCGTCCTGAGCACTCCCACTATCGTCCCGCACACTTTCCACGGCATACTGCGCATTCCCACTGGGGACCCGCACACTTTCTGCGGCGTCCTGAGCACTCCCACTATGGTCCCGCACACTTTCTACGGCATAATGCGCATTCCCACTGGGGACCCGCACCCTTTCTGCGGCGTCCTGAGCACTCCCACTATGGTCCCGCACACTTTCTACGGCATAATGCGCATTCCCACTGGGGACCCGCACACTTTCTGCGGCGTCCTGAGCACTCCCACTATCGTCCCGCACACTTTCTACGGCATACTGCGCATTCCCACTGGGGACCCGCACACTTTCTGCGGCGTCCTGAGCACTCCCACTATGGTCCCGCACACTTTCTACGGCATAATGCGCATTCCCACTGGGGACCCGCACACTTTCTGCGGCGTCCTGAGCACTCCCACTATTGTCCCGCACACTTTCTACGACATAATGCGCATTCTCACTGGGAACCCGCACACTTTCTGCGGCGTCCTGAGCACTCCCACTATGGTCCCGCACACTTTCTACGGCATAATGCGCATTCCCACTGGGGACCCGCACACTTTCTGCGGCGTCCTGCGCACTCCCACTATGGTCCCGCACACTTTCTACGGCATAATGCGCATTCCCACTGGGGACCCGCGCACTTTCTGCGGCGTCCTGCGCACTCCCACTATGGTCCCGCACACTTTCTACGGCATAATGCGCATTCCCACTGGGGACCCGCACACTTTCTGCGGCGTCCTGAGCACTCCCACTATGGTCCCGCACACTTTCTACGGCATAATGCGCATTCCCACTGGGGACCCGCACACTTTCTGCGGCGTCCTGAGCACTTCCACTATGGTCCCGCACACTTTCTACGGCATAGCCCGCATTCCCACTGGGGAACCGCACACTTTCTGCGGCGTCCTGAGCACTCCCATTATGGTCCCGCACACCTTCTACGGCATAATGCGCATTCCCACTGGGGACCCGCACACTTTCTGCGGCGTCCTGAGCACTCCCACTATGGTCCCGCACACTTTCTACGGCATAATGCTCATTCCCACTGGGGACCCGCACACTTTCTGCGGAGTCCTGAGCACTCCCACTATCGTCCCGCACACTTTCTACGGCATACTGCGCATTCCCACTGGGGACCCGCACACTTTCTGCGGCGTCCTGAGCACTCCCACTATGGTCCCGCACACTTTCTACGGCATAATGCGCATTCCCACTAGGGAACCGCACACTTTCTGCGGCGTCCTGAGCACTCCCACTATGGTCCCGCACACTTTCTACGGCATAATGCGCATTCCCACTGGGGACCCGCGCACTTTCTGCGGCGTCCTGAGCACTCCCATTATGGTCCCGCACACTTTCTACGGCATAATGCGCATTCCCACTGGGGACCCGCACACTTTCTGCGGCGTCCTGAGCACTCCCACTATGGTCCCGCACACTTTCTACGGCATAATGCGCATTCCCACTGGGGACCCGCACACTTTCTGCGGCGTCCTGAGCACTCCCACTATCGTCCCGCACACTTTCTACGGCATACTGCGCATTCCCACTGGGGACCCGCACACTTTCTGCGGCGTCCTGAGCACTTCCACTATGGTCCCGCACACTTTCTACGGCATAATGCGCATTCCCACTGGGGACCCGCACACTTTCTGCGGCGTCCTGAGCACTTCCACTATGGTCCCGCACACTTTCTACGGCATAGCCCGCATTCCCACTGGGGAACCGCACACTTTCTGCGGCGTCCTGAGCACTCCCATTATGGTCCCGCACACCTTCTACGGCATAATGCGCATTCCCACTGGGGACCCGCACACTTTCTGCGGCGTCCTGCGCACTCCCACTATGGTCCCGCACACCTCCTACGGCATAATGCGCATTCCCACTGGGGACCCACACACTTTCTGCGGCGTCCTGAGCACTCCCACTATGGTCCCGCACACTTTCTACGGCATAATGCTCATTCCCACTGGGGACCCGCACACTTTCTGCGGCGTCCTGAGCACTCCCACTATGGTCCCGCACACTTTCTACGGCATAATGCGCATTCCCACTGGGGACCCGCACACTTTCTGCGGCGTCCTGAGCACTCCCACTATGGTCCCGCACACTTTCTACGGCATAATGCGCATTCCCACTAGGGAACCGCACACTTTCTGCGGCGTCCTGAGCACTCCCATTATGGTCCCGCACACTTTCTACGGCATAATGCGCATTCCCACTGGGGACCCGCACACTTTCTGCGGCGTCCTGAGCACTCCCACTATGGTCCCGCACACTTTCTACGGCATAATGCGCATTCCCACTGGGGACCCGCACACTTTCTGCGGCGCCCTGAGCACTCCCACTATGGTCCCGCACACTTTCTACGGCATAATGCGCATTCCCACTGGGGACCCGCACACTTTCTGCGGCGTCCTGAGCACTCCCACTATGGTCCCGCACACTTTCTACGGCATAATGCGCATTCCCACTGGGGACCCGCGCACTTTCTGCGGCGTCCTGCGCACTCCCACTATGGTCCCGCACACTTTCTACGGCATAATGCGCATTCCCACTGGGGACCCGCACACTTTCTGCGGCGTCCTGAGCACTCCCACTATCGTCCCGCACACTTTCTACGGCATACTGCGCATTCCCACTGGGGACCCGCGCACTTTCTGCGGCGTCCTGCGCACTCCCACTATGATCCCGCACACTTTCTACGGCATATTCCGCATTCCCACTGGGGACCCGCACACTTTCTGCGGCGTCCTGAGCACTCCCACTATGATCCCGCACACTTTCTACGGCATAATGCGCATTCTCACTGGGGACCCGCGCACTTTCTGCGGCGTCCTGCGCACTCCCACTATGGTCCCGCACACTTTCTACGGCATAATGCGCATTTTCACTGGGGACCCGCGCACTTTCTGCGGCGTCCTGCGCACTCCCATTATGGTCCCGCACACTTTCTACGGCATAATGCGCATTCCCACTGGGGACCCGCACACTTTCTGCGGCGTCCTGAGCACTCCCACTATCGTCCCGCACACTTTCTACGGCATAGCCCGCATTCCCACTGGGGAACCGCACACTTTCTGCGGCGTCCTGAGCACTCCCATTATGGTCCCGCACACCTTCTACGGCATAATGCGCATTCCCACTAGGGAACCGCACACTTTCTGCGGCGTCCTGAGCACTCCCATTATGGTCCCGCACACCTTCTACGGCATAATGCGCATTCCCACTGGGGACCCGCACACTTTCTGCGGCGTCCTGAGCACTCCCACTATGGTCCCGCACACTTTCTACGGCATAATGCGCATTCCCACTGGGGACCCGCACACTTTCTGCGGCGTCCTGAGCACTCCCACTATGGTCCCGCACACTTTCTACGGCATAATGCGCATTCCCACTGGGGACCCGCACACTTTCTGCGGCGTCCTGAGCACTCCCACTATCGTCCCGCACACTTTCTACGGCATACTGCGCATTCCCACTGGGGACCCGCACACTTTCTGCGGCGTCCTGAGCACTCCCACCATCGTCCCGCACACTTTCTACGGCATAATGCGCATTCCCACTGGGGACCCGCACACTTTCTGCGGCGTCCTGAGCACTCCCACTATGGTCCCGCACACTTTCTACGGCATAATGCGCATTCCCACTGGGGACCCGCACACTTTCTGCGGCGTCCTGAGCACTCCCACTATGGTCCCGCACACTTTCTACGGCATAATGCGCATTCCCACTGGGGACCCGCACACTTTCTGCGGCGTCCTGAGCACTCCCACTATTGTCCCGCACACTTTCTACGGCATAATGCGCATTCCCACTGGGGACCCGCACACTTTCTGCGGCGTCCTGAGCACTCCCACTATGGTCCCGCACACTTTCTACGGCATAATGCGCATTCCCACTGGGGACCCGCACACTTTCTGCGGCGTCCTGCGCACTCCCACTATGGTCCCGCACACTTTCTACGGCATAATGCGCATTCCCACTGGGGACCCGCACACTTTCTGCGGCGTCCTGAGCACTCCCACTATCGTCCCGCACACTTTCTACGGCATACTGCGCATTCCCACTGGGGACCCGCACACTTTCTGCGGCGTCCTGAGCACTCCCACTATGGTCCCGCACACTTTCTACGGCATAATGCGCATTCCCACTGGGGACCCGCACACTTTCTGGTCCCGCACACTTTCTACGGCATACTGCGCATTCCCACTGCTGGCCCGCACACTTTCTGCGGCGTCCTGAGCACTCCCATTATGGTCCCGCACACTTTCTACGGCATAATGCGCATTCCCACTGGGGACCCGCACACTTTCTGCGGCTTTCTGAGCACTCCCACTATGGTCCCGCACACTTTCTACGGCATAATGCGCATTCCAACTGGGGACCCGCACACTTTCTGCGGCGTCCTGCGCACTCCCACTATCGCCCCGCACACTTTCTACGGCAAACTTCGCATTCCCACTGGGGACCCGCACACTTTCTGCGGCGTCCTGAGTACTCCCACTATGGTCCCGCACACTTTCTACGACATACTGCGCATTCCCACTGGGGACCCGCACACTTTCTGCGGCGTCCTGAGCACTCCCACTATGGTCCCGCACACTTTCTACGGCATAATGCGCATTCCCACTGGGGACCCGCACACTTTCTGCGGCGTCCTGAGCACTCCCACTATGGTCCCGCACACTTTCTACGGCATAATGCGCATTCCCACTGGGGACCCGCACACTTTCTGCGGCGTCCTGAGCACTCCCACTATGGTCCCGCACACTTTCTACGGCATAATGCGCATTCCCACTAGGGAACCGCACACTTTCTGCGGCGTCCTGAGCACTCCCATTATGGTCCCGCACACTTTCTACGGCATAATGCGCATTCCCACTGGGGACCCGCACACTTTCTGCGGCGTCCTGAGCACTCCCATTATGGTCCCGCACACTTTCTACGGCATAATGCGCATTCCCACTGGGGACCCGCACACTTTCTGCGGCGTCCTGAGCACTCCCACTATGGTCCCGCACACTTTCTACGGCATAATGCGCATTCCCACTGGGGACCCGCGCACTTTCTGCGGCGTCCTGCGCACTCCCACTATGGTCCCGCACACTTTCTACGGCATAATGCGCATTCCCACTGGGGACCCGCACACTTTCTGCGGCGTCCTGAGCACTCCCACTATGGTCCCGCACACTTTCTACGGCATAATGCGCATTCCCACTGGGGACCCGCACACTTTCTGCGGCGTCCTGAGCACTCCCACTATGGTCCCGCACACTTTCTACGGCATAATGCGCATTCCCACTGGGGACCCGCACACTTTCTGCGGCGTCCTGAGCACTCCCACTATGGTCCCGCACACTTTCTACGGCATAATGCGCATTCCCACTGGGGACCCGCGCACTTTCTGCGGCGTCCTGAGCACTCCACTATGGTCCCGCACACTTTCTACGGCATAATGCGCATTCCCACTGGGGACCCGCGCATATCTGCGGCGTCCTGAGCACTCCACTGTGGTCCCGCACACTTTCTACGGCATAATGCGCATTCCCACTGGGGACCCGCACACTTTCTGCGGCGTCCTGAGCACTCCCACTATCGTCCCGCACACTTTCTACGGCATACTGCGCATTCCCACTGGGGACCCGCACACTTTCTGCGGCGTCCTGAGCACTTCCACTATGGTCCCGCACACTTTCTACGGCATAATGCGCATTCCCACTGGGGACCCGCACACTTTCTGCGGCGTCCTGAGCACTCCCACTATGGTCCCGCACACTTTCTACGGCATAATGCGCATTCCCACTGGGGACCCGCGCACTTTCTGCGGCGTCCTGCGCACTCCCACTATGGTCCCGCACACTTTCTACGGCATAATGCGCATTCCCACTGGGGACCCGCACACTTTCTGCGGCGTCCTGAGCACTCCCACTATGGTCCCGCACACTTTCTACGGCATAATGCGCATTCCCACTGGGGACCCGCACACTTTCTGCGGCGTCCTGAGCACTCCCACTATCGTCCCGCACACTTTCTACGGCATACTGCGCATTCCCACTGGGGACCCGCACACTTTCTGCGGCGTCCTGAGCACTTCCACTATGATCCCGCACACTTTCTACGGCATATTCCGCATTCCCACTGGGGACCCGCACACTTTCTGCGGCGTCCTGAGCACTCCCACTATGGTCCCGCACACTTTCTACGGCATAGTCCGCATTCCCACTGGGGACCCGCGCACTTTCTGCGGCGTCCTGCGCACTCCCACTATGATCCCGCACACTTTCTACGGCATATTCAACATTCCCACTGGGGACCCGCACACTTTCTGCGGCGTCCTGAGCACTCCCACTATAATCCCGCACACTTTCTACGGCATAATGCGCATTCCCACTGGGGACCCGCACACTTTCTGCGGCGTCCTGAGCACTCCCACTATGGTCCCGCACACTTTCTACGGCATAATGCGCATTCCCACTGGGGACCCGCGCACTTTCTGCGGCGTCCTGAGCACTCCCACTATGGTCCCGCACACTTTCTACGGCATAATGCGCATTCCCACTGGGGACCCGCACACTTTCTGCGGCGTCCTGCGCACTCCCACTATGGTCCCGCACACTTTCTACGGCATAATGCGCATTCCCACTGGGGACCCGCACACTTTCTGCGGCGTCCTGAGCACTCCCACTATGGTCCCGCACACTTTCTACGGCATAATGCGCATTCCCACTAGGGAACCGCACACTTTCTGCGGCGTCCTGAGCACTCCCATTATGGTCCCGCACACTTTCTACGGCATAATGCGCATTCCCACTAGGGAACCGCACACTTTCTGCGGCGTCCTGAGCACTCCCATTATGGTCCCGCACACTTTCTACGGCATAATGCGCATTCCCACTGGGGACCCGCACACTTTCTGCGGCGTCCTGCGCACTCCCACTATGGTCCCGCACACTTTCTACGGCATAATGCGCATTCCCACTGGGGACCCGCACACTTTCTGCGGCGTCCTGAGCACTCCCACTATGGTCCCGCACACTTTCTACGGCATAATGCGCATTCCCACTGGGGACCCGCACACTTTCTGCGGCGTCCTGAGCACTCCCACTATCGTCCCGCACACTTTCTACGGCATACTGCGCATTCCCACTGGGGACCCGCACACTTTCTGCGGCGTCCTGAGCACTCCCACTATGGTCCCGCACACTTTCTACGGCATAATGCGCATTCCCACTGGGGACCCGCACACTTTCTGCGGCGTCCTGCGCACTCCCACTATGGTCCCGCACACTTTCTACGGCATAATGCGCATTCCCACTGGGGACCCGCACACTTTCTGCGGCGTCCTGAGCACTCCCACTATCGTCCCGCACACTTTCTACGGCATACTGCGCATTCCCACTGGGGACCCGCGCACTTTCTGCGGCGTCCTGAGCACTCCCATTATGGTCCCGCACACTTTCTACGGCATAATGCGCATTCCCACTGGGGACCCGCACACTTTCTGCGGCGTCCTGAGCACTTCCGCTATGGTCCCGCACACTTTCTACGGCATAGTCCGCATTCCCACTGGGGACCCGCACACTTTGTGCGGCGTCCTGAGCACTCCACTATGGTCCCGCACACTTTCTACGGCATAATGCGCATTCCCACTGGGGATTCGCACACTTTCTGTGGCGTCCTGAGCACTCCCACTATCGTCCCGCACACTTTCTACGGCATACTGCGCATTCCCACTGGGAAACCGCACACTTTCTGCGGCGTCCTGAGCACTCCCATTATGGTCCCGCACACCTTCTACGGCATAATGCGCATTCCCACTGGGGACCCGCACACTTTCTGCGGCGTCCTGCGCACTCCCACTATGGTCCCGCACACTTTCTACGGCATAATGCGCATTCCCACTGGGGACCCGCACACTTTCTGCGGCGTCCTGAGCACTCCCACTATGGTCCCGCACACTTTCTACGGCATAATGCGCATTCCCACTGGGGACCCGCGCACTTTCTGCGGCGTCCTGAGCACTCCCACTATGGTCCCGCACACTTTCTACGGCATAATGCGCATTCCCACTGGGGACCCGCACACTTTCTGCGGCGTCCTGAGCACTCCCACTATCGTCCCGCACACTTTCTACGGCATACTGCGCATTCCCACTGGGGACCCGCACACTTTCTGCGGCGTCCTGAGCACTCCCACTATGGTCCCGCACACTTTCTACGGCATAATGCGCATTCCCACTGGGGACCCGCACACTTTCTGCGGCGTCCTGCGCACTCCCACTATGGTCCCGCACACTTTCTACGGCATAATGCGCATTCCCACTGGGGACCCGCACACTTTCTGCGGCGTCCTGAGCACTCCCACTATCGTCCCGCACACTTTCTACGGCATAATGCGCATTCCCACTGGGGACCCGCACACTTTCTGCGGCGTCCTGCGCACTCCCACTATGGTCCCGCACACTTTCTACGGCATACTGCGCATTCCCACTGGGGACCCGCACACTTTCTGCGGCGTCCTGAGCACTTCCGCTATGGTCCCGCACACTTTCTACGGCATACTGCGCATTCCCACTGGGGACCCGCACACTTTGTGCGGCGTCCTGAGCACTCCACTATGGTCCCGCACACTTTCTACGGCATAATGCGCATTCCCACTGGGGATTCGCACACTTTCTGCGGCGTCCTGAGCACTCCCACTATCGTCCCGCACACTTTCTACGGCATACTGCGCATTCCCACTGGGGACCCGCACACTTTCTGCGGCGTCCTGAGCACTCCCACTATCGTCCCGCACACTTTCTACGGCATACTGCGCATTCCCACTGGGGACCCGCACACTTTCTGCGGCGTCCTGAGCACTCCCACTATTGTCCCGCACACTTTCTACGGCATAATGCGCATTCTCACTGGGGACCCGCACACTTTCTGCGGCGTCCTGCGCACTCCCACTATGGTCCCGCACACTTTCTACGGCATACTGCGCATTCCCACTGGGGACCCGCACACTTTCTGCGGCGTCCTGAGCACTCCCACTATGGTCCCGCACACTTTCTACGGCATAATGCGCATTCCCACTGGGGACCCGCACACTTTCTGCGGCGTCCTGCGCACTCCCACTATGGTCCCGCACACTTTCTACGGCATAATGCGCATTCCCACTGGGGACCCGCACACTTTCTGCGGCGTCCTGAGCACTCCCACTATGGTCCCGCACACTTTCTACGGCATACTGCGCATTCCCACTGGGGACCCGCACACTTTCTGCGGCGTCCTGAGCACTCCCACTATGGTCCCGCACACTTTCTACGGCATAATGCGCATTCCCACTGGGGACCCGCACACTTTCTGCGGCGTCCTGAGCACTCCCACTATGGTCCCGCACACTTTCTACGGCATAATGCGCATTCCCACTGGGGACCCGCACACTTTCTGCGGCGTCCTGAGCACTCCCACTATGGTCCCGCACACTTTCTACGGCATAATGCGCATTCCCACTGGGGACCCGCACACTTTCTGCGGCGTCCTGAGCACTCCCACTATCGTCCCGCACACTTTCTACGGCATAATGCGCATTCCCACTGGGGACCCGCACACTTTCTGCGGCGTCCTGAGCACTCCCACTATCGTCCCGCACACTTTCTACGGCATACTGCGCATTCCCACTGGGGACCCGCACACTTTCTGCGGCGTCCTGAGCACTTCCGCTATGGTCCCGCACACTTTCTACGGCATAATGCGCATTCCCACTGGGGACCCGCACACTTTCTGCGGCGTCCTGAGCACTCCCACTATGGTCCCGCACACTTTCTACGGCATAATGCGCATTCCCACTGGGGACCCGCACACTTTCTGCGGCGTCCTGAGCACTCCCACTATCGTCCCGCACACTTTCTACGGCATACTGCGCATTCCCACTGGGGACCCGCACACTTTCTGCGGCGTCCTGAGCACTCCCACTATGGTCCCGCACACTTTCTACGGCATAATGCGCATTCCCACTGGGGACCCGCACACTTTCCGCGGCGTCCTGAGCACTTCCACTATGGTCCCGCACACTTTCTACGGCATAGTGCGCATTCCCACTGGGGACCCGCACACTTTCTGCGGCGTCCTGAGCACTCCCACTATGGTCCCGCACACTTTCTACGGCATAATGCGCATTCCCACAGGGGACCCGCACACTTTCTGCGGCGTCCTAAGCACTCCCACTATGGTCCCGCACACTTTCTACGGCATAATGCGCATTCCCACTGGGGACCCGCACACTTTCTGCGGCGTCCTGAGCACTCCCACTATCGTCCCGCACACTTTCTACGGCATACTGCGCATTCCCACTGGGGACCCGCACACTTTCTGCG
The DNA here is from genome assembly GCA_029168955.1 of Aplectana chamaeleonis. Taxonomy (NCBI): domain Eukaryota; kingdom Metazoa; phylum Nematoda; class Chromadorea; order Rhabditida; family Cosmocercidae; genus Aplectana; species Aplectana chamaeleonis. The sequence continues at coordinate 664,953 of JAPDOI010000037.1, read as the reverse complement.
GCGTCCTGAGCACTCCCACTATGGTCCCGCACACTTTCTACGGCATAATGCGCATTCCCACTGGGGACCCGCACACTTTCTGCGGCGTCCTGAGCACTCTCACTATGGTCCCGCACACTTTCTACGGCATAATGCGCATTCCCACTGGGGACCCGCACACTTTCTGCGGCGTCCTGAGCACTCCCACTATCGTCCCGCACACTTTCTACGGCATAATGCGCATTCCCACTGGGGACCCGCGCACTTTCTGCGGCGTCCTGAGCACTCCCATTATGGTCCCGCACACTTTCTACGGCATAATGCACATTCCCACTGGGGACCCGCACACTTTCTGCGGCGTCCTGAGCACTTCCGCTATGGTCCCGCACACTTTCTACGGCATAATGCGCATTCCCACTGGGGACCCGCACACTTTCTGCGGCGTCCTGAGCACTCCACACTATGGTCCCGCACACTTTCTACGGCATAATGCGCATTCCCACTGGGGACCCGCACACTTTCTGCGGCGTCCTGAGCACTCCCACTATCGTCCCGCACACTTTCTACGGCATACTGCGCATTTCCACTGGGGACCCGCACACTTTCTGCGGCGTCCTGAGCACTCCCACTATTGTCCCGCACACTTTCTACGGCATAATGCGCATTCTCACTGGGGACCCGCACACTTTCTGCGGCGTCCTGAGCACTCCCACTATCGTCCCGCACACTTTCTACGGCATACTGCGCATTCCCACTGGGGACCCGCACACTTTGTGCGGCGTCCTGAGCACTCCCACTGTGGTCCCTCACACTTTCTACGTCATAATGCGCATCCCCACTGGGGACCCGCACACTTTCTGCGGCGTCCTGAGCACTCCCACTATGGTCCCGCACACTTTCTACGGTATAATGCGCATTCCCACTGGGGACCCGCACACTTTCTGCGGCGTCCTGAGCACTCCCACTATGGTCCCGCACACTTTCTACGGCATAATGCGCATTCCCACTGGGGACCCGCACACTTTCTGCGGCGTCCTGAGCACTCCCACTATCGTCCCGCACACTTTCTACGGCATACTGCGCATTCCCACTGGGGACCCGCACACTTTCTGCGGCGTCCTGAGCACTCCCACTATGGTCCCGCACACTTTCTACGGCATAATGCGCATTCCCACTGGGGACCCGCACACTTTCTGCGGCGTCCTGAGCACTCCCACTATCGTCCCGCACACTTTCTACGGCATACTGCGCATTCCCACTGGGGACCCGCACACTTTCTGCGGCGTCCTGAGCACTCCCACTATGGTCCCGCACACTTTCTACGGCATAATGCGCATTCCCACTGGGGACCCGCACACTTTCTGCGGCGTCCTGAGTACTCCCACTATGGTCCCGCACACTTTCTACGGCATAATGCGCATTCCCACTGGGGACCCGCACACTTTCTGCGGCGTCCTGAGCACTCCCACTATGGTCCCGCACACTTTCTACGGCATAATGCGCATTCCCACTGGGGACCCGCACACTTTCTGCGGCGTCCTGCGCACTCCCACTATGGTCCCGCACACTTTCTACGGCATACTGCGCATTCCCACTGGGGACCCGCACACTTTCTGCGGCGTCCTGAGCACTCCCACTATGGTCCCGCACACTTTCTACGGCATAATGCGCATTCCCACTGGGGACCCGCACACTTTCTGCGGCGTCCTGAGCACTCCCACTATCGTCCCGCACACTTTCTACGGCATACTGCGCATTCCCACTGGGGACCCGCACACTTTCTGCGGCGTCCTGAGCACTCCCACTATGGTCCCGCACACTTTCTACGGCATAATGCGCATTCCCACTGGGGACCCGCACACTTTCTGCGGCGTCCTGAGCACTCCCACTATTGTCCCGCACACTTTCTACGGCATAATGCGCATTCTCACTGGGGACCCGCACACTTTCTGCGGCGTCCTGAGCACTCCCACTATCGTCCCGCACACTTTCTACGGCATACTGCGCATTCCCACTGGGGACCCGCACACTTTCTGCGGCGTCCTGAGCACTCCCACTATCGTCCCGCACACTTTCTACGGCATAATGCGCATTCCCACTGGGGACCCGCACACTTTCTGCGGCGTCCTGAGCACTCCCACTATGGTCCCGCACACTTTCTACGGCATAATGCGCACTCTCACTGGGGACCCGCACACTTTCTGCGGCGTCCTGAGCACTCCCACTATGGTCCCGCACACTTTCTACGGCATAATGCGCATTCCCACTGGGGACCCGCACACTTTCTGCGGCGTCCTGAGCACTCCCACTATGGTCCCGCACACTTTCTACGGCATAATGCGCATTCCCACTGGGGACCCGCACACTTTCTGCGGCGTCCTGAGCACTCCCACTATCGTCCCGCACACTTTCTACGGCATACTGCGCATTCCCACTGGGGACCCGCACACTTTCTGCGGCGTCCTGAGCACTTCCACTATGGTCCCGCACACTTTCTACGGCATAGTCCGCATTCCCACTGGGGACCCGCACACTTTCTGCGGCGTCCTGAGCACTCCACTATGGTCCCGCACACTTTCTACGGCATACTGCGCATTCCCACTGGGGACCCGCACACTTTCTGCGGCGTCCTGAGCACTCCCACTATGGTCCCGCACACTTTCTACGGCATACTGCGCATTCCCACTGGGGACCCGCACACTTTCTGCGGCGTCCTGAGCACTCCCACTATGGTCCCGCACACTTTCTACGGCATAATGCGCATTCCCACTGGGGACCCGCACACTTTCTGCGGCGTCCTGAGCACTCCCACTATCGTCCCGCACACTTTCTACGGCATACTGCGCATTCCCACTGGGGACCCGCACACTTTCTGCGGCGTTCTGAGCACTCCCACTATGGTCCCGCACACTTTCTACGGCATAATGCGCACTCCCACTGGGGACCCGCACACTTTCTGCGGCGTCCTGAGCACTCCCACTATGGTCCCGCACACTTTCTACGGCATAATGCGCATTCCCACTGGGGACCCGCACACTTTCTGCGGCGTCCTGAGCACTCCCACTATCGTCCCGCACACTTTCTACGGCATACTGCGCATTCCCACTGGGGACCCGCACACTTTCTGCGGCGTCCTGAGCACTCCCACTATTGTCCCGCACACTTTCTACGGCATACTGCGCATTCCCACTGGGGACCCGCACACTTTCTGCGGCGTCCTGAGCACTCCCACTATGGTCCCGCACACTTTCTACGGCATAATGCGCATTCCCACTGGGGACCCGCACACTTTCTGCGGCGTCCTGAGCACTCCCACTATCGTCCCGCACACTTTCTACGGCATAATGCGCATTCCCACTGGGGACCCGCACACTTTCTGCGGCGTCCTGAGCACTCCCACTATCGTCCCGCACACTTTCTACGGCATACTGCGCATTCCCACTGGGGACCCGCACACTTTCTGCGGCGTCCTGAGCACTCCCACTATGGTCCCGCACACTTTCTACGGCATAATGCGCATTCCCACTGGGGACCCGCGCACTTTCTGCGGCGTCCTGCGCACTCCCACTATGGTCCCGCACACTTTCTACGGCATAATGCGCATTCCCACTGGGGACCCGCACACTTTCTGCGGCGTCCTGAGCACTCCCACTATCGTCCCGCACACTTTCTACGGCATACTGCGCATTCCCACTGGGGACCCGCACACTTTCTGCGGCGTCCTGAGTACTCCCACTATGGTCCCGCACACTTTCTACGGCATAATGCGCATTCCCACTGGGGACCCGCACACTTTCTGCGGCGTCCTGAGCACTCCCACCATCGTCCCTCACACTTTCCACGGCATACTGCGCATTCCCACTGGAGACCCGCACACTTTCTGCGGCGTCCTGAGCACTCCCACTATGGTCCCGCACACTTTCTACAACATACTGCGCATTCCCACTGGGGACCCGCACACTTTCTGCGGCGTCCTGAGCACTCCCACTATGGTCCCGCACACTTTCTACGGCATAATGCGCATTCCCACTGGGGACCCGCACACTTTCTGCGGCGTCCTGAGCACTCCCACTATCGTCCCGCACACTTTCTACGGCATACTGCGCATTCCCACTGGGGACCCGCACACTTTCTGCGGCGTCCTGAGCACTTCCACTATCGTCCCGCACACTTTCTACGGCATACTGCGCATTCCCACTGGGGACCCGCACACTTTCTGCGGCGTCCTGAGCACTCCCACTATTGTCCCGCACACTTTCTACGGCATACTGCGCATTTCCACTGGGGACCCGCACACTTTCTGCGGCGTCCTGAGCACTCCCACTATCGTCCCGCACACTTTCTACGGCATAATGCGCATTCCCACTGGGGACCCGCACACTTTCTGCGGCGTCCTGAGCACTCCCACTATCGTCCCGCACACTTTCTACGGCATACTGCGCATTCCCACTGGGGACCCGCACACTTTCTGCGGCGTCCTGGGCACTCCCACTATCGTCCCGCACACTTTATACGGCATAATGCGCATTCCCACTGGGGACTCGCACACTTTCTGCGGCGTCCTGAGCACTCCCACTATGGTCCCGCACACTTTCTACGGCATACTGCGCATTCCCACTGGGTACCCGCACACTTTCTGCGGTGCCCTGCGCACTCCCACTATGGTCCCGCACAATTTCTACGGCATCCTGCGCACTCCCACTGCTGGCCCGCACATTTTCTGTGGCGTCCTGCGCACTCCCATTGGGGCCGCGCACTTTCTACGGCATAATGCGCATTCCCACTGGGGACCCGCACACTTTCTGCGGCGTCCTGAGCACTCCCACTATCGTCCCGCACACTTTCTACGACATACTGCGCATTCCCACTGGGGACCCGCACACTTTCTGCGGCGTCCTGAGCACTCCCACTATGGTCCCGCACACTTTCTACGGCATAATGCGCATTCCCACTGGGGACCCGCACACTTTCTGCGGCGTCCTGAGCACTCCCACTATGGTCCCGCACACTTTCTACGGCATACTGCGCACTCCCACTGCTGGCCCGCGCACTTTCTGCGGCGTTCTGCGGGCTCCTCAAATTCTATTCACACCAACCGTCTCGAACAGGGCGCAATCTTGGGGGAAGCTTATCAGTAGCCGTTTTGATTTTCATTAGTTCATTTTTTAAGTTCAGTGAACGTCGGATGGTTTACAATAACATGTTTACATGTTTTTACCCGTCTTGACCCTCAATTTTGAGGGTCCGCTAAAATTGAGCTCTCATCTCCAAAAATGAATAGGAGCTAGCTGCATCCATTTCCAGCCTCCTGCCAAAAAATTAGCTTCCTAGCTCAATTTAAACGGGTTACACAAAATCGTGAACGCCGTCTGAAAAAAGGGAGATTAACAGTTTTTCGACCAAAATCACGTGGTTTTCTCCATTTTTCTCGAGTGCCAAGAAACCATTCCAAACCATTTTTTGGTACATATAACAACTTTTTCCGCTCTTTCCAATGGAGAAAAAAGCCGCATCTCCACAGTTACTCTCAACGCTGATTTCGGAATCGCAGAGTTGCGCATGGGCGAGTTAAAGCCAAATCTGTTGCGCGCTTCGCGCGCACCACAATGAAGCGCAATGAAAATGATGAGGGGGCGGTAATTTAGTTGTTCAAACTAACATAGAATTACGAGCGAACCCGCCATGAGAGAGAGCGGCGCGATAGGACATCTATACTCGCACCGCGCCACCCGCGCGGTACGCATGTTAAGCCTCTTTTAGAGTTCAGTCGCCGTGCGACGCGATGGGATGATAAACATGAGCATCGATCGACATCGCATCGCACGTCGATCTGTATTCAGAACATGTCATCGCGGCGATCAGCGATCGCACTCCGAAATAGGCCTTACTCTTGAGGAGTAGTACAGTGTTCAACCCTGCCATGATTCCGAAATTATCGCCAAAATATGTATGTACACTAGGGAAGGGCAAGTCTGCTCCGACTAAATCTATGTACTCCTTGCGCATGTTAAGCTTCTGATCAAGCAATCGAGTGTTATTGTCCCAGGAAAAGGGAGTTCAGCATTTAAAGGCAGTTATCACGACAAAAAACGCTTCTATGTTTTCTAGCCTATCTTGAAAACGGTGCCATGCTGATTCCAATGATGTCTCTGAAATGGTACAAGACCTTCTGGGAACGGAGCTGTGGTCCCTAAAAATTGAGCTAGAGAAAAATGGTGGACGAGTTTTGCGAGGCTTGTAACTTCCGTCTTTTGCAGCCGATGTATGTGAGCTGACCTGAGTAAAGAGAGAAGGTGAAAATGAAGGGAAGGGCGGGGCTATTGATCTGAAACCATCGCTCATTTCACTATCTCGAGTTCTCATTTGTTCACATCAGGGGGCGGGTCTTGCGCTTTTGCGGTTTGCCTTGCCCTCAAAGTGGCAACTTCGGGCTCTTTTGGAGCCCTTCCTGGCTCGTTTTTATGCGTTCTTTCGACGTCAACGTTACAGTCTGCCCCTCCACTATACATTACTACTGTGATGTACTCGGGGGATCGTCCCCAACCCGACGGCCGTGGCCACGTCACTAGGGACTAAACACAACCTTGGTTGGCCGCCGACATGCATCCTCTAGCACCGCCCCTTTGGGAGGGACTTGGTAGGGTATCCGTCCCTCCTTTGCTGGATGTGTTCAATCGATTGCGGGGGAGCGACCACAAACCTACGGGCTCACTCAAATACCCAATGAACTCGGGGGAGCATCCCCAAACTGACACGTGGAGCAATCATGTGGATCGCTGAAACATCGATTGGAATTCTTCATTTCTTCTTTTAATGATTGCTCATGTTTGTTTTTGTTTTGGAACTGAAACCTTTTGAACCTTGTTCACCCATTGTGTACTTTTGAGGTTTATCTGGAATTCTCGCGTAGCTTCTTTAGAGAACTTTTAGCTTATTCTTCCAATCACCATTCTTTAGGGAAACCATTGATGGCAGAAAAGCAAGAAGTGGCAACCGATTTCGGCAGTATCATTCTTGAGCACAAAAAGACTGATACAAGTGATCAGGTATTATTTTTCTCAAGTTTTTTCCCATTCATGGTGCACTAGGGCACCCTCGTCGCAATGTTGGCTTTCTTATCACCGTATTTTCGGTGAAATCTAGGTTCGCGGTGGATTCCTGGTGGCTTCCACACAATTTCTTCTAGAGCAGGGCTGCATAATTAGCCTGCTAGAGATTGTGTAGGATAATTGTACAATTTCGAAAAAAAATGTCGAACGAACGAAATTTGAAATTTTTTCGTTCAAAACAACTTCAAACGAACCACTTTCGAAAAACTTCCGAAATTCCAGAGTTTGAACCAATTTTGAAACTTATCTCTTCACACAGCCACCAATCTGAAAATGATGCTGCGAAGTTTTATTGCCGGTCTTACCTTTATTCACAGCTACAGACAACGATACCGTCATTCATAACTAAAAATACGCTCATGTAAGGGGAAGCAGTAATAATGGGTGTTCAAGAAACCCTATTTTACCCGCAGCTTTCCGGAGTAGGGTACGGCTCAGCAATCCCAAGCAGTCTACATTTGGCGGCCATTTCGCAGCTATTCCGTAGCCAGCACTATTTAGCGGTTATCTAGCGGCTATTTCGCGGCGAGCATTATTGTGCGGCTATTACGCGGCTATTGCGCGACAAGCAGGCATTTCAGGTTATTTCTCGCTTGAAACTCGTAGTTGTCTCTCGTGTAACAATAGACATTCCAGAAGAGGAGAGCAGTCGCGACTGAGCCGTCTACAACTGCGCAGTGATGATGAGTGTACGTCAAAGGCGAAGCTCATCTCAGCCGAAATCGTAACAATTTTGTTTATTATCTCGGTTATTTTCGTGTATTTTCTCTTTTTGACCACGTTTTTAGCCTTCTCTGTCTCATTTTGTGAGCCGTTCATCAAATGCAGCCTTCGGCCCAGGAACGCTCGCCTTTCATATTGAAGATTTTCTATCCGTAGTCGTTGGTTTTCGCGGAGTGAACTCACGAACTATATATGCTGTATGATGTGAATCCTGTATATGTTAACCTTTTATCATAGTTGCTTGGAGAAGACCTCATCTCCTTTATGTATGTGATTCATACTGTGTTTTTAACATTTATACTGTTTTTTGATTTTGGATTTTGCTTTGACTTTGAAAGGAATTGAATTGGAATTAAATTTTTTATGGATTTTGTGTTGATTAACGTTTTGATTCTGTTTGATACTGTTGCGATTTGCGTTAATAAGGTGAGAAGAAGCGTGCCAAGTCTATTGAGCAGCTCAGATATTCGCTGAGCAGCTAGGGCACTGAAACGGCCTCTCATTTTCTGAGCAGCATCATGGAGATGTCTGCTGACGACCGCCCACCAGTTTGTGATTGGCTGATGGACTCAGCGTTACAAACCCCATCGTCGCAGGATATCGTCCCATGATGCTGGCAGTGCAGCATATGTCGCGGAGCTCCGGCGCCCTACGGAAGAAAAATGTCCTAGAGCCAGCGGCCGCTCGCCATTGGATGGCTCCGCCCCTCTTCCTAACTGGTCTAATCCTGACATGTTTAGACAAAAGTATTAACAATGTTGCTGGTATAAAAGGCTTCTCATTTCACAGTGTGCTTCAGTCGTCTCTTCGGAGTCGGACCTGGAAGGTGGCCTCGAGTCACTCACCAGAAGGTCCACCGGATACCGGAGGATAATTTTTGTCGCCGAGAGGAGGGGGCTCCCCACGGTTCGGGGGGGGGGGGGGGGGGGGGTGGTACCCAACTGTGGGGCCACCTCCCTTCTGTCCACGGTGGGGTGCACCCACTGTGGACCGTGGATGTGGGGTGACCCCCCTCCTCTGGGGACCCCAAAGCGGATTAGCACCAGTGGCAAGTCCCCGGGGCATGTCAGGCCGGAAAATTTTTGTAATGGTGCGCTCACGGCGAAATTTCATTGATGGTGCGCGTCTCGGAACACTGCCGACAGTGAGCACACCTTGTCGCACTCGGACGCGCGCTGGGTGCAGCATAAGTCGCGAGATGTGGCGTGGATACCAAGACTGGGAGCAGCATATGTCCCGTGAACTAGGGTTTCTAACGCAAAACTGGCAGCAGCATATGCTGCGGTGGTTCCGCCCCGTTACGCCCACTTTTTCAGCAGCTAGGGAACGGCCTTGGCCTAGAAACCTCCATGATGTGTCCTAGCTGCTCAGCGATTATGCGAGAGTTTTAGCAGAGCACACACGTACCGATCAAGGAAGCTAGCTGAAGGTAAGCAACATCTCGCATAATCGCTGAGCAGCTAGGACACATCATGGAGGTTTCTAGGCCAAGGCCATTCCCTAGCTGCTGAAAAAGTGGGCGTAACGGGGCGGAACCACCGCAGCATATGCTGCTGCCAGTTTTGCGTTAGAAACCCCAGTTCACGGGACATATGCTGCTCCCAGCGCGCGTCCGAGTGCGACAAGGTGCGCTCACAGTCGGCAGTGTTCCGAGACGCGCACCATTACTGAAATTTCGCCGTGAGCGCACCATCACAAAACTTTTCCGGCCCGACATGCCCCTGGGACATTCCACTGTGGTAATCCGCTTTGGGGTCCCCAGAGGGGGGGGGGGGGGTGGGGGCCCTACCGTGGACCGTGGGGAGGTGACCCCCACAGTTGGGTACCTCCCCCTCCTCGGCGACAAAAATTATTCTCCGGTATCCGGTGGATCTTCCGGTGAGTGACTCGAGGCCACCTTCCAGGTCCGACTCCGAAGAGCCGACTGAAACACACTGTGAAATGAGAAGCCTTTCATACCAGCAACATTGTTAATACTTTTGTCTAAACATGTCAGGATTAGACCAGTAAGGAAGAGGTGTGGGCGGAGTCATCCAATGGCGAGCGGCCGCCGGCTCTAGGACGTTTTTCTTCGGTAGGGCGCCGGAGCTCCGCGACATATGCTGCACTTTCAGCATCATGGGACAATATCCTACGACGATGGGGTTTGTAACGCTGAGTCCATCCACCAATCACAAACTGGTGGGCGGTCGTCAGCAGATATTTCCATGACGCTGCTCAGAAAATGAGAGGCCGTTTCAGTGCCCTAGCTGCTCAGCGAATTCCTTAGATGGTAAGCATTTCGGGAGCCGCCTACATAAGAACAGCCTTACAGAGCCAACTAAGTCCCTGCAAAACTCAACTTTTGTCCCTCCCAGTAGCAAACCTAGGAGGGACCAACCGCAGCCAACCAAGTCCCTGCAAAGTTCAACTTTGGTCCCTCCCAATAGCAACCTAAGGAAGGACCAACCACGGCCAACCAAGTCCCTGCAAAACTCAACCCTGTCCCTGCCAACAGCAAACTTAAGAGGGACCAACTCCGCCCACTTTAGGGGATCGTCCCCAGCTGTCGGTGGGGATGGAATGAGTTTGGGTTGGGGATCGTCCCAAGAGTTCATCAGAGTAGTGGAAACTGAAGCACATTTTTTTATCGTGAACACTGCCTTTAAGAGACCGCGCGCTCCACGGCCAATCGATTCAGTGGGTTTTCAAACTGAATTTTGTTGAAAATGGCTGTGTAAAAAGAAGATATGTAAACGGCGTCTAATATCTGCATACCAGTCACGCGGGATGTTTTAAAGGCAGTGTTCACGATGACTTTCGTCCTCGAGTTTTTCACATAAAACAATGTGTTGACCTCCAAGTGTTACCAAAATTACGAAGCAACGGCGATAAACGTATTAAAACGTCATATTCCAGTGACATTATTCTGTAAGATGTACTAGTTGCACGGTTGGATGAACATCTTCATGGTGGTTGTCACTGTTGGAAAACTGGGTCAATCCAAAATGGGGGAATATTTTATGCAAAGCAGGTTTAGTTAGGGCCCTAGAAAGAACGGAGCACTGGAGAGTAGAGAATTGCAAAGGACGGGTCCACGAAAGATTTCATTGTCACAACAAACACTTCCTGTGACACTTAAAAGGCTTCTGAGAGCCACAAGAAGCGTTTGTCATGGAAAACTTGAGGATGAAGTTTATCGTGAACAGTGCCTTTGAGTATCACAGGATACTGCGTTCTGGTGCGTTTTTCTGAATTTTTACGTCATTTTAGTTCTACCCGGGAGCCTCTTAATCATTATAGCGAATAATTTCAAAATTGAAGATTATCGTGAACATTGCCTTTAAGTATGGATATTCCAGCAGTAATTAGAAGGAATCCGTTTCTCTTGAAGTAAAACGAAAAAATCGATTTCATGACGTGGGTGCGCAGTGTGGACACTGGGTCCCAGGGGCAAGAAAGTCATGGGTGCACAGTGTGGACACGCGGTCCCTTGAAGGCATCGTTCATTACAGATATGTTTTCGAGTTCTTCACATATAATAACAGCTCTGGTATAATATATGACAACTAAGTTAAAAAATTGCGAAAAAAATCACTTAAAACTTCTTTTCGAACCGAAAGTCTCTCAATCGATTTTTGAGAAAGAAAGAGTCGATCGCTAGAGATCGCCGTGTTCACCTACGATCTCACGATCAAATGAAGTTCATTTTTGTTCTAAAGGCAACGTTCACGATGATCATCATCGGTGACTTTCCGCAGTGAAATGATAGGTGAGAAGGATCCTCGGCTCCCAGTGTCGAAAGAGCGGTAGAACACGGGCCAGGAGTGGCAAAATAACGTCTACAAACAAGCGTTTTGGTGCCCCAGACACGCCTTGTGCCCCAGATCCGCCCCTTTGGAATGAACAAATGAACACTCAGATTATAAGAATGATCAAGTCAAGAAAGTGCTGATAAGTGAGCTGATCGCTTCATTGCACTGATAGGTATCATCCTTGTAGCGGTCAATTCCTCCACGCTCAAAAATCAACGTAAACAAAAGAGGACCCCATTTGGCTCAAAAACGCGTCCTTCGTGTCCTTTTGAAGCATGCCTTGCTATATAGGGCACCAGACCTTCCGTAAGCCGTGGAGATATCGGAAGTGAGATTTATCGTGAACACTGCCCTTAAGCGATTTGTGGAGAGAAAAATCACTGTAGAAAAATCATTCTTCATTTAATCGTGTGATATATTTCATCAATTTGCCCTCAGTTGTAATGTATCAATTGTTGATCAGTTACTTATCAGACCTATCATGCGCCACCTCATCGCGGTGATAAGGTGAACACCACTTGTTGGTGGCCAACGGTGCAAACAAATCACGCAGTACACAGTTTTTGTGTACGATCGGCTATCCTTGTATCCTTAGCGGGGATCAAGCGAGAGTAACCAGACCGAAAAGAAACGCTCGGACAACTAAATCTGCGCCCCAGTACTCCGGCCACCGGATATGCTCCACTACGCCGTCGCAGGAAGCCTCTACCGGTGAGAGGCCATCGAATCTCGGAGCAATAGGACGTCAGCGTATACGGAAATTCGGAAATCCCAGCAAACCACGACATCAACACTGCCTTTACATCTGTACATACAACTGCCGCACAAATGCATCGGCAGCCGATCTTCGAACACTCCTTCTTAGAAGCCGTCAGATCAAGCACGATGTTATCGCTTTCCAGCAGACGAAAGGCAGGACGGAAACCGTCAGATAGACCGACCAAAACGAGCATATCTTCATCCGAGCAAAACTGGGCAATAAGAACATCGGCGGCGTTGGATTCCTCATTATTTCGAAGATGCACCACTTGGTAGACTCTCATAAAGCATTAGTCTACGTCTTGGAGTTCTGCGTTTGAGAACCGATGACTTCCTGACGGCGTGCAGCCTCCTCCACAGAAACTTCATGTTCGAGAAGCCATCAAATCGACGATGAAAGCCCGAAGACAAAGTCGGAGATAGATCACTTCATGAGTAACAGACGCTGGAGCTTGTTCAACGTGTCAGTGCTGCCTTCATTCGACACCGGCTCGGATCATCGGCTTATACGTGAGAAGATATCGCTCATTAAGAGTCTTCGAACGTGATACTCTCAGGCTGGCACCCGTTCAGTTCCCCGTTTTTGAGGCTTAGGTATTGGAATCCGCTATCAAGTCATACGCATGGAATCTTCACGGAGATCCAGCGGTTGACTACGAAAATCTAGCTAAAGGCCTAATCGAGTGTGCGGAAATTTCGCGTCAAGCAGGAACGGCACCCATTCCAAGACTCAATAGCCTTGCGACTGCGCTCTTGGCAAAAAAAAGAGTTGGTAAATAAGTTTCCAATGCCACCCATCTGGAGAAAGTCACCATCAACTAATCATGCCGAATCGCTGCCAAGGAGTCGTTCCAAGCGTACACAAGAACGCAGTTGCTGGAAACAACTGAAAAACGGATCAGTACAAAGCGCTGCAAGCGCGATCTCAAGCTGTTGTATGTGCCCTCAAGGACAGAAATGGAGTAGGGCAGACATTTCGGAGGATTATGGACGACATCACTCAAAGGTTGTACACGGATCTCTTGCGCTCGTCCACACCTGTTCCAAAATGTCCAACGCCACCACATGAAGACCTTCCTGTCCTCCTGGAATCGGAAGTTGCTGTGGCCATCACAAGCATAAAGAAGGGCACTGCCCCAGGTCTCGAAAAAATTTCTGTGGACCTTCTTCGCGCATGAGGTAGCGCTCCCCACTCTTTTCTTGCTAGGCATTTCAGCCACTACCTAAATCTTGGGAAGACTCCGGACTCATGGAGAGAATCGAAGACCGTGCTGCTGTTTAAGAAAGGCGCACGGGAAGATATTGCCAAAACCGGCCCATCAGTCTTCTCTCAGTTGTATACAAGACCTTCACCAAGATCCTCCTCAGCAGTATGGAACGAATCTTGGACGACTAACAACCAGGAGAGTAGACCGGTTTTCGCAAAAACTTTTCCTGAATGGACCACATCCAGGCTGTCACACAACTCATGTCACTCAACTAAACAAAAAGAGTCGCGAATATCATCCCCTCTGGTTCTCGTTTTCGTGGACTACGAGAAGGCGTTCGACTCTGTGGAGACCAATGCTGTCCTCAATGCTTTGGTCCACGCTGGAATCTCTTCCGCTCACGTTCACTTACTCGAACAATGCTTTACGGATACTTCTACTATTATTTAACTGTTCGCACGAAAGTTGAGAAATCCAATCAAGAAAGGAATACGGCAAGGAGACACCATATCGTCCAAGTTATTCACGGCTGCGCTTCAAGACGCTATGGTAAACTTGCAGTAGGTTGACAGAGGCTGCCCCATCGATAGTAAAAAGATCAATAATCTACGCTTCGCCGACGATATCGTTTTGATTTCTGACAGTACGGCTGAAATGGAGACGATGGTCAACGAACTCGATGCGGCTGGTGAAAGGATTGGTTTGGGGATGAATATGTCTAAAACGAAGGCGATGGTGAATCATTGGTGCGACAGTGGGACAGTGAAGCTGAAAGGAGTCGCTCTCCAGAAAGTGGATTCATACGTATATTTAGGAAGAGAGCCTAATATTCTGAACACCATCGTCGCCGAAATGTAATGAAGGAGGCGCGGTGCGTGGGCAGCTTTCGGATAAATTTGAGAAGTGACCAACCAGATTGTGGACTCAGACTTGAAGGCTTCTGTTTTCGACGCTGCTGTTTTGCCCGCAATGTGCTACGCGACGGAAACCTGGCCTCACAACAAGACTATGTCCAATGCCATGCAAACCACACACCGTGCTCTGGAGAGGTGTCTTCTGAAGACAAGCCGACGCCAGCAGTGGCAACAAGGCATACGAAGCCCAGAAATGAAGCAGAAGTCGCCTTTAAAGGCAGTGTTCACGATAAAAAATGTGTTACAGTTTCCACTGTTAATGGGTAGCGGAGGGGCGCACTGTAACGTTGACGTCGAAAGAACGCATGAAAACGAGCCAGGAAACGATTCAAAAGAGCCCGAAGTTGCCACTCCGAGCGCAAGGCAAGCCCCAAAAGCGCAACACACGCCCACCGACGTGAACAAATGAATGCTCGAGATCGTGAGACGAACGATGATTTCCAATAATTAGCCCCGTTCTTCTCTTCATTCTCAACTTCTCTCTTTACTCAGGTCAGCTCGCATAGATCGGCTGCAAAACACGGAAGTTACAAGCCTCGGACAACTCGTCCACCATGTTTCTTTAGCTCAATCTTTGAGGGACCATAACTCCGTTCCCAGAAGTCTTGTACCATTTCAGAGACATCATTGGAATCAGCATGGGGCCGTTCTCGAGATAGGCGAAAAAACAGAGAAACGATTTTCATCGTGGACACTGCCTTTAGAAGCAGTGTCCACGATGAAATAAGTCTTTGAGTTTTCACCGGAAATCAAGAGGTCCAAATCCAGCTTAACCAATAATGTTTGAAAAACGGTTAGGAACACGCACAGAAGAGCCCTAAACTTTAGTGTTGCGCTCACGCAACGCCTACTCCTTTCGACCGCCTCGTATCCGTAAATAACTGGGAAACCCATTTCAAGGAAACAGCATACATTCAGGTGGCTATAGTCTACTCCACTCAACCAAACTTACCCCATTTGATGATCGATTACCTTCTCAAACTAAAATTTTGAGTTGGACAACTTTATCGGTAGTCGTTGAGGGAATGGGCGTTACGTGAGCGGAACACTCAAATTAGGGCCGTATAGGGCTCGTTCTTGCTCGTTCTTAGCTGTTTTTTCAACGTTTCTGGTTAAAGAGGGCTCAAACCTCTCAAATTACGATGAAAATTCGGAGACTGATTTTATCGTGGACACTGCCTTTATAGACACAGTCCAACCCCAAAAATAATTTTCTGTTTTTTTTTCTTCCTATCCTGAAAAAGGTCCAACGCTGAATCCAATGATGTCTCTGGAATCGCACAAGATCATTAGGATCGGAGTTACAGCCAACCAGAAAAATTGAGCCGCGAAAGCATCGTGGACAAGTTGTCCGAGGCTTGTAACTTCCGTTATTTGCAACCGATGTATGCGCGCCGACCTAAACAAAGAGAGAGGTCGAGAAAATGAAAAGAAGAACGGGGCTGTTGATCAGAAACCATTGCTACTTTAGCCACTGTCGAGCACGAACGATCGTAAAAGGGACGTGTCAACGTGGCGTGACATTGTTTACATCGACTCGTTCTCAACAGGCACCTCTCCAGTGTCCTGTGCGTTGTTCTCAGGGCAATAGAAGTCCCCTTGATGTGGGCCCACGTTTCGGTACCATAGAGCAATGCAGGTAGCATCGTAGAGTCAAACAGGTGAGCACGCAGCTTGCTGTCCTTGATCTCGCTTGTCGATTCTAGGATTGTGCCCATCGTTGCCCACCCTGCTTTTCTTCGTCGGTTATTCTCTTTTGAAAGATCATTTTCGTATCGAGTTGTCGTCCTAGGTACACATAGCTATCAACTCAGTTCATTTCGTTTTCTTCCAGGTAGATTTGTTCGTAGCCGCACTACTGGTTGGCCATCGTCTGAGTATTTTTTTTTCGTTCTACCAATCGCGCTGCCGGAACTACTCAATTCATTTAGCATTTCGTTCATCTCTGAGTGCTGCCACTGATAAGTATAATATCGTCTGTGAACCTCAGATTGAACAGCTTCTTCCCATCGGTCTTCGATCCTTTCTCTTCCCAATCAAGTTTGCTCTTCGCATGCAGTAGGGCAGTCGTGAAGAGTTCCGGCGATATAGTGTCTCCTTGCCGGACTCCTTTCTCGTCCTCCCGGATAACTGTACCGTTTTTTGCTCCCGCGTTGCACAACTTTCACGTATGCAGAATCCACTGGGCATGCAGCAAGGCGTTTGGAACAGCGTTTGTCTCCACCGTATCGGGTGCTTTTTTCTGTAATCAACGAATGCCAGGCACATATATTTTTACGGCATCGTTCGCTCAATTGGGACACGGTGTAAATGTTATCCATGCAACAGAAACCCTTTCTGAGTCCTGCTTGCTCTACAGGTTGATTAGCGTCCACTGTGGCCTCCAGACAACTGAGGATTACCTCAGTGAAGACCTTATATGGGATCGACAGCAGGGCGATAGGACGGTAGTTCTCGATATCCTTCTTGTCTCCCTTCTTGAAAATCTAATCCGCATACCAGAGCAGTTCCTTCTGCTCTGGTATGAATCCGACTGCAAATGTTTCTCAAGTATTTCGCACGTGGCTTCGCCTCCCGCTCTAAGCAAATCGGCAGAAACACCATCAGCACCAAGGATTTTTCCTTTCTTGAAGGCACAGTTCACGCTCAGGGACGAAATCTGGGATTTCTACACAGTTGCGAAGTAGGCTCACCCTGTATAACACCTGAAAAGTGCGAGCTCTCAACTCCACCGAATAAGTGAGATAAAGGAGGAAGCCACCCTGGGGCGTCCACATCAGGAAGCCACTTTGGCACGCCAGCTTTGCGATCTTTGGAGCTCAACAGTGGCGAAATGAGAGCTGGTTTTCAATCATTAGCATCGTTTTTCCCTGCATTCCTAGCCTCTCTCTTTATTCAGGGCGGCTCGCATACATCGGTTACGAATGACGGAAGTTACAACCCTCGGACAACTCGTCCATTTCGCGTCCACAGCCCAATTTTCGAGGGACCATAACTCCGTTTCCAGAGGGTTGGGTCTTGTACGATTCCAGAGACACCAATGGAATCAGGGTGAGACCGTTTTCAAGATAGGCGGGAAAGCAGAAACACGATATAACTACGGAATTAGAATGGGATGGCTCAGACTACAACGCCTACGCATTTTGAAGCGTCAAAAACGACCTACAATGCCGTTACAGGAGTAAGAAATTGGCCCGCCCCTGTATCTGCCCGCCCCCTGTATTTGCCGCCTCTTCCAGAACAGGGGCCCGAAGCCATTTCCTTCGTCGCCGACGTATGTGAGTGGTTCGATAAGTACAATAAGGAAACCACATGCATCGACGACGGTGGTAACGGTCCAGCACC
This sequence comes from Aplectana chamaeleonis, assembly GCA_029168955.1. Taxonomy (NCBI): domain Eukaryota; kingdom Metazoa; phylum Nematoda; class Chromadorea; order Rhabditida; family Cosmocercidae; genus Aplectana; species Aplectana chamaeleonis. Next base: position 647,122 of record JAPDOI010000037.1, on the reverse strand, counting down.
CCTGTTTTGGGGGAGGAAGCAATTACACGGGGCGGGCAGATACAGGGGCGGGGCCAACTTCCTACTCTTGTGACATCAATGTGGGTCGATTTTGACGCTTCAAAATGCGTAGGCATTGTATTCTGTGTTTAAACACGTTCACAAGCGTGTATAGTGAACTTAAACAACCGCAAGGCTTTAGCGACCGCGAATAGGAGAGATGGTGACACTGAATCCTTCGTAAGAGAGGGACATGTAGGGAAAAATGTTTTTCTTCTAGTGTTTTTTCTCCATGTGTTCTTTTTTGTATTTCTTTCCCCTAATCGTTCAGCTGGTTTTTTTTTGTGTTCTCCTGTTTCTTTGGTAATTTAATTGTGATGCTTGTTGATGCTTTAGACTAGCTTACAATGCCTTCTTGCCTACAGCACAGCTGCGTGCTGTGCTTATCTGGGTCAAATTCCGGTCCGCAGTTGCGTCTCGACACGCTTTGCGGCCGCGCGCTTTCGAGTCGGAAGAGTTTCCAGCGTCGCAGCTGCCGATCTATTGACTCTAGGTGGGTTTTAGAAACTGGAAACTAAACGAAATTGAAGAAAACTGCATGAAAAGGTCATATTGAGTCGGATTGGAGGTGGAAACTCGATTGACTCGAGCGCGTGCGGCCGCAAAGCGTGTCGAGATGCAATTGCGGACCGGAGTTTGACCCAGATAAGCACATTATATGGTAGCTACGGTCGAGTTGGCGCACCAACTAAGGCGGTATTCGGGGTAGCCTCGCCCACGAATTGCAGTGCGGCTTCCGCATTCCCCTTCTGCACCGAACCTACACGATTCCATCCTTTGCCCTGGCTGCTGCATTTCTAGGCGATTTTTTTGTTTCCATGTCTATTGATTACCTTTGCGCATCAGCTCTTCGTGAATAAGGTGTAAGGGCATGCGCTCATTTATGTCGGTAGCTCGTATATATGTGACCTTGCAAATAATTTGTTTTCTGTTTCAATTTTCACCGATAAAACATTCAAGAACCAGCGTATTCGAGCGATAAAGAGCCGTGTAGAATTCGGTAACAACTCGCGCTCCATATCCGAACCTTAAATTTTTGGTTTTCCATGAATGTCCCTCGGGTATGTCGTTACGTTACGACAATTCGCTAGATCAGTTCAGCATCGTTTGAGACTCCTTCTTTGAGCGCCGGTCGAAATCAACTTGTTCCTGCGGTGCTTTCTGAGGGGTTCCTTAACTGGTATGCGACAAGCCTTGTTGATGACGGTCTTCTCCATATGCGCTGCGGATGGATCCGTTCTCAATTCACCTCGACGTTTGAGAAGATCTCGAGCTATGAAATTTATTCTTTTCTCTCCAGGCTGTTGAGCTACCATTGCAACTTTTCCCCATTGGAGCTGACCTTTGGCGAGCCCCTCGAAGTCCACCGTAGGTTCATCAACCAGTCTCCAAGAGTAGTCATTAACCACTGCTTCCATTGCAGCTTGGTTGTAATGAGGAAGCTAACAGGTGCAGGACGATGTGTAAACCTTTTGAGGACTCGTTTGTTTAGACGGATCTTTGCCCAAAGAAGTCTGTGATCAGACCCGCAGTCGAAGAACGGTACCACGCTAGTATCCATCAAACTTCACTTCCGATTAATAAGAACATAGTTCAGCTCCGAATGCGTTAATCCACTGAGACTTTCCCATGTTCATCGCTGGTGTATTTTCTTCTCAAACAACAAGTTGCATGATGACATCATTGCTGTCTCTGTTCTCGTCACCATGTGGACCAAATCTCCACTTACCGTCACATCCTTTGCCCGAAATGGCATTAAAGACCCCGCAAGCGAACTTGCCGTAGGACTTCTCCTTCTTGATTGCGGCTTTCAGCTCAGTGTATAAACTATCCTTCTCCTCTTCTTAGGCTACATCGGCAGGAGCATAACATTTCACGACGGAGATAATGGCCTTGTGTTCGGTTCTCAATCGCAGGATCGCCATACAGGGGCCCAAAACTTCGTGTGAGTGGACAATGTGCTGAAGTTCTGGGTGAACGGGGAAGCCGACACCTCCAATATTCTTCGCTCTAAACTTTTGTCCCATTATTATCAGCTAACCTTTATCAGTCTTCCTCGTGTACGGTTCCTTGACTTCCGTTTCCTGCATACAGACGAGATCGTATGCACTTGATTCTTCTGAACTTATGAAGAAGAGTTCTGAGGTCTGTGTCGGATACAGCTGTTCGGCAGTTGTATGTGCATGCGTTTAGACATTGTCCTCGTTGGGTGTGGGGTTTTCCAATGACGCTCCATCCTGATCATCGTCCGTCCTTGGTAGAGGCATCTCCGGGCGTCGTGGGAGAGCATATCCGATTCCGGGTCGGTTCCATATTTTTAGCGAATGTAGGAGCCAGCTTGTGGTTTAGTTACTCCCAGAGTGGAGTGCAGAGCCGGTGCTTTCGGGAGCCACCCGTTCTCACATAAGATAGACTAATACTACGGCGAACAGCTTGACCGTTTGTGCCAAGGGCCATTTCGCGAGGCGAATCTCGGTCATCAATGTTCCCCCCCCCACCACGATGAGGTGACACATAAAGAGGAAGGCAGTGTTCACGATAATAAAAAAGTGTTCTAGTTTTCACGAGGAATGGGTAATGGAGGGGCACACTGCAACGTTAACGTTGAAAGAACGCATGAAAACGCACCAGTAAGACCTTCAAAACAGCCCGAAGTTGCCACTCTGCCAACACGTAACTAGATGCTTCCGAGGGCGCGGCCTGTAACGCCGGCCCATTCCATGTAGCGAGAATTTAAATGCTTTAGCTACGATAGTTAAACCCCGCATATTCTTGTGTCGAAGGTACAAGGGTGCAAATTCTACGCGTAAAAACGAAAGTTAAAGGCAGTGGTCACGGTGAAAAACGTTAACTAAAAATCTACAAAAATCAGCTTAGATTGAAAACAGCTGAAAAACTATGAAGGTAGCGCGGTGAAAAACGGCCTAGAATTTGAATTCCTAAGGCCCAAAGTTGCCAGTTCGTGCACACGTGCACAGCGCCGACGAAACAGATCACAGTCTCAAGCCGAGCAGTCAAAAATCATCGACATTCAGAGAGAGAAATAAATGGGAAATTACCCAATAAAAACAGTTGAGCAATGAAGGAAAGCCCTCCAGTCAATGTTTTTGACTAGATGTGTACATAAACCCGAAGGTTCGTTGATTGAAATTCAATTTCAAGCCAGCTGATGTTCTTGATATAAGAGGTCATCGATGCCGATGATGTGGAGTGGGCTCGTTCAACATCAAAAGACAAGAAAGCTAAGGCTTCGACTTTGGCCCAAAACAGTGGTTTTTTCGCGTTTTTTTTTCTTTTAGATCCTACTACTCGAGACCAAGAAAAGGGTTTAGAGAGAAAAAGACGGCAAGCATATTTGATCGCGACCACTGCCTTTAATTTCGATACATTGATGTCTCTGTCGCTAAACCCGTATAATCTCGCTAAAATTTTGTAGCGAAAATCTACGTGTTTAGCGACAGCCTGTGTTGAAATGCAATCTCAAATCCGCGCTGGCTACGCGGAACGCACGGATGCCGTTCGAACAGTATGGCCCAGTCAACTCACAGAGTGATTACTTGACGCTCTGTAGTTGGTCGTGGAGGGTGACCCGGTATCGCTCTCTGGAAGGCCTTGCTATGGCTAATTTAGACCGCTGGGATGCTGCAGGCCGTGGGTAAGAAGCGGTAATCCGGTCGATCGCAGCTGGGATCTTCCTTTCTAGTACAGGCCAGAACTGGGTGAGTCGATCGACCGAGTGTTGTAACGAGAATTTGCGTAGTATATGCGGGCGCTGTAGCTAAAATTTCACCAACTGGTGCTAAACTTTCCGTGATTCATGTAAATTTTCGTGTCAAAATTAGACTAAATGCCTCCGAAACCCTGGGCATCTCCGGTTTCCGTGTGAGGCATCTAGCTACTCGGTGGCAGAGAACTTTGAGCGCAGGGCAAACCACAAAAGCGCAATGCCCGCGCTCCGACGTCAGCGAATGAAAAGTTGAAATCGTGAAATGAGTGATGGTTTCCGATCAAAAGCCCTGTTCTTCCCTTCATTCTCAACTTCTCCCTTTACTCAGGTCAGCTCGCATACATTGCCTGCAAAAAACGGAAGTTGCAAGCCTCGAACAACTCGTCCGCCATGCTTCATTAGCTCAATTTTTGAGGGACCATAACTCGATTCCAGAGACATCATTAGAATCAGCATAAGACCGTTTCCAAGATAGGCGGAAAAACAGAAAAACGATTCTGAGCTTGGACTGTGCATTTAAGTGTTAGGGGTCGTTTATACTCCCTCCGACGAGCGGCGCGGCACAGTGAAACCCTGTAATATTAATCACGCGGCGCGGCACGATCGATACTAAGGAATTGCACTTCGCCGCGCCGCTCGGCGGCGGAAGTATAAACGACGCCTTAGGGGTCGTTTACACTCCCGCCGCCGAGCGGCGCGGCACAGTGCATTCCTGTAATATTGATCACGCGGCGCGGCACGGTCGATACTAAGGAACTGCACTTCGCCGCGCCGCTCGGCGGCGGAAGTATAAACGACGCCTTAGAGGGACATTTTGCACTTATTATCTGCCTCTCTCGGATGTCTGCATACATTTCATCCTCTGGCCAACTGCTGGCTTTCGGATATTGTGCAGAAGAATTATTTGTCACGGAAACATATGTATAAAGTTTAATGCCGTAAAAAATCTCAAATACTGTTCGTTGAAAATTTTTCATTGGTTTTTTTTATTTCTGTTTTCTGTCCATTTTGGAGATTGTTTTCCGTTTTCTGTGTAACTGAATTTTCTGTTTCCTGTTCTCTGTTTCCAAACAAAAATTTCACATTCTTGATTCACATGTGACTTGCATTGACAGAGATATGTTGCAAGTATTTTATGTTACATGTTAATTTATTCGTAATTTATGTTACAAGTGTCAAGTTTTGAGCAATTGAAAACAAATTACATGTAAAGTATCCCGGCAGATGTTCAGTTGCCGTGCGAGTGAGGGGTCCCATAGAGGGAGACCGGCAGTTCTCGCGATAAGGGCCAGGATTGACGCGCACTGCATTGTTTATTCAATTCTCGACCGTGCATGAAGCTTTTGGCCCATTGCTGTATTCGTAACTTCTTCAAGTCACTGGTTTGTTTAGCCATTGTTTACCCATGGGAATGACGTGCCATCGTGCGGGAGTAATTATATATTATATATTTATATCACATATTTATTTACATAGACAAGCCCATGTAGAAAAGCAAAAAGTACATAACAGAAAATATCTTTACGCAAAACGTACTCTTTACTCTTATCAATAAAGACGGAACTAATTAAGAAGAAAGTAGTAGGAATTTATAAGAAACAATAAGAAGGGCTTTCAGTTAATTTTCTGGCAGATCTCCTCATGATGGTCTCGTAATTGTCAGAATTAACAGATGCACGCTAACGCGCTCCGAACGTAACGCCATGGTACTGTAGAACATTCCTTTCCGCACCCATCCACCGCGCGCGACGGTCTTGCCGCGTTGCGGCGGGAGAAATGAATGAACGGGGCTGCGACGGTAGATCACCCTGCGCGAATCGAAACTCCATTTCCAGTGAAGCCACCAACCCCTAACGGCCAGCCTCCTAGTCCATGCTTAGACTAAATCGAAAACGGAAATCATATTTAATATAAAATCCATCCGAATGATACTGTCCGCGCACATTCAGTTTTTCCATGTATGTATGTGTATTACACAAGGCACACCGGACAGACGTGAAAAAGGAGGCCGAATGCTCCGGGTTTCTTGCACGAGTTTTTCTCCAGAATTTGAGTGTTTTGGGTGGCCACTTTGCGATATCCATATCGCAACCTGGTAAGCCTATCCGCGCAAAATAGCAAAAAAATTATACGGTTTCTTGCGCATACGCTGCCTCTTGAAGCTCAAAACTTTGCTTAATTCATTGACAGCCTTGGCCATTCCGATTTCCATTGCCAGATTCCACCAGACCTCAGCGTTTTCCATTTTTCGTAGATTCCTAAATAATATCCTATCATCCCTCACTCAAGACTGCAAATAGAGTTTCTTAGATGTTTTCAAAAGCTGAATGGTGAACGTACAACCAACACTGCATATTCTCAGGCATTTGGCCGCTCGAAGCGGGACCGGCTCCTCCCACTTATGACGTCACCGCCCGGACAGCAGCCGAGGCTGAAAATGCGGCCGAGGTTGCTGTTCGGTTGAAAAAGCAACCGACGGCCCCTGTCCGGGCGACTGCTGTGCTCTAGGGAGAGAGCAAGAGACGCAGTGCGCCCTACTGGTTTTTGACTGGTCCCGACACGATTCCCTGGCATCGCGGCGCGGCGCGTTCTACGTTCGGCGCGTTGGTTTTTGTGACCTCCCACTCGTTTTTCTTTGTTTTTCTTTTGTGGTTCGTGTATGGTTCATGTCTCGTTTCTGGAAAGCCACGATGCAGCCGTTATCAAGCTATTTCGGGAGAGGAGCGGTTGTTTGTCTAACTGTGGTGAGCGCGAAGCGCTCACCAGATTTGGCTTTGATTCGCCATCGCGCAACCCCCTGATCTCAGTATCAGGGTCCAGAGTAAACGTAGGAAGACCGTTCTTTTCGCATTTAATACACTTTGGAAAGGTGAATAACTGTTCAAAAAATGGTCCGGAATGGTCACATGAGATTCGAGAAAAAGTGTCAAAACCACGTCATTTTGGTCGAAAAAATGTTCCTCTCCTTTTTTTTCAGTTGGCGTTCACGATCTTGTTGGAACACTTATCGTTGAGCTAGAGAGCTCATTTTTGGCCAGGAAGCTGGTTTTGTTTGCACCTAGCTCCTGTCAAATTTTGAAGTTGGTAGCTCAATTTTTGCGGAAGCCAAAATTGAGGGTAAAGAAAGACAAAAACACGTAAACTTGTTATTAAAAACCAACCGACGTTTACTCATTCGTAAAAATGAACTAGTGAAATGAACACCCTTACTGATAGGCTTTTGCTCAGGATTTGACGGGGCAACGCTTCAATCAATACGGCGGGATCTCGGAAGTACTTTTTGAAACGCCGCACGGTGTGACTCAGAAGTGCGCCACAGAACGCCGTAGATACTGTGCGGGACCCCAGCAGGAAAGCGAAAGACGTCGTAAAACATATGTGTGACCAAAGTAGGGGTGCGCCGGACGCCGTAGAAAGTGTGCGGGACCCAAATGGGTGTGCGCAGAACGCCGTAGAAAGTGTGTGGGACCCAAATGGGTGTGCGCAGAACGCCGTAGAAAGTGTGTGGGACCCAAATGGGTGTGCGCAGAACGCCGTAGAAAGTGTGCGGGACCCAAGTGGGAGTGCACCGGACGCCGTAGAAATTGTGCGGGACCAAAATGGGTGTGCGCAGAACGCCCTAGAAAGTGTGTGGTACCCAAATGAGAGTGCGCCGGACGCCGTAGAAAGTGCCGTACCCAAATGGGTGTGCGCAGAACGCCGTAGAAAGTGTGCAGGACATCAGTGGGAGTGTGCAACATGTAACAGAATGTGCGCAGGACACGAGTGGGAGTGTGCAGGATGTCATAGAAAGTGTGCAGGACATCAGTGAGAGTGTGCAGGACTATAATTGGGAGTGTGCAGCACCTCATAGAAAGTGTGTAGGACATCAGTCGAAGGGTGCAGGACATCAGTGGGCGTGTGCAGGACGTCATAGAAAGTGCGCAGGCTATCAGTTGGAGTGCGCAGGACGTCATAGAAGGGGAGGGGGGCAGGACATCAGTGGGTTTACTTTCATCTAACACCACCAGGCATAAATCATGCTAGAAAGGAAACCCTTAGAAAAAATAAATGAAATTCCTGAAAGTTTAGGTTCCTGGCAAAAGTAAAGATTTGGCATGGTCACAAAAATATACTCAGTTAAAAAAAGGGAAGATAAAGAAAAATAGAAAAAGGTTTTGAAATGTTCCTGAGAACGATTTGGCGTAGAATAATTTGTTTTTCGGGAAATGAAGTGAAATAGTTGAAAGTATGATTTGGCAGTCGAGTTTGAACCAACTATTGATAAGAGTTGTGCGAAACGAGAGATCGCCTTGTCTGTGCTTATCCGTGGAACATATCAAAGCGAAATCACGCGTGAAATGGGAAGCATCGAAACTTTTTCGGGAGCTGTAATGCGGCGGTCTTCACGTATTAGGTGAAGCAAAATCAACACGCGTGATTTCGCTTTGATATGTTCTACGGATAAGCACAGACAAGGCGATCTCTCGTTCTGCACAACTCTTATCAATAGTTGGTTCAAACTCGACTGCCAAATCATACTTTCAACTATTTCACTTCATTTCCCGATAAAAACAAATTATTCTACGCCAAATCGTTCTCAGGAATATTTCAAAACCTTTTTTTCATTTTTCTTTATCTTCCCTTTTTAACTGAGTATATTCTTGTGACCATGCCAAATCTTTACTTTTGCCAGGAACCTAAACTTTCAGGAATTTTACCATTGTATATTTCCAAAAACAACCGCTCGGCTTCCATTGTGAAGCCATCATAGCAGCGTCGCGTCACGCGGCTAAATCTACGCCTGACATCCGACGTCAATTATGGTGTGTCGTTTGCGCCACTGCAGACAAGACACAATAAATGACGGCGACCTTCGTAAATGCGCTTCGCCGCATTGCTGTGGCAAAAATCTATCGGAAAACTATGTTTAACCTTGAGGTATGTTTTTTAGAAGGTGCAAGAACGATGAAAGCAGAAATTTTAAGGTGAAATATGAGAAAGTTTTTTTTACAACGCGGGGCACGCTCTGGGTGAAGCGATATTAGCTTTTAATCATGCGACGAATGCTCTGCATGAAGCGCTACTAGCTTTAAACCACGCTGAGCACGCTCTTCATGGAGCGCTGTTGGTTTTTTACCACGCAGCGCACGCCCTAGATAAAGCGCTGCTAGCTCTAAATTGCGCGGGGCACGCTCTGGCTGAAAGGCTACTAGCTCTAAACCACGCGGAACACGCTCTGGGTGAACCGCTACTAGCAATAGACCACGCGGCGCACGCTCTGCATGAAGCGCTACTAGCTTTAAACCACGCTGGGCACGCTCTTCATGGAGCGCTGTTGGTTTTTTAGCGCGCAGCGCACGCCCTAGATAAAGCGCTGCTAGCTCTAAATTACGCGGGGCACGCTCTGGCTGAAAGGCTACTAGCTCTAAACCACGCGGGACACGCTCTGGATGAACCGCTACTAGCTATAGACCACGCGGCGCACGCTCTGGATGAAGCCCTACTAGCTTTAGCCACGCGGGGCACGCTCTTAATGGAGCGCCTTAGTTTTTCACCACGCGGGGCACGCTCTGCATAAAACGCTACTACATTGTAACCACACGGCGCACGCTCTACACGAAGCGCTATTGGTTTTTACCACGCCGCGAATGCTTTGTATGAAGCGCTACCCGCAGCTCACAACGCGTCGCACGCTTTGTATGAAGCGCCACTCACAGCTCACAACGCGTCACACGCTATGCATCAAGCGCAACTGGCTTTTTACGACGCGGCTTACGCCGTCCCATGGAGCGCTCGTGTTCCTCATCAGCAACTCAGTTGGAAAGCCAACCGGACGTCACCTCGAGCGGACCTCAGTCGCCCGGACACCTCGGTCGCCCGAGTGGGTGCCTGATTTTCGCTCGGAGCGGAGAGACAGCGACGCTCGGGTTGCTGTCCGGGTCCGCTCCGAGCGGCCAATCGTCTGAGTTGTCTAAGGGGAGCGGATTCCCAATTTCTTGATCTCCGTAAATATTCGTCTCCCAATTTTCGGTTTTCCGAAACAACCTAAAATACTGAAAAAATGAAACTGCGAATTTGGGCCACATTTTCTTGAGTGTTGTCGAAGAGGTATAAATTCAAATTCGATTACCGATCTACCGTCACTAGTCAGGTATTCGAGAGTTAGTAAGGCAGAGCAAGGGGCTTACAACAGCCGTTACTGGTCGTGTTATAGGCCTCGTTTGTTCCCCCAATGGTCGCACAGAGCAGCATGTTGTGTCCTCTTGCTCACCTGACTGCCCAGCTGCGGCTCTCTATCGTAGCCTCGCGTAAGGGTGGAGTCGCCCCCCAAACTGCTTCAGTCGTCTCCGCTTCTGCTGCTCCCCAACGGCTGCTCTTGCTTTCCCCACAGTTGTTCCTCATTGTAGAACCAACTAGTGCTACTCATTGTCTACCCCAACTGCCTGCTGTTCGGAATCACCCCCACTGTAGACCCTACCCCGTGGTTTGCAATGGGGGTAATCGCCCACAACGGACCGCGGGGGAGACGGCGCCTTGGGGCCTGCAGTGATGGAGGAGTGCGGGGGAGAGTAATTCTGACAGCAGGCCTGAAAACTGTCTGCTGTGTGCTATCAACCGCACTGCAGACGACGGGAGAGAATCCCTCCACACCAGCGGTTAAAATGCGTGATCCTTTGGAGCGTGAATTGAGTTTACCTTCTGGGACCGGCATCGGAATGTCGAGTGAGGCATTCTGTGTAATGGAGCTCCTTATATATGTATGCATGGTTTCCAAATTATATATAGTCTGACGCTTGGACCAGCGGTGTCGGCGGCACCAGCGGTCAACCGAGGTTTCGATCACATACGGCGATCTACCGTTGCAGCTCCGTCCATTCACCAGACTAAATTGGTCACGTGAACTCTTCATACCTTCCGCACTACTCGAGTTGGTGATACTGGTGCCGAACAGGAGAAAACGGAATAGGAACAATGGAGTTGCATGCTCTCATTTTAGTTTCGAACATGTCCACTCTACAAGCATATCTAGTTTGTCAAGAAGGCTATCAAGCATTCTGAAAAATGCGGTGAACTCCGCTATCGACAAACTGGGCATCGCTTTCTGCAGAATCTGATGAGAAGTATGCAGGACCTCACGGAAAAAGTTTGTCTCTTTTGAAAAACCCGTTCTAGTTCGGCTCTGACAAGCTCAGACATTGGCTGTTATGAACCCGATACCAAAAAGCAGGGTAGTTATCAACCGCCAACCAATAGGATACCAAAATCGATTACAGCAAACCAGAGTGCGGCCACGTTCGCAGTGTATTGCTTTGCTATAGATTTGGTATTGGTGGAAACAGCAGGCTGTTATGAACCGCCAAAGAATACGATTGTCTGTTATAATCCGCCAACCAAAAACGTCTTTCCGAGTTGACGATCGGTCCGCTCGCTTTTTATGCTGTAAACGTCCAGCGTCGTAGACATAAAAAATTGATTGATCTCTGTTTCGTTCTATTATTTATTAATATTTATCCTTGTTTCTCTGTTTTCTGCTTTTATAAGCCTACTTCTTCAATTTTCTTACTTCTTGCTGTGATTATTGATCGATTTCGTCTTACCTCTTCTTCTTCTTCTTCTTTGCAGCCACATTGAGGGTTTTGTCATAGGTTGAGAAACTGGGCGACCAGTAACGGATTCGTCCATAAGTCCATTACGGTCAGCGTGGTAGGTCTCTCCGGACATTTGAAAAGGTGTGCAGTATCATGGCCGAGGCGGCCACAGTCCGGGCAAACATCTGATTTGCTGCTGTCTATTTTGCTGACGTAGGACATAAGCATGGTAGAATGACCACAGCGCAGCGATGCCAGGGTGCACCTGGCCCTTCTTCCGAGTTCAGCCTCGGATGTGCAGACTTGGGGCGGCACTACCCCCAATATGGGATTAATGGCCGCCTTTTCCAGATGGCACCGTACTAACTGAGTATGCTCCTCGCGCAACAGACGGAGTCGTTCTTGCTGTGAGTCGTGCCATCTTTGTAGATTGACTTTGCTGGGAGCATCGGCGAATGGCTTTCTGACGCCTCTCTCTCTGACGGAGTTTAGCACTCTCCAAGACGGGTGATTCGGTTGTTTGACAATGTTGATGAAAAATTGTTGGGCCTGGAGCTGACAGTGCTCCCTTACTGGTAATAAGCGGGTCTCAGCATGCAAGTGATCGACCGGGGAACTTCTTGCACATCCGGTGGCGATTCGAAGAACTGCATTCTGTATGCGTTGCATCTTAGTCCAAGAAGATTCCGAAACTAGATGCTGCCAGACTGGTGCGTCGTATTCTAGTGCAGGCTGGAGAATCACCTTATACGTTGTAATAATGGTTTCTTTGCTACTACCCCATGAAGTACCGCCCAGGGCTCTAAGCACGTTAAGCTTCGCTTTCACGATAGCCTGCTTCTGTTACGTGTTCTTATGGAACTTGAGCGATGGATCGAGCACGAGTCCGAGAAGTTTTGGGAAGCGGGCCGCAGGCAATTGATCTCCATTCCATACGACATATGGTTTCCGTTTTCAAATTAGTGTGACGCATGGACCAGGCGGCTGGCCGTGCGTGGTTGGCGGCCTCACTGGAGAACGGGGTTTCAATTGGCGCGGGGTGATCTACCGTCGCAGCCCCGTCCACTTAGCAAACTAAAATTAATGCGCGTACTCTACGGATGCGCGCTGTGTTCAGATGGGTCCGTTGTGAGTACGGATACCGATGACTTTGACGCAGAAATCTTCAGCATTTTGCGGTCGAAGAAGCTCTTCAGTGTGATCAAGTACCCGCTAATCTTAGCGGCGGCCACATTTATGTCCCGATCACGACACAAGACAGTCATATCGTCAGCGTAAGCGACCACCTTGATATCCTGGGGAGGGGCGGGCATATCTTCGAGGTACAGACTGAAGAGAGCAGGCGACAATACGCCGTCCTGTGGGACTCCAGCTGCAATCGGAATGCTGTTTGAGACATGATTCTGGAACATCACTCTAGCCCGTCTTCCCTTAGTGAATGCAGCTATCCAGCGCTTTTGCCATGGCGGGATTGATGACTCCAGTAAGTTGTTTGATAAGATACCAAGATTCACTGTGTCGAAAGCCTTAGTGAGATCCAAGGCAACAGCTACAGTTCTTTCCGGCTTATAGGCGTTGAAACCATCAATTGCATAGCTCGTAATTTCTAACAAAGCTGTCGTGGTGGAATGCATTTTTCTGAATCCATGCTGAAACACCTGTCTCTCGTTATGCTCAGCCAGGTCCTTGACGATCAGCTTTTCAGCTACTTTAGCAAAAGAAGACAACAAGCTAATGGGCCGATATCCCTTGACTGAAGCTTGGGGCTTGCCAGGCTTGGGCAGCGGAACGACGTTTGCCGTCCTCCAACTCTGCGGGATAGTACACGACCTGAACGAGGAGTTTATCACATCAGTGAGAAGCGGTAGTGAGTCAGTGGGTATCTTCTTCAAGACAGCAGGACATATCCCATCAGGACCAATAGCTCTAGAATTTCATATTTCCATTATGATCTTCTCAACTTGCGCCGTAGTAAACGCTTCGGCCGTGCTCATAAGCGGGAAGCGGCACAGCTCTCTTACAGTCACTCTATTCTGCGGACCTCGTTTAGCACTGGTGATGAAAAAACTTTTCCCGAGCGCATAAGCGGCTTCCTTTCCTGATTTGAATACACCGTTGTCGAATTCGGTTGTGGAGACGGTGGCGGGTGAGCTTTTACCCGAAAGCTTCCGTAAAACCTTCCAAGTAGCTGCACTGTCCGTCTTAAAATCCAACTGCCCGGTGAACTTCTCCCACTCTTCTTTCTTAAGTCTGACCAAATCCTTTTGGATCTCACTGACAAGCTCAGCAACCACGGGGTCCAGATGATTAACCGCTCTCCTCGCATCTCTCGTTCTAATTTTGTCGAGGATGTCTCTGTTGACATTTGGATAGAACGTCTTGACGCGACCGATAGGAATAGCCGCATTCATGGCCTTGCGAATTGCGTCAGATAAATGGCACTCTTTCTGGTGCACGTCGCCATTCCAATGGTAATCTGCCGATAGGCGAAGCGCAACTTCACTGAACAGGCGCCAGTCTGCTCGGCCTAAATTAAGATAAGAACGTTGGCGAACACCAGAAAAGGGAGCGAGAGAATTGGATAGATCGATGTGGACAAAGACAGGAACGTGGTCACTTGGCAGAGTAGTCGAGGTAGACCATGAGCAGCAGCTAGAAAGGTTGGACGAGACAAGAGATATGTCTGGGCTAGAAGACCGCCCGTTGGCAGGGAGACGAGTGGGCTGATCATCGTTTAAAATGACCACGTCGCACTCATCTGCCCATTCTTCGACGTCATTTCCTCTAACATCAGGACCGAGAGACGAGCAAAAGGTGTGAGCGTTGAAATCACCCGCGAAAACGACCGAGGATGAAAGGGAGCAGTCGCTCAGCTGCTTGAGAAGTGGGATAGGACTGTAAGATGAAGGGCATGAAGTTGTAGGTGGAATGCATATGTTGAAAAGAGAAAGAGGTGTTTTAGGGGGAGATGGATTGGGAGGTACTCGAGAGTACCATCCGTGGGGGTGCTGGGAATGAGGTGTGAAGGAAGTGAAGATAGAACAAAAGTAGAAACTCCAACGCCGAGAGATGACCTTGGAGCATGGTAAGAAGTATAGCCTGGGATGTTGGGATGAGGATAGGTAGGGGATGGAGAGAGCTTGGTTTCTTGAACCATGATCACGTCTGGATGGTAAGTACTGCGAAGAGAGAGAGTTCAGAAAGCTTGGCACGAAGGCCGTTTAGATTGATACGCACAATTGAAAGGGGGCGACTTGAGATAGAGGAATCTGAGCTGGAAGGTGAGGAGCATAATACACAACGAAAAGATGAGTTATGATGCCTCACAGAACTGAGACCCGAACAGGGGAAGTGCACCCACCTTTGGCATCCGAAGCACTGGACGCTGGTATGTCTCCAGTTAACATCATTGCCGCACGTGGCGCATAGATACTTCTGAGCGGGTCCAGGATTCCTCTCCACGCCGGCCCTTTGCAGAAGAATCCGAAGGAGAGCTGCGGCCAGCCAGCACCTCTCCCATGACAAAAACCCTCTTCGCGGAGGGGATGACGTCGGTTTGCACGGAGGCGATCTTCTTTCCTCCACACTGCCACGGCACGAACGTACGACATCTCGACAGCGTCTTACCTCTTCTTCTACAGGTACTTAAAATTGGCGCTATTCTTGGAGTTAACTTTTTTCAACCAGTGTTTTTTCTCAAAATTGGAAAGAATATTAGAAATTATCCGTTAAATAGGGTGCTTGTGTGCGCCACTGCTGAGGCACTGCCATAATCGACGGTTAATTCATAATTTTTTGCTCCATATTGGAGAAAAAAGCACCGGGGATACTGCAAAACGGTCCGGTTCTCGTACAACAAAAACACATCCAAAGTCTCGCATA
Organism: Aplectana chamaeleonis; assembly: GCA_029168955.1. Taxonomy (NCBI): domain Eukaryota; kingdom Metazoa; phylum Nematoda; class Chromadorea; order Rhabditida; family Cosmocercidae; genus Aplectana; species Aplectana chamaeleonis. The sequence continues at coordinate 631,903 of JAPDOI010000037.1, read as the reverse complement.
GATTTTATTCAATAACTTTATTTTTCAATCAAGAAACACCCGGAATGTATTTATGTGATTGGTTTAGTTACGACAGCCTGTGCCCGCAGACAACAGACCAAGAAAAAATACTACGCAGGAATAACATGAAAAAATATAAGAAGCAGAAAAAAAGCAACCAGACCACCGACTTTTTTGTTGTCGTGAGCTGTACGAGGACGTGAGGTCATGGATTTCAAGCATTGTAGAATAACAGGTTATAGATTTCACGCATTGTCAATTGATCCTCTTGTCCCAGCTGCTTAAACTCGCGTTAGGGTTGGGCGCGTGGTGTGGAGCTCCTCATGGGGGTCTGAGCTGCGGAGGGGTGAGGTCTGAGCTTTGCCGATAGACCAAAAGAACTATTCTGGACGGGGGTGTAGACTGGTAGAAGTACTTTGTTTGAGGCTCGGTCCATACGAGGCGAGAGCGTGCGATTACGCAAAATCGATGGTCATCGTCGGCACATGATTCGCTAGCCGCTCACAGTCGCTCCCTCTCGCGCGCCCTCGCCCGCTCGCTCTCGCGCGCTTACGCCAGTACCACGGAGCAAGCAGCAAGTTTCAAGCTTACTGCTCCATCCAGGGATGAGCGGAAATCCGCGTTTCGCGTTCTTTTAATTTGCAATTAAATATACCCGTTTTTGTCCTTCCGCGTTCCGCCTTCCGAAAACCGCAAAAAGTGCTGCGGGACGCGGAAAATGCGGAACGAAATATCGCGACTTCGTCCTTATTGAAAATTTCCCCGATGTTTCTACACTGATTTGAATATTTTGACATTACATCAAATCTTCTATTTTTGTCTTCTCCTACCTCGTCGTGAAGAGAATAATGCTTACTTGCATCCAATACAGCGCAGCGCCATATTATCGAGAAGAGTAGAATGTTCAGTGAAATTAGACTTTATGAGCGTTCCAAAACAAGGTACAATTATAGCGATGAGTGTTTCAACGTTTTAGGGTTGAAAAATCACGTTTTCGTGGTACAGAGCAATTTTGGAAACCTGAGGGGAACTGATAGCTGGTTGAAACTCTTATCTTCGGCTAACCAAACAGATAAGTTCCCGGAACATATGCTATTGGTATCGGGTTCATAACAGAAAGTGTCTGCTGTTATCATCCGCCAACCAATACGATATGTTCCGGCAGGTGCTCGGCGGATCATATGCTATTGGTATTGAGTTCATAACGGCGAATGTCTGAGAGCCTAGTTTTCGCGATTAATGTTAGACAAGGGCCAGTATTACTAGAGTCTTGAATGTGCAACTCGACACTCATTCATCTCGCGTACATCCTTAGATTGTCTTCTTACAGATCCAGCCCATTCTTATGAATGTCCTACACATTCGCCTTGACGGCCTTAAAGGCAGTGTTCACGATAAAAAATGTGTTCTAGTTTCCACCAGGAATGGGTAGTGGAAGGGCACACTGTAACGTTAACGTCGAAGGAACGCATGAAAACGAGCCAGGAAGAGCCCCAAAAGAGCCCGAAGTTGCAACTTTAAGCGCATTGAAAACCCCAAAAGCGCATCACACGCCCACCGACGTGAACAAATGAATGCTCGAGATCGTGAGATGAGCGATGATTTCCGATCATTAGCCCCGTTCTTCCCTTCATTCTCAATTTCTCTCTTTACTCAGGTCAGCTCGCACACATCGGCTGCAAAAGACGGAAGTTACAAGCCTCGGACAACTCGTCCACCATGTTTCCTTAGCTGAAATTTTGAGGGACCTTAACTCCGTTCCCAGAAGGTCTTGTACGATTTCAGAGACATCATTGGAATCAGTATGAGGCCGTTTTCAAGATAGGCGGAAAAACACAAAAACGATTTTTATCGTGAACACTGCCTTTAATACATTTCGCGAGGTCCTGCACACTTCCCACCAGATCCTCTCAGGCAGTAACACCGGGTGGAGGGGCGAGCATTACCGGCTGGAAAAACATTGTACCCAGGTGAGCTCCGCTATTCACTGCCCCTCCGCCGGTAAATGCTGAGGCAAACTGGGGATCGGAGCCCCGTCCGACAGCCGTCGGAGCGGTCGAGGACGTAGGCTCCGACAGCCAAAGTAGGCGGAGCAGTTCCCCCCCTGCTGCTGCATTCGGTGCCCCTGCAGCTGCCTTCAGTGCCTCTGCTCAGGCACTTTTTAGGTGCCCCTGTTGTCGCTTTCGGTGCCTCTGCTCCAGCCATTGAAAGATGCCCCTGCTGCCGCCTTCGGCGCCCCTGCTTCAGCCATTTCTAAATGCCCCTGCTCCGGCACTTTCAAGGTGCCCCTGCTCCAACCCTTTCAAAACTTCCCTGCTACCGCTCTCGGTGCTACTGATCAAGATGCCTCTGTTTCCACCGTTCATGGCCCTTCTCGGGCTATTTCGACAATACAGCTGTTTTCAAAGTCTCTAAACGAGGGGGAAATCATACATTGTAATAAAAAGCGAAAAAAGTTTCAAAGAGAATTTTATTTATCTTATCGAGGGCCAAGCACCAACGTAGACACGAAAACTAGTTGAAGCGCCAATTAATCAACGTCAATTAATCAAGGTAATTCGTAAATCAAGGTGATTCGTAAATCAATCACAGCGAATGTAGCGTGTTCCGAGGTATAATTTTCTTCTCTCTGTATCTTCAACCTTGCACATTTCTTTGATGAACTTGCGCATCTCAAATAATGCAAAAATGTTCGCTTGCCGTGCAGCACTAATGATTCCCCTTGCGCTCAAAATGGGGAAATCGTCGTGAAAAATCAATTGTTTTCGTATTTTCTGAACAAGTGTAAGACAGCTTATTTACATGATGATGTTCTCCCCGTATTAGATAATGCCAAAACTAGTTTCGACAGTGGGGGGAGTCAAAGAATTGTTTCTCACCCATTGCAGATTTTCTCCCACCTAGGACACGGACCCCTCAGGGAAAATCAGAGAGCATTCTACATTTAATTTTCGAATCATAAAAAAACGCAGGTCCTGAACCTATAGCGAAAAAATTGGAGACGGGCTCCCTTGACTTCTCAATCGTCGGATTGAGAGCCAAAATGTATAAAAACCTCCTACCGCAGCTTGGTTGTTGTTGAATTATGTGATAGGGCGCGATTGTAAAATGTAGGGCATAACCTGAACTGCATGCGTAGAGTTGCGCTTTTTCTCAATTTTTTTAGCTCAATTTCACATCTACCTTAGGCATCTTCCGTAGTCCTCACCGCAAGCGCAGCACGCGCGGGACGGGCGGTGGACTATGAAACTTTTACCCGCGCTGCACACGCGGATTGCGCGTGGCTCCCATCCAACACCGCCATAGCGGCGCTGCCCAAACCGCCGTGACGGTTTCACCATTTGAAGCAATACTCTTGCCTCAGTTTGGGTCCACTCCAACATAACCAATTCTAGGACTATCCCACGTCACCGTATACGCGAATGCAAGCCAGGAATTTCTGTGTATAATAATAATTTATTACGTTGTTTAAGACGCTGTCCGAAAAGCTGTCTCCTAATTGATTTGAATGGGTCAATTCCCCCAAAATTTCGACTGAGAAATCGAGATTTAAAACTATTTGCGGATTAATTTGTGGACACTTTGAAAATTCTTTACACTGGCGTAGAAATTCAAAGTTGTCACCTTAAATTGCCGAATACTCAAAATGAGGTATTTCAAATTCCTGAATAAACTAAACCGAATATTTAAAAACTGATTACCTTGAAATCTCGAATGAATCGAAGATGTGGAAAACCGAATAATTCGAGTTTGTGCACGTATCAAATACTTGTAAACACGAATAATTTGGATTGCAGAATGAATAGTTTTCAGAAAAAATCGAAATTTTCAAATGAATAAAATATTCGAAAAAATCAGAAATTGAGATTCCCGAATGAACCGAGAATATCAAACTATAAATTTCCTCAATTAATCATCACTGATGGGGTAATGTCTGTGCCATTTTCGTAGGAAGTCGTGACACACCTCCGTGGCTTACGCCGAAGCGAAGATATCATTGATGAGGTAATAATACCTGCGCTTTCGCTCGTGCCATGTATGCCGCGTAGCTGCGTCTTTCTAAGCAATTGACATATATGATTAAAGTGTCTCATGTGATTAGAGCAACACCTATCCTCAATCTCTGGATGAGGGGAAGCCGCGACGCTGTTATGATAGCTTCAACATAAAATCCGAACGGTTAATTTAAAGGCAGTGTTCACGATGATTTTCGTCCCCGAGTTTTCCACGTAAAACAAAGCGTTGGCCTCCAAGTGCTACCAAAATTACGAAGGAACGGCGAGAAACGCATTGCAACGTCGTTTTTCAGTGACATTATTCTACAACATGGACTAGTTGTCGGGGTGAATGAACATGTTCATGGTGGTTGTAACCGGTGGAAAATTGGGTCAATCGAAAATAGAAGAATATTTTACGCAAAACAGGATTAGTTAGGGCCCTAAGGAAAGAATGGAGCAATAGAGGGTAAAGAATTTCAATGGACGAGTCCACAAAAGATTTCATTGTGACAACAAACACTTTCTGTGATCATTCAGAATTGCTTGATTCCTTAGCTTCATGAAGCTTAGATATTCGTTGGATATTGAAGCTATACTGCGTTGAGATAGATATTGAAGCTATCGATATAGCGTATAAGATAGCGTTAGATATAGAAGCCATACTGCATTAAGATAGATAGATATCTATCTCAAAGCAGTATAGCTTCAATATCTAACGATTATCTAACTTCCTGTGATACTTAAGAGGCGGCGTGATACTTAAGGATTTCGTATACTTCTGGTGCTTTTTTTCTCAATTTCGACGTCTATTTAATTCTACTCGGGGGCCACTTAATCAATGTAGCGATTAATCTCAAGATTGAAGATTATCGTGAACACTGCCTTTAAAGAAAACACAGTGATGAGAATAGGAAAACTACGCTCCGAAGATAGCTAGAGAATAAGAAAAGCTGCAACGCGGCTTTCTAGAGATAGGATACAAACCATATCTCAGTTTCAAATGATGTACAAAATGCAAAACAAGCAAACAAACGCATTAAACAGGCGCCAGGACGCGTGGGGAGAACGTACGAGGGAAAGAATGCTATGACGAGTTTGCAGAGGTCGATAAAAAAAAATGTCGATCAATGAGGCCACAGCACACGCGCGAACTTGTCCATCAGGCTGCCGGCTGAATGCCTGCGCTCGCACAGCCTGCCGGCCAAAAGGCAGCGCTGGCACTTTCGGCAGGTGCACCGGCTGTCGGCCAGCCCCATTCATATCTGACGTATTCTACGGCGCTCCGATCCCTAGTTTGTCTGAGTGGTGGTCCGCTCACCTGGCATTAGTTGCTTACCTTGTGAATGATATCGATCTTGAGGAGCCGATGAAGCCCCCACTAGGCTCTCCCAACATCCCAACAAGATTGAGGTCTGCGTTCCATTCATGAAGCGGTAAGCCTTACCTTGCTTCAAAATTAATGCGCTGACCCGCTGTCACGCCCCCTCGGTCACAACGAACCGTAAGAGGTGAGAGGCCAGTGATCCAAATTGTGTGGATGACCCCACCCATAAGAATGACATCACCAGAATCATCATGACGCCCACTTTGCCCGCGCCGTATCTGACCCTGCTTTGCCTTACCTGTTCATTATTGGGCCAATGATACCCGTCCGTTCATCAGACTAAAGTTATTGCGCAAACTCTTCTTACTAGTTGAGAACCTACGCGATTCCCTCATCTGGGAAAAGCATCCTATGTCCTTGATTCCTTCCAATAGCAAACCTAATTCTCACGGAAGCGAAGAAAAATTCTTTGATAAATCATGAAATAGTTTTGGAGCACAGTTTTGGTGACTAGAGTTTGCGCGTAAGAGTAGGCCTGCTTCTTCGAAATCAACATGCAGGCTATAAATAACGAGATTCTTACGATTCTTTCGAATGCAGGTGGGGAGCGGATGTCAGAACAGTGAGAAAACGGAGAGTAAACGGAGAACGTAGCACCAATGATGGTCATTTCGATTTTACAGATAATACAGGTACGATGTTTGTGAAGCAGTCCTCAAAATTACTCTTCCTACCCATCAAGCTCCAATGTGATGCGTGTTCTGTCTCACCTCTCGATGATGGCTGTGATAAAACTCGACTTTATGCCTGATATTTCTCGTTTTTCGCACTTATTTTTTTACATGCTTCTCCGCTTGCAGCAGTGCACTCAGTCGATGTGGGTAATACGCAGATAATACGTCGCCACAGACACCGCGGTAAGTACACTAGGTTCCTTACAGAACAAGCCGCTGTGTAACAAAACTACAATACCCACTCTCGAACTTCGGAAAAGGCGCTTTTTGCGCCCTCTGGAATAACTCTGTGAAATTTGAAGTTTTGGAAGTAAGAAAGATATTGCTAGAATCGTCTCATCAAGATCTACAATATGGGGGAAGAGGGGGGGGGGGGAGGCACGCATCGGTTACCCGAGTTGTCGCGGCGAGGTAAGCTTTGAGGTGAGGGACACATGTATGGTCGGCATGGATCCTAGAGAGACTTGGCGTTCCCCATTGGAGGTTGGCGCAAACTCGGTGCACCTATGTTATAGCATATGGCACCGAGTTTGCGCTAACCTTCAGCAGTGAACGCGAAGTCTCTTCCGGATACACGCCGGCGTTAAGCCCAGTAGCGTATTTTTATTGTATTCGCAGTTTTATTCCTTCGGTAAAAGTACTATTAGAGACTTCTACCATGTTAATACCCATGGAACCGCATTTTCAATCAGAAAAATCCTCGTCCCGGAAAGGATGACTGCGTCACATGCGACCTGCGGCGTCCGCGACGCAACCGCTCGCGGGTTACCGATGCTATGGAGCCACAATATGGTGTTAAAATTTCATTGATATCTTGAACTATAGCTTAATTATAGGGTATGTTGCTTTTTCCATAACACGTTTTGATTCATCACGACGCTCGGCCGGCACTTTCTTTTTTTAGCAACACACCTATAATTAAGGTATAGTTTAGGATACCAATAAATTTCTAACACCATCTTGTAGACCTTGATTAGACGACTCGAGCAATATCTTTCTCACCCCCGAAAAGACAAATCTGACAAAGTTATTCTAAGAGGGCGAAAAAACGCAAAAACGCGTTTTTTGCTGATTTGTCAAATTCGGGGGTGGGTATTACATTCCGTGTACTATGGCTGAGGATCGACTGATTGTGTTGACTCGATATACCTAGCCTGTGGATAGGGAATGTGCGCGCGCAAAACAAAAACTCTCCACGCTGATTCTGAACGTGCTTGTAGCTATCCGGGTGGACCACTTTGAGCAAAGCTACCAGGCTGTTCTTACTACAATAAAGAACAGCAGCTGAGGCACCGAATAGACGACGAGGGCAACACGTGCTGTTCAGGGCAGCACAAGGGCAGCTTGTGCTCCTCGAGCAGCAAGTCGTGCCCTTGTGCTGCCGTGGCTATTGTCGTCGAGATGAAAACCTATCGTGCTGCCATACAACCTCACGATCGGCTGAGCCGGTTGCGAATGACTTTGACCTTCCGAGCTCCTGGGGTGCATGCCAACAACTTTCCCATGGCAAAGGGTTTCAATGGATGGCGGTGTTGAATCAATTTGCAGTTATATTTCGTAGACATGGGAAGTGAACTTGTCCATGGATAGACTCTTCTTCCTCCCATTGCGCCATGAAGAAATTCTTGGAACGCACCCATGATACAAGGTTGGTCGTTTGACAAATTCTCAGTTCTTAGCCGTCCACACTTTGTTGTTTCATATACCCTCAGTGGAGCGAGTTTGTTGTTTCCATGGCCCATTTACTTTTGAGTTGGACGGCATGAGGAAAGGTGCTCTTAATACATGTAATGAGTACCCAAGAAACTGAACGAAAGAAGAAATTTTGTTCTCAGCCAATGATCGCTTTTTAAAAAGGTCTCCACCGACTGCACAATTCATTCAACGCTATGGCCTCAAAATAATGAAATGTATTAAAAGTACTAGGTCCAATCACGATTTCAAATGAATTTGCGCATACTTCGTTGTTAGTTGAGTCGAATTTGGGAGCTGTTCTCGAATACATATTATGTATGTAAAGGCGAATGAAAATTTAGTACCCACGCTATTCGGGCACAGTTTCGCACCCATGGAATGCCAAAATACCCAGGGCGCGTATAAGGAACAAGTATTTTGGGTTAACTACGCTAGATTCTAGACGGAAAGTGATTGACCTTTGCATGGTTCACAAGCTTCTTGGAAATAGGGAATTGTCGGTCTTAAACCCTATTTTAGCTTGGTCGAATCAAACACTAGGGGTGAGAGAACGAAAATATTCCACAGCCGTCCCCTTACCAATGTGAGGGTGCGATCATTTCCACATCGGGCTGCTAGTGCGTATTCGAAAACAACGAGAAGGGCCCTTGGTACTCTCGCTCTCTTTGGACCAGTACAGGCGGCAGGTCTCAAAAATTTTACACTCTTCTGTAATCTAGCATAATCATTTTCCCCTTTTTTCGAGATGAATCGGTTTGGCTTTAGTGTGGTTGTTATTTTTTCTCTCATCTATGGACCATTTTTTGTGTTTGTCTGTTTTCTTTGTGCTTGCTTTATATTTGCGATTTTCTCCCGCATTTGTATTATGTAAATATAATGAACAGAAACATAAACACAAACATAGAAGAATTCATGAAAATCTAGGTGGTGGGTGGAATTTTGATTCTAGTATGATTCTTCTTCGTTTAACGAATCCTGGACCCCTCTCTGGGCCCACGAAAGTTTCTCCGAAGGCTACTTCTCCACTATTCAGCGTAGTTGAGACTAAATTTTGCACACGTTTAACTAGGGCAGTGACAAGAGGCCCCACTGTCACCCACACGTTCGAGTGATTGATCCTCGCCAAGATCAAACAAGCCTTATATTCCTCCGGGGAGTGTGAATTGGAAAAGCGCCTCTATTTACAGTAGGGGTGCACAGGTTCCCCTTTTCAACAGCACTCGCTGCTACCGTAATGCATTAGTGCATACTTCCCGCGACAGCGACAGTGCATTTCAGCAATATCGATTTTCGGCCGATTTGCATGGCAAACACTATTTCGCGTCTCACGTCACGGGAAGTGTGCACTAGGCCTAAGGATTATGGTATACATTGTCGCTGTCATGAGCGACAGGCATGCAATCTAGCACTAAAGGCGTTGGAACCCGCATCGGAGCAACACCATGGGACGTCGTAGGAATAGCTGACGCTTGTAGGTCGCAGCGAAGTGTCGCGGAGGGCTGACATACTGCAGTGTGCAAAAGCTTGTCGCTGTGCGGCTCACCTGCGACAGCGACAAGTTTAAAGGGCGGGAGCCCTGTGACAGACGGTTGTTGTCGCTGTGTAGAGCGACGCGACCGTGTGTCACAAAAGTATACCATACCCCTAATCCGTTCTCTCCCTCCTCATGCGCCAGAAATCGACTTTCGCATGACCACCTTCCAATAGTCCGTATGACCAACGATTAAGCTCAAAGACGGTGAGGGTTTTCGATTTTTTTTTGCCTTCAATTGTTTCGATGATAATTTCAGGGCAGTGTTCACGATGAATCTCGCTCTCGAGGTTTCAGTGTGAAACGCTAAGCTGGCGGACACTGGAGGGGATAGGGTCGAAGAAAGCAGAGAAAAAGGGACCAGAATTTTATAAAAACGGCTTTGAAAGTTATCCCGTTGCGCCTACTTATCCCGGTCCGCCCCCTTGATGTAAACAAATGAACACTCAGATTACAGTAATGCTCAAAGGCAGGGTTCTCGGCAAAATCGGTTGTTGTGTTATTCCCATAGAATGGTAGACCTGGCCATCACAAGAGTGAAAATAAGTAAATGGATAAAAAACGCTCAGGAACAAGTTATTGCTTGGTGTCCTCCCGCCCCCAATTATCTAAATTTGTGTAAAAGCCTGTTTCGTCAACTTTTATTTTGCTTCTAAAGTAATTTCTGAGCATTGGTGGAGACTACTGACTACTTTCACAGCAAAATAAAAGTCTTATAAGCAAGCATTCATGAAAATCTCGTTAAAGGCAGGGTTCGCGATAAAAACGAGTTTTGAGCTCTCTCCATGAGAATGTAGATTTAGTCATCACAAAAGTAAAAATAAGTTTAAAAAACCCGGACATTTGGGGGAAAAACGCTCAAAAACAAAGTGTAACGGCTAGTTACCTGTGTCGGCCGGCCTCGTAATTAACGCGATTTTCATTAATGCTTGCTTATCCGCCGTTTATTTAGCTATTAAAGTAATTTGTAGTCTCCAGAAATGTTTAGAAATTACTTTAGAGGCAAAACAATAGTTGTCAAAACAGGCTTTTACACAAATCTCGATAATTGGGGGCGGGAGGGCACCAAGCCATAATTTGTTCCCGAGCGTTTTTTTCTCCAATTTCTTACCTATTTTCACTTTTATGATGGCCAGATCTGCCATTCCATGGAGATAGCACAACAAAAGATTTTGTCGAAACCCCGCCTTTAATTAGGGGCCGGCCGACACCGGTAATTAGCCGTTATACCTTGTGTTTTAGCGTTTTTCTCGCAAATTTTCGGGTTTTTTCACTCTCTTTTACTTTTGTGATGACCAAATCTATATTCTCATGAAGAGAGTGCAGAAGTCGTTTTTATCGTGAACCCTGCCTTTAAGTAAAGGAAGTGCTGATAAGTGAGCTGGTCGCTTGAGTGCTTTGATAGGCATCATCCTTCATAGCGGTCAATTCATCCACGCTCAAAAATCAAGGTAAACAAGGGAAGGTTTATCTTGGCTGAAAAAGGCGGCTTTCGCTTAATTTCCAAGCATGCCTTGCTATATTAGGCACAGGACCACCGTAAACCGTGGAGCTACAGGAAGTGAAATTTATCGTGAACACTACCTTTAATTAAAGGCAGTGGTCGCGGTCAGATATGCTTGTCGTCTTTTTCTCTCTGAACCCTTTTCTGGGTCTTGAGTGAGCCTATGAGAAAAAAAATTGCGGAAAAACCGCTGTTTCGGGTCAAATTTGGAGCCTGAACTTTCTTGTCTTTGATGGTGAACGAGACCACTCCACATCATCGGCAGCGATGATCTCTGATATCAAGAAGATCAGCTGGCTTGAAATTAAATTTCAATCAATGAACCTTCGTATTTATGTACACAAGTAGTCAAAAACATTGACTGGAGCGCTTTCTTTCATTGCTCAACTGTTTTTTTTTGGTAAATTTGCATTTATTTCTTCCTCTAAATGTCGATGATTTTTGACTGCTCGGCATGAGACTGCGATCTTTTTGGTCGCCGCTTTGCACATGTGCACGAACTGGAATCTTTGGGCCCTAGAAACGCTGATTCTAGCCCATTTTTTTAATGCGCTACCTTCATGGTTTTTCAGCTGATTTCGATCTAAGCAGATTTTTTAAGTTTTTTCGATAACGTTTTTATGTGACCACTGCCTTTAAAGGCATCATACCCGCGGAAAACCATGTATTTTTCCATGTTTTTGTGTAGCTTGGCCTCTCTAGTGAACAAAAATGTCGGAGGAGCGCATTGCAAACCTTCATTTGTAAAGAAAAGACAACACTTTATAAATATGAATCTGAATTTCGCGCCAGAATCGTTTTTGAAGCTTTTCTGCATGTGGGGCTTGTGCCGTAATTGTTTTTCATGTTGTTTGACGGTCGCATCAGCATTCTAAGAAAAATGGGCTAGATGAGTGATGAGAACTGGCGTCGGGTCCTCATCTTTACCCCTTCCAAACCGCATAATCCTACGTTTTTCCAAAGTTTACCAGTGTGGTCTACTGGGCTCATTCATGAAATTGAGCCTGAAAAATGAAAATTGGTTTTCACTGCGAACGATGCCTTTAGGTGCCATCGTGTTGTGTAATGGGTAAATGGCCTATAGATTGGAAACAAGAAAAATGTTTAAAAAAAATTTTTGCTGACAAAAAAAAGAGAGAAGACGTTTCCCAGATCTTTCAGTTTCCCAAAGGAGTGAGCAAAGCTACACACACCCTTAACTTTTACATAATAGGATCCATTAAAGACTTTTGACATCTTCACGGCTTACGGAACGTCTGGTGCCCTATATAGCAAGGCATGTTTGAAAAGAACGCGAAAGCGGCGTTTTAAGGCTAAAATAGGCCCTCTCTTGATTTTTGAGCGTGGAATTGACCGCTGGGAGGGATGATACCATGCAATGCAATCAAGTGTTTTAGCTCACTCAACAGTACTTCCTTGACATTATTATCTGCTGTTACCACAATCTCGAGTTTTTATTTGTTCACGTCGGAGTGCATTGCGCTTTTGGTGGCTGCCTTGCGCTCAAAGTTGCAACTTGGAGCTCTCTTGGGGCTCTTCCTGGCTCGTTTTCATGCGTTCTTTCGACGTTAGCGCTACAGTGTGCCCCTCCACTACCCAATTCTAGTGGAACTGAAACACATTTTCATCTAGAACACTGCCTCTAAATCAACATTGAAACAAATTAAGAGGGAGAAAGAAGTTGAAAAAAGAACTCACCGTCTCTGAGCACAGACCGCGCCACCGTGGTGCATCACGGTAGCAGCGAGTTCGGGTGAAAAAGGAAACTGAGTTTTCCTGAATAAAGGCGCTATACCACTTTTGTCTGTGAGATAAAGAGCGCTAACTTGAATATCGGTCGGCTTCCGCAAGTCTAGGCACAACACGCCTCCAAAAGCCTCTAGGACTGAATAGAAGCTGAATGTGTGGCGCATCCCTGGAGGGATTGATAAAAGCCGAGAACTTCATTATTTATACCTCTTACTAGTTAAGGGGAAAGTAGTGCGAAAAAGATCGTGGATGACCACAGCGATGAATTAGATATATACGTTTTCTTTGTTAGTTTTTGTTGTCGAGAAACAATTTTCGGGGTTCTGTTGTTGCAACAATACTCTCCAATTGCGCAAGTTCGAAAGAGGACGATTTGTCCGGAACTTTAACCGAACTAGGCCACTAATCTCTTAAATTCGGCTCAAATATCAACCGGCATCTGCTATGACATCTTTCAGAATCATTATGTCATCCACTTCTTCGATGGACATCGTTTCATGCATTCGTCAATAGTGTCGAATTTGTTCTGATTACCACCACAACCACCCCATATGAATTCAGGGCATTGATCGGCCGTCTTGTTGAAACCGTACCTGCAACAAAGATGCTCGCGGCCTAGTTATACATCGGAGTTTCGCTTCCGCTGATTTTTCTGCAACCAATAACTGACCTGTCGCGCAGGCCAGCGGCAGCGAAACGCCGGTGTATAACTAGCCCTTACAGTCCAATTCACCTCTCAGAACTTTTTTCACAGCTCACTGCCAGCGTATGCGCTGGTGGACAGCATAGCAGCCGGTTATCTGTGCAAGGACAGCTCCCGAGCGAAATTGCAGGAGATTGTGATTCTACGAACAACTTATGAGCCGCGTATGCGCTGTCGCTGGGCTTAGCCGCGTATGCAGTTGGCACACTGTTGGCACATTAACGAGCGCATTTGTTACGCTTCGCAATGCGGACGGCCCGCATTGACACGCAATCGGTATCTACTTCAACGCGACTGATACAAAACGTGATTTATTCCTCGCGGTCGGTGCGACCCCAAGCTGTGAGGCAGTGAAGCGTATGCTGATCAGAGCAACTTACTCGGGAATCAGTGCCATGCAGAGCCCGGTCACAAGTGGTTGGTCACAGATATCAACAGTCGAAGCTGAATACCACCTTCTGTATGACATACAGTTCATCTACGCAATCGTATTCAGTCCGCAAAGTGCACGCTGATTGCGAAAGCGTGTATCAAGGATCTGTTCACATTCGCAGGCGAGTAGAGGCTGGCTATTTACCAACCGGCCCTACCCCGCCCCTGATCGGTACGCGAACATCCCCCTTCACTGCCGCACACCTACTGCACCTTACAGACTTAGCGTGATTGCGTAGATGAACTGTATGTATCTACTATCGTTCTAGGAGCCAAAATCAGGTCCGCACTTGCGAATAACGGCTTTTGCATCATGTAACACGCTAATAATCGTGCTGGGACGAAGTTCAGCCGTTTTGCAATCACGCGGTTCCTGCACGATTACCATCGTGTTGCGTAATGCAACAGTGGTTATTTTGCTCTGATATTCGCAGTACAGAATTTCTTTAATTGCACCGCTTCTGTTGCACGGTGCTATCATACAACATCTGGAAAACTTGCCCAAAGCGAAGCAGCACAGAAAAAGCAAACAGACTTGCATTTTGGATGCTCATAATTCTAACTATCTCACCCTCTTATATACAGCATTCATCGAAATATTCATGAAAAACATCCAAAAATGCAAACTTTCATGCGTTCTCCAACCAGCTAAACATATCAGGAATATGCAGCGTCAACATAGAACCGAAAACAAGCATGTGAAAATTCCACAAGTCCTTGGTTGTTTTCTGTTGATGTCTCTGATTTGAGTCGGACTTTGCATAAAATGTGCTATACATAGACTGAAAAAACACGCCATATTTCACATTATTGAATAGCTAAAAGTACAATCCACGGCAACCCAACAAGGCAGTGCTGTGGTAGCATATCGCCTCTCAGCATACTGTATACATACATGGCTGGCAAGGTTCCAAACTCGTCATTAATCGATGAGGAAGCAGCTGATATTTTCTTGTTCTAGTTTTTCCTGTCTCTTTCATTTGATCGTTTTATTCTAGCGCGCAGATGTACCAGGTTGTTCAATAAGTTTTGTCGTTCGATAAGAGAGGGCGTTGCTACTAGCCTAAAATTTATTTGTTTCGTTTGTACACTCTTCATGTGAACGTATGTGAAGTTTCATTTCAATCTGTCAATTCATTCTTAGTTTACAAGTATAATTGTACAATTTCGAAAAAAAATGTCGAACGAACGAAAATCGAAATTTTTCGTTCAACATATTTTTGAACGAACGAAAAATGAAAAAATTGCGTTCGAAACAATTTGGACGAACGAAAAATGAAAAAATTCGTTCGAAAAATTTTCGAACGAACGAAAATTGAAAAAATTCGTTCGAAAAAATTTCGAAAGAACGAATCTCGAAAAACTTTCGAAATTTCGGAGGTCGAGCGAACGAAATTCGAAAGTAATCGAAATTTAGATTTTTTCAAAACTTCGTTTTTTTTTGAATTCGTGGAAAATTTCGAAATTTTTTCGAAATTTCTTCGAAAGCATTTCGAACGAACGAAATTCGGAAAAAAAATCGAAAAATCGGATTTCGAGCGAACGAAAACGAACGAAAAAAATTTCGAAAAATCTTTCGAAAATTTCGTTCGTGTACAACTATATTTACAAGCCAATTAGTGTCGCCGTGTCACAGCAATGGAAAAAATTGAATATCGTGCAGTGATTAAATTCTTATTTTTGGAAGGTGTAGTACCAAAACATATTAACGAACGAATGTTAAAAGTGTATAATGATTGTTCACCTACAATTATAACAGGAGAAAGTTGAGTTGCTGAATTTAAACGTGGTCGTACAAGCCTTGAAGACGATCCACGTGAAGGACGTCCAAAAAGCGCATCAACACCAGAAATCATAGGCAAAACTGTGGTGCGCGCGAAGCGCGCACCCGATTTGGTTTTGAATCGGCCACGCGCACAACCGGTTTTTCGAAACCTAAGTTCGGGTTGAAGGTAGAAATTAGCTCTAAATTGCATTGAAAAGAGCGCAAAAACTTGTGTATACTGCCCAAAAATGGTTTAGAATGATTTCCTAGGATTTGAGAAAATTTTGAAAAACCGCAAGTTTTCTCTGTTAAAGGCAGGGTTCGCGATAAAAACGACTCTTGAGCTCTCTTCATAAGAATGTAGATTTAGCCATCACAAAAGTAAAAGTATGTGAAAAAACCGGGAAATTCGCGGGAAAAACGCTCAAAAAATAAGTATAACGGCTAATTACCGGTGTCGGCCGGCCCCCTAATTAACGCGATTTCCATTAATGCTTGCTTATCCGGCATTTATTTTGCTGTTCAAGTAATCAGTAGTCCCCAGAAATGTTAAGAAATTACTTTAAAAGCAGAATGAAAGTTGACAAAACAGGCTTTTACCCAAATCTCAATAATTGGGGGCGGGAGGACACCAAGCCATAACTTTCTCCTGGACGTTTTTTCTCCAATTTTTTACTAATTTTTACTTTTGTGATAGTCAGATCTACCATTCTACGGTGATAGCACAACAACCGATTTTATCGAGAACCGTGCCTTTAATCTCCTTTTTTTTTAGACGGCGTTCACGATCTTGTGCTACCGGATAAAATTGAGCTAGGGAGCTCATTTTTGGACAGGAGGTTTCAAATGGATGCAGGTCGCTCCTATTCCAATTTGAACTCGATACCTTAACTTTGATGGGTACCTCAAAATCGTGGGTTTACATACTAAATTAGCCGTGGGTCACGAAAACTTATTTTTCCTGCTGCGGCTGTGGAGACCAGTGTGTGTGGGTGAGTCTGCAGCCAATCAACACAGATCGTCGGAGGTAAGTACTGAACTTGTCAGAATTCGTACTCATGACACGTCATCGATCGATAATCAATATTATCGATTGTAGCGCTTTTTGCACAAAATGCGGCGAGGAGTGGTAATTGTTGGTGGGATTGGTTTTCTTGGTTGAGGAATTTTGCTTATTAGTCATTATCGATAAATATTGATCAATAATATTGATTTCTTCGCCTGTTGCACAAAATGCCGCAATGGTTTTTGATTGTTGATAGCTCTGACTCATTTGTTTGGGAAATTCTTCTCATCATGCAAGATCAAATATTAATGATCAATAATATCGATTTTTCACATTTTGCACCAAATGCGGCAATGAGTTTTATTTTTATGGTTGTAAGTCATAGGTTTCAAAAATTGTACTCATACGACAATATCGTCTGTTAGATGTTTCATCATTCCAAAATGGAAATCGTTGAGCAAAATTAAAGTCAGACAGGGAACTTTTGGGAAAAATATGTTAAATTTCTGAAAATTCAGCTTTCTGGCAAAAGTAGCGATTTGGCAATGTCATTTAGAAGTCAAAAAAAATTAAAAAGTATCTTGAAATATCTCTAAAAAGTGATTTGGCGTAAAATAGCCTGGAGTAATAAAAAAGCAGGGAAATGAAGTGAAATAACTGAAGAATATGATTTGGTGGTCGATCATTTAACAATCTTCTCCGTTAAACTTATCAAAACGAAATCAAGCGCGCAACGGAAACATTAAGCCATTTTCGAAGTCTGAAATAAGGGAACCAGCATAGGGCAAGCTGGGCGAAGGCAACGCTCCATTCAATATCGTGCTTGATTTCGTTTTGATAAGTTTAACGGAGAAGATTGTGAAATGATCGACCACCAAATCGTATTTTTTTGGTTTATTCCCTTCATTTCCCTGCTTTTTTATTACTCCAGGCTATTTTACGCCAAATCACCTCTTAGAGATATTTCAAGATACTTTTGAATTTTTTTACTTCTAAATGACATTACCAAATCGCTACTTTTGCCAAGAAGCTAAATTTTCAGAAATACAAGATATGGTTCTGGAAGATCTTCGATTGACTGAGAGAGATTTAGTGGAGGCTCTACTCATCTCATTAGGCAGTGTGAGCCATATTTTAAATGAAATTTTGGGTTTTAGAAAGCTGTGTGCACAATGGGTGCCGCATTTGCTAACAATGGAACAAAAACACATTCGAATGCGACTTTATCAGCAACACTTGGAGCGTTTTAAAAAGATAAAGTGGATTTTGTGCGTCGATTCATCACTATGGATGAGACTTGTGTTTATCACCATGATCCTGAATCAAAACAAGCGGGTAAAGAGCGGCGTGAACCTGGTTGTTCGGCTTCGAAACGAGTTCGTGTCCGGAAATCGGCCAAGAAAGTTATGGCATCATTTTTTGGGATGCGAAAGGAATTTCGTTGGGCGGGGGGAGGAAATCTCAACGTTTTTGGATATTTCCAAAAACCCTCTCGCGTTGTCACAACAATACGAGAAATATTTCGTGACAAGAAATGACAGCGAACACCGATTTCATGTGTTTGTCTCGTGTTTGTCACGAAGTGTCGCATCCTCTGGCGCAAAAACCACCATCTAATATAGGATACGAACTCGGGACACTCGTCCAACAACGGCGCGCACACCAACTGCGCCATCTTGGTCTTGGCAGCTCCTCCACTCGACACCATCAAGTGATGGAACACGAGCAGTTGCTTGCAAAAACCACAGTCTTACGCGAGAAAGGTACCCAGGACACACGTCTCATAGCGGCGCGCACACCAACTGCTCCAATAGTGCGCTGCGCCGACCACCTAATCGGGTGCTATGATGGTCGGCCACGTCGATCACTGCGTTATACCTACCATAAAACCCAATGATTGGAGACCATTGATCAATCCACAAAGTGGTGGTATAAACATTTGAAGCAGTTTCCACTATTATTATGCACTGCTTTGAGAACTTTTCCTGCTATTTAACCACCCATACTTTCGATAGATTTTGTACATTACCATGAATGCTTTTCTACAGCTTTTTTTACTTCTATCAAATCACTATTCCGCTCATTCGAGTGGCTTGTTTATTTTGGTTGTCGTTTCCATATTCTCATTGGTAAATGTTCTGATATTCTCACTTATTGTGGTTTTAAAGATTACAGTCAATTCATGCAGGTTAATTACACCTTGATGTCGCCTCAGAATTTGACTTCTAGTTTTGAATAGGAGTTTTCAATATGAATTTTTTTCTTTTCTTCGTGAAATTATTTTTCCTAGTTTGATTTTGGATTCACTTTCTGACACAGATTTTCTCACAAACCTTTGGAGGCCTTGTTTTCAGTTTTAACCTTTTCAGAAGACGGAGACTGCTGACTGCAGCTGTATTTATTCGCTATAATAATCTAAATTATTCACGCCGTCGTGCAAGAAAAATTCCCTTTTCATGAGAAATGCTTCTAATAATAATTGTGAGAGTTTAAGGGCTATGGGCAGGGATAAACCCGGCTTGAAATAGGTTTTATTTTCGTTCTCGTTTTGAAGTTTTTGGTTTTTGAACTGCCGGACGCGTAAATTGAAAAGACTTTCATTCCAGAACGCAAAATATATGTAGAGCAAAAAACTTGCAAACGAAAAAATATATGAATCAATAAAAAACCCCCTCGGAATTTATTAAACCTCATCAACGTATTATAATCTTACAAATGAGTACTGACACCATTTTTATTGAAAGAACCCTTATTAGTAATGTCAAAGGGAGTTATAAATAAATACAGCGGAGGAATACCGCTGCAGTCAGCTGTTTTTGCCATATAAATTTATGGAACTGAGGAAAATGCGCACAGTCTCATAACAATCAATCTCACAAACTGAAATCAAAAATAAACTATCAATTTTTTTCTCCAAAAAAAGTCATATGAAAGAACGGAGATTAGAAATCAACAGCAAAAATGTTCAACTGAAATCAAAATGTTCCAAACGCATTTAAAATGCTGTATTATTTGAACCCTTCATAAGCCGCTACATTGGAACATTCACCTACAAAAATATAGTCAAGAAAACCAAAATAGAAAAGCTTCTCACCTCACGTTCGTCAGCGGAAAGCGACGGGATGCCATGTGATTTCCGGGGAATTTGATCGATATCGAACAATGCAATGTTTTGCATTGTTATCATTGCCACACAAAGGGCAAAAAACATAGCGAAAGGTGCGTAATTTGCATTGTATTGACAGGCGCCGCACACCCTGCTCTCAATCACACGCCTAAATGTCGTCACGACATTGTTGTACACGAGCGCACGACACTCGCAGCAATCTGCGCACTCCCTCAACCGCGCACTATTTTGTGTCACGCTGTCTGTCGCGCTGTCGTGATGTTATGACAACGCGACACTTGTGACAGCTCGTGACCGTAATTGTCGTGACAACAAGCTCGTGACAGTCACGAGCCATGTGTTGTAGGATACGGTACGAACCCATAGCTCGCGCCTTTTGGTCGCGACATGTCGTGACATGTCATGACAATTGTCGTCATGACAATGGGGGGTTTACTACCAGCCCAGAGGCACGCTCGAGCACCTAGTCGACGGCAAATGTTTTTATTGCACTGCATGGTTCCGTTCCTGCCGCATCCACCACAACCTTTATATCTGACTCTATTCCTGACCGGGTTGTAGCTCTGAATTTAGGTAAATCAGTCGATATAGATTACTTCGCTTTAACCGGTCTTTTGAAAAAGTATCTCATACAAAATTGCTAACCAACCTAGAGACCTTTGGAATTCGTGGGCAGCCGCCTCAACTCAACTGGCTCGCTCATTTTCCTTACTTATAGAGCACTCTTAACTTAAACTTAGAAAGTTGGTCGTTTCATATTTGCCTGTTCGTCAATGACGCTTCTGATACGAAAGCATTGCTAAGCTCGGAACTTTTGCCAAAGCATGTTAAGAAATCGATGAACTCAGAGTACTCCACGCGAACTGTTGAAAAAACAATCCTTTTCGAGAATAGGTGGTGTACTAGATTTCAGTGATTATTTGGTAGTATGCACTGATGTTACTATCTCCTATCGCTCTCATTTTTTTTGACTCAGTCATGTCACGTTCAAAACTACGCTTTGATTTTTGTCTTATCTATTGGCAAGTATTATCTTTTGCACAGAAAAGTTTAGTGCTTAGATACTCCCCCTTGGTCTCACGGTCCTGATCCCCGCTTTTTCAAACTACCGTGATTCCACATCATTCGGTTAGTGCTCATTCATATAAGCCAATCTTCTTTCACACTTTTTTTGTCCTTCTCTGTAGTTGGTTTCTTTGGTGCTTCGACTCACTCTCTTGGCTGTTATTTGCGTGCAGTAGCTTGTACTCATGTCTAGCTCGCCGGTCCCACGAAGGTTATCGGTGTACTCGTGTTCCGAAAGTCCGGAAAGCTCGTTGATGTCTTACCCCACTAATTAGGCAACAACACCGGCTGGGGGGAAACGGAGAGGTAGGCTTCCCGGCTGAGCGGGCTGGCTTATTTTGAGGGCGAAGCGTCTTAACGGGTGAGCGGGCGGCCGTGCATTTTACCGGGTGAGGAGCAGTGCTTTACGGGGTGAGCGGGCGGACATACAATACCCGCACTAATTTACTCAAAAAAAAACCGCAAAAGTCGCGAAATCGCGACTTAAGCGACTTTTCGTCACAACTTGGCTAAAAGTGCTCCAATTGAGCTCCAGATGGCATATTTCGATTCAGCATCGAGAGCTTTTTCTTTGAGCATACACATGTCTTACGGGCAAACAAGGCATATAGGGCTTACACAATCAATTGAGTTGGCGAAAGGAAAAGTCAAGTAATTTGTGGCTTTTCGACATAATGCTACCTACGTCCACCTCAACAGTGTAAATGGTATAGACAGCAGGTAAGTAAGCTGTCTGCGGCTGACCGACATTTTCTACGAAATTTCAGATTTTCGAAATTTCAAACCCGAATATTTTTGCCATTTCCTGAGCCACAAGCCTCCTTTTGCTTAGATTTACAGGCAGTAGCGAGGCTTTCCGTCGAATGTGTGTGATTCTCTCCATAGTGATAAACTCGGAGAAATTTTAGATCGCGGAAAGTGGTTCGCAGCGATGTCCAATGAAGTTTGTAACAGCCCTTCCAAGGAGGCCAGGAGTTACTGCTAGCAGCCTTTGCAGCTCACGATAGATATGTAGTTTTAAAAAATACTCATTATTTCTTGCAATCCATTCTTTCTAACCCGGATTGTTATTATCACAAATTTTTCTTCGTTTTCTGAGGCCCCGCTCGCCACGATCAGCCAACGCAAGACATTTAGAATCTTCGTGATGAGGGCTTTCTAGTGGTGTAATGTTTATTGAGTTTCAAACTCAGACAAAAAGTTTCTGAGTCCGTCGTTCAGATCCAAACGATCGATTTACTGCTGGTCCCTCTCTTTGCTCTCTTTTGAAGATGTCGAAATCTTCGCGTTACAGTGTCTCGCATGCATCGCACAGTAAGGCCCCCGTCAGACTTCGTCGAAAAACCTGCTGAGTCCGAATGAGTCCGCGGCGGAAAAACCGTCCTCGACCGTCTGCAACCGACTGACTCCGGTTACCCCAAGCGCCACCCAGTTCCTCTGCGAAACACGCAATCGATAGTCAGCGGCAGCAGTAGGTGGGGCAGAGCGCAGACGACGAGAGTCGATATACGGCGGGACTCGACAGGTCGCAGTCGGCCGAAGAAAATGCACCCAAATCACGTGAGAATCTCCTATACCGACCGGGTGGGGTGAGGATCAGGTATGAGCGGAGTTCCGCGTTTTGCGTTCCGAAACCCGCAGTTTCGCGCATTTTTGGCATTCCGCGCTTCGCGTTCCGAAACCCGCAAAAAACGCCGCGGAATGCGAAAATATTGGGTCATCGTGGAGGACGAAAACATTACATGATTTCTGAATTCTTCCGCGTTCCGAAGACCGCAATTCCGCGCATTTTCGGGCGTTTCTCGCCCGATTTCCGTCACCCGAGAAAAAATTTTTGTTCCGAAACCCAAAAACCGATTTCCGAAATTTCATAATTTTGTTCCGCCCATCCCTGGTGAGAATGATCTCGGCTGGGACGCAGCGGGACTCAGTCGGTGCATTGGCCTCGCCCCTGTACGCATGAAAATCATCAGTATCGACCGGGGGGGGGGGTTGCGATGGGCACCAGACGGTCGCAGTCGGACTCAGTGGGTTGATTTTTTGCACCCGTCTCCCACGAATTCGGTGCGTATCGACCCGGTGGGACTCAGTAGATCCACCAACTATGACGGGGGCCTAAGCGAAGTACCCCGAAATTGATTGATTTCGCGCAGCCAAAATGGACTCGGGATAGTAGCGGGAAGGTCTCAGAAAAATGAAAACATATTTCATGTAATATAAAAGTCCTGAGTCAATATGCATGTAATATAAATTGGCCTATGTACTATATTACTTGCGGATTATCTCGACCGATGTATGTTACACGTAATACATCGGCTCCTCAGAAAAATTAAAATATGTTACATGTAATATAAAGTGTAAGATACTTGAGACATTCAAGTATATTACTTTTATGTAGCATGTATCCTACACTTATATTACATGTAACATACGCTTATATGAAACGTAACATACACACACATATTCATATAACTTGATTAGAGCTGCAAGTTGAAGCCCAATGCTTTAAGGGTTGGAGCTGCGAGTTCCAGGCTACTGCTTCAGGTACATACGAATCAGCAAGGTTTAAGCTCTCTTGACGAAAGCTAGCTGCTTCACAACTGAAGCAGCACGCTTGGATTCCACAGCTCCAAAGAAGAAGCTGGGCTTAAGCTTGCTAAAAAATACTGTGTGTCAATCCTCCTAATCCTCCTCACGATTATCATGAACCATGAGGAGCGAGAGATCAACGACTCGGCCAGGGCGAATGAACACCCGGTCGAATGTCAATCCAAGGGATCTGCGCTAAACGCCAAGGTATGCGGCGGCCCGTATCTCAAGCACTCAACGGGTCCGACTCCAGCCTAATAGCAATCGGAACAGCGTTCGAACGCTCGAGGGGCGAAACGCGTAGGTCCCGACAACTTCCGTTCGAACTTCCAGCCGTCCGTTCGAACTCACATTCGCCCCCTGCATACTTCACAGCGATCGATCTGTTTCTAGTCGTCAGTACACGTCACAATTCACCGAGCCACGGCATCATTATTATCAACACCTTTTGGTGGCTCGTGTTTTTTGTAAATGCTCCTCATAATCCTGTTTTTCTCATCTTCATTTGATATTCTTCATATTCGTATTTTACTCATCTCCATTTGATATCCTGGGGAAAACGACGAATCCTTCCTAGGAGGGTGAGCCTGCGTGAACTTCGAAGTTGGCAGAAGTTGGGACTCTTTTTTGTTCGGACAAATCCTTAGTACTCTTTCGGATCGGATGACACACTGAAGTACGCTATAAAATTTGCAACTTTTTCGATTCGACCGACTGCTCGGTTGGTCACAAAAACAAGTCTAGTGTGTTTGCAAAAGATTTGACAGCTTTCGCGAGATGAACGATCTTCAATAAACTTCTCTAATTTCTCTAGTGATCCCTCTAATCCAAAAGAATACCAAATGTCCAGTTAAATCGTCAAAATAGGTTAAAAATCTTCACGGAATAATATTGATTATGTGTATAGTACCGATATCGATAGATATGACAGACTCTGAGATTGATTTCGGAGTGATCATTTCTCAATTAATTTGTCCTCCAATCCAGAAAAAGACGTCCGTCACTTTCTTGCAAACTCCTATGATGTTGAACTACCATTCATTTCAATGCGTTTCAAAATAGATACGCCGTTTTGTGTGGAGTAACCATTCCATGTTAATTCCAGCTAATCAATAAACTGCGCTTACAGCGAGTTTCCAACCAAAGTCTGCCGTCATCGTCCTAAGAAATGGTTTTTCCCCTTTCAGCGCGCAACACGGTCTATCTGAACGAACTTCGATTTCCAATAACGGAAGGTGAGAATGTGCCCCTTGCGTCCGTGGATGATGAGGTCGGTCGAGATTCTTCATAGATAAAATTCTTTCAAAATTTTTTTTACTTTGTTTTAAATGTTTATTTAAGTCTGAAATATCGGTCTAGCCCTCAAATTTTTATCGCTTCCGAAAATTGTTTTTAACCTATTTCTCTTTGAAACCGTGAACGTTTCGCATTTTTTTCCAATTTGAGACCAAAGTACGCAGTTGCGGACGAAATCAGACATCGTCGTTCTCTACATGGACGGTGAGCAGCCGCGTCTAATCAAAAAAAATGTGAGAGGTGGATGAATTTGTAAGCGAAAATCTAGTCTTCAAATTGGAGCGAAATTTCAATGGATTATCAAGTGAGGGCGGACGGGGCACGCTTTAGTTGCTCGAGTAGTGGACTCGTAGCGAAAACGCTCTGCGTGGTGGCCTTCGCACCGAAAGAGCATCTAGGCTCACACATTAACTTCTTTCAGACCTTCAACCGCGTTATTTCAAAAATTGTGCTATCATCAAAATAAGGCAAATGCAACTGTTTTTATGAAAGAAATCCTGGTAAGGGGTCGTTCATACTTCCGCCGCCGAGCGGCGCGGCGAAAAATGAGCTCACTCTGTTAACGAGCTGCCTTAATTCGGGTGGTGACGCACGACTGCTAACTTGTGTACTCTAAAGTCGACTCTCAAAAAATCAGCCTTTATGACTCTTTGAACGGCCGTGTTCGGACTATTGTTTTTTAACGAATAGGGGGTCTAATGCCTGAAAGTAAAGTGAACAATCAATATGGTCCCCTAGGCTCTGGATTAAGAACTCCGATATCTCGTAGTTAGTTTAACTCCACCCACACTAACTTCTTGTTGATAAGTCCATTTCCGGAGTATGCTTCTTCCTTTTGACACCGTCGTCGCCGAGCTGCCGTCGCGCCGCCTGCTCATCTTAGACGGGGCGACAGCTCGCAGTCGCGTGTGGCGCCTTTTACAAAATTTGTGCAGATGAACCCTAAATGTCCCGCGGTGCGGCGCCGCGTGGTTGATATGGTTGAAATGCACTTCGTTGAGCGCTCCCGCGGCGGAAGGATAAACGACGCTCAAAAGGATGATTGCGCCGCTCGCGATCTGTGGAGAACGTGACGCAAGCAATCTTGTTACCTATGCTACAATAGCATCGTGCACACTCGTGTAGGAACCAGGGAGGTGTTCAGTGTGCCGATTTTCGGCCCTTCGGTCATTTTCGCGTTTCGGCTTCCCGGTATTTGAGGATGAAACATGAGAAAATATCTGTGGACGACACACGAGAAGTATTCCTAAAAGAAGGAAAGGCTGATAAAGGGTTGAGAACAAATTGATAGGCCTCTGAAGGGTACAGTACCCTGTTATGAACGAGACGCTGCACGATATTCATGCAGATAAATACGCCATTCAAGTAAAGGGTGCATTCTGTTAAACTGAGGTGCAATATGTAAATGCAATAAAAAATGCGCCGCGACTAGACTCACGGGGGGGGGGGTTCAGCGGCTGATGTTGCAATGGAGCACGGTTGCTTTCATTTTTGAGAGCTTTCGGCAAATCAAAAAAAGCCCTCAAGCGAGTTCTAGCGAAACTTCAGCGCAGTTTATTGAGGGCACCTGTGTCAGGAGTGTGACAAAATTTTTTGAAAATTTTCAGAAAACGGAAAATTCCGCACACCCCTGATCTGCAGCACTCTCGTACTTCTTTTTCTAGCTCTTCTTCGTATTCCTTCCCTTTCAACGTCTTTTGTTCTTCTTCCTATTCACATGTTTCCCCTTTCTCCTGTTCTCTTCCAGTTCTTCTTCTCCTTCTTTCTCTCATTCCTCATGCAACTGTCAGCCGCTTTACTCTTCTCTTTCCTCTGCCTCCGTGTTTTTCTTCTCCTTTTATTATACTGATGCTCCTCGCCCCTGATTGTCCTCATCCTATTGTCCTTCTGGTTATATTTGCCTCCATTCCTTCGTTCTAAGACTGGTAGGTCACCAGTCGATTTTTCTGCTTTTCCGCGTGGTTTCTCGTCGCATACATGTGAATAGAAATATTTCTCTGTTCTCTTTGACGACTTTGGGTTTTCTTCCAAATTTTTATTAGTCACCGGAATGTAAGTTCGTGCAAAACTGCAACTTAACGAGAGCTGACAGAGGAAATAGTAATGGTGAGTGATTAGAAAAAAGGACAGCTTTTGAAAAAATGCTCCGGAGGACTTTTACGAAAGCTACCTATCATTTTCTTTATTCATACACTATTTCCATTTTCTCCGTCAACTCAAGTTAAGACTCAGCTAGGAGTGCGTCAAGCGCCAGGTAATTTGTGCCGGATCCAAAAGAGAGTGCGCAGAGCGGCGGGGAAAGTGTGCAGGATCCAACTGAAAAAGCGCCAAACGCCGGGTAGTTTGTGCGGGACCCAACCAAGAGTGAGCAGAGCGCTGGGGAAAGTGTGCAGGATCCAAGTTAGAGTGCGCCAAGCGCCATTGAAAATAGATGAGACTCAAGTGGGAGTGCGCCAAGCGTTGGGAAATTTGTGCGGGATCCAACTGAGAGTGTGCTAAGCTCAGGGAAGAATGTGTGTTACCCAATTGGGAGTGCAGCGAGCCCCGGGGAAAGCGTACAGGACTCAGCTGGGAGTGCGCCGATTGCCGAAGAAACTGTGCGGGACCTCGCTACTCATGACAATGACAGACAATGCGCGCCGGTGAATGAGCCGAGAGAAGAAAATGTGTTCAAAGACTTCGTGCAGCCGCGCCTTTTTATTTCAGGTGCAATTATACCCTTAAATGTGTACATTTGAAGGTGAAGACGAAAACAATAGTCCTGGTGCGTGGGACATTGGTTTTGACGATGGCAAGTCACCAATCGGCATTATTCAGAATGGTCAGGATGGTAATGTTATAAAAGGTGGCTATCCAACTTGTGAGTTTTATCTTAGTTAGATCAAATGGTCACTGAATCAATTTTCAGCTATTATGCGCAGACCTCAAATGCAAGCTTCTTTGTTTCAAGATGTTCATTCGCGTCGTATGGTACAGTTAATGAAGCAGGACCTCTGAGTTGCAAAATTTATTCATCGGTTAAGCTTATGGAAGGTTGAATTCTTGTTTCCAACTATTACGTACTTTTCTTTCTAGACATTGGCCCTCCCACTCTCGGTATGTTCGCTGATTTTCATTTTGAAGAAGTAGCTCTGTTGATAGATTTCGGGTTCCTGCGAGACTATCAGGGGTTTTTTATGTGCTCTGTTATTGAAAGGTACACCTGCTGATAGATTTAGCGCCTTGTTTCTTTTAAACCCTGTTGAATTATTAGGTGTTTCTTACGTAATGACTTTTTTCGCGGGGCGGGGCAAAATATGTTTATAAAAGCGCTGAGCGTCTACTGTGTTTTTATGTGTTTTGCTACGAAAATTTGTGGATAAATGTTGTTGATTGATTATTTTTTAAGGAAGAGAAGAGATGGGGGGTGCATGAACATGATGGAAAAATTGTATAGAAGAGCTTATATGAGACGAAAGCCTGGTTAACGAATATTTCATCGAATAAGGGGTAATGGAAGCAGATCAAAGCACCGGAAGGACAGGATGAGGACGAGGAAGAGCAGACGCTGGTGGGAAGCAGAAGAACTAAAGAGAGTCCAGCACGGGAGTACGAAGAGGAAAAAGTGGTTTGGTTGATGAAAAAGAAGGGGGAAAGCTTTAGAAATGCTTGCGTACCATTTAGTTACTAAACATAGTTATTAGGTAGCTAAGGCGGAGCAATCCGAAGCGTGGAATTGCAGCTTGATGACGTCACTGCCTCTGCATTCTCCCCTCACGTCCGGCAAGGTATTCCCCCCCCCCCCCCACGTCGGGCAACTACGCCGACGTGGAGGGAGAAAGGAAGGGTCCGACCCGACAGAAATCTGGGGTCGGACCCTGTTCAGGCTGGGGTCGGACCCGGCAAATATCTGAGATGCTGTGCAGGTTTGGAGAACGTGTTGAGCATGGGTCCTCAGTTGCTGAGAGTATTTGAGTTATGTCACACTTATACTACATGTAATTTACTTGAGTAGGGATAATTCACATGTAACTAAAATTGACGGAGACGTATTACAAGTATATTGTAATCGTCTCTTATGTTACAAGTATTGTGTTTTCACCATCAAAATCATATTACATGCGATATTTGGCCTGCGAGCGAGAAGCCGATATATCACATGTAACATACATCGGTCGAAATAATTCGCAAGTAATATACATAGGTCAATTTATATTACATGTATATTGGTTCTGCTCAAAAGGATGGAAAAGGCTCTGGATGACTTCCGGCCCACAGAACAGGCCGGCTTCCGGAAGGGTTACTGCTGTCTTGATCACATTCAGGCGCTATCGCAAGTCATTGAACGGGCAAGGGAGTACCATCTAACTCTAGCGCTCGTCTTCGGTGACATATATCAAGACTTTCGATTCGGTTGAAGTCCCGGCTGTTCCTAACGCTCTTATCCACGCTGGTGTAGACGCCCAGTACATCAAAATACTGGAAGAGAGTAACAACGGAAGCAACACCATTATTCTACTATTCGAGCGGAAACTGAAGGTGTCGATTGGAAAGGGTGTCAGAAAGGGAGATACCATCTCGCCGAAGCTGTTCACGACCGCCTTACAAGACGTGATGCACCACATCGACGGGGATAGCAACGGTATCCTTATAGACGGGTGCAGACTTACCAACTTGCGCTCCGCTCTCGACATTGTGCTGCTGGGTTCGTCTGCCGCAGAACTCGAAAGAATGCTCAACGAACTGGACGCTGCCTTCGAGAGGAGTATATTGATAGCATTCGAAAGGGGGGGGGGTTCTCGTTTGACAAGAATTATTGACCCGCCATCCCGCGTGGTTCGTTATAGCGGGTCGGTTCATGAATTTTGAAGCAAGCCTAGGCTTGCCGCTTCAAGGAGGAAGCGTAGGGCGTCGAACCTGCTGGCTGAAAGGGAGGACTGCTAAGAGATTTATCGGCCAAGCGGGCGAAAAAATGAATTAATATCACTCTCACAATAGGCAGCGAATACCGGGTGAACGGACCACCATTTATCGGGTGAGCGGTACATCATCTACCGGATGAGGGAGCAGTGAATACCCGAGCTCGCCTGGGTACAATGTTTAGTCAGCCGGTATTGCTGGCCCCCTCACCCGTTGTTACTGTCTGAGTGAAGTCATCATTGCCGGCCGATGCGGTCACCTTTATACATGTTTGTATATTGGGCAGTCTCAGCTTTGTGGGGTGAACGTTGCCCTTGGGGCTAATACACTGCGCTGCAAAATTATACGACATACCCCAATTTCCGCGGTTCCAAACTTCGCGTAAATTAAGGAGACAAACGGTAAACGCCAATCGATGCAGTACCCTCGAAAACCCCTTGGCACGAATCTTCATGAAATTAGAGCCACTAGCAGGAAACTGGCAACGGAAATTATCAAAAATGGCCGTTGCAAAATTATACGACATAGCTGGTGTACTCACAGAAATTTCTATTTTACGCCACCTGTATCAGTTCGTTCTCGATAAGTACCACTAGAATTATCGAGTTATTAGTCTTCAGATATGTCTTGGCGCTGAACCACTTCGAAAGCTTTGTTTGGTATGCTTCAACCCAGATTTTTGTGAACACCCCTTTCAATCTGCGCCCATTCGCTTATAACGGTTAGTTTTAGCGGAGCCACACGCTCGTATTGTCTGTTCTGGATGTAGATTCAACGTCCAAGAATACCACACACGTTTTCCACAGGGTTGAAGTCCTGCAAACCGGCCGGCCGTTCTAGCAAACTGGCAGGATCGGCCTGAAACCAAACCTGCGTTGTCCTACTGACAAGAAGTGAAGGCGGAAACGGACTAGAAGGAACTGGGAACGATTTTTCGGCACACTTCGATAATCTGTGGAGTTCATAGGTCATGTCGCAGAAAGCTGGTCCAGCTTAAAACCCTACTGGATCCGCGTCAATGCACTAATCTTTCTCCTCCAAAGTTCCTACTCAAGGATAAGTTCGGGTCCTTGTGTGGATCCTTGGAAATCCTTTTTTATCGGTCGAAAGCAAGAGCAATCCGAACGAGTTTGATCAATTTTATTACATTTACTTATTTTTGACTAAGCATTCCAAGCATTGGAGAGATCTACAAAAGGACCCGAACTTATCCTTGAGTAGGAATTTCAGAGGAAAAGAAATTATGCATTGACCCGGATCCAGGTGGGGTTCCAAGCTGGACAAGCTAATAGCGACATGACCTATGAACTCCACAGATTATGAGAATGACTTCATTTCTTGTCAGTAGGACAACGCAGGTTTGGTTTCAGGCCGATCCTGCCAATTTGCTAGAATGGCCAGCCGGTTTGCAGGACCTCAGTCCTGTGGAACTACATCCAGAACAGACAATACGAGCGTGTGGCTCCGCTGAAACTAGCCGTTATAAGCGAATGAACGCAGATTAGAAGGGGCTTTCACAAAAGGCTGGGTTGAAACATACCAAACAGAGATTTCGAAGTGGTTCAGCGCCAAGACATTTCTGAAAACTAATAACTCGATGTTTCTAGCAGTTCTTACCATGAACGAACTGATACAGATGATGTAGAATAGAAATTTCTGCGAGAACGTCTGCTATGTCGTATAATTTTGCAACGGCCATTTTTTATTTCCGTTGCCAGTTTCCTGCTAGCGGCTCTCATTTCATGAAGATTCGTACCAAGGGGTTTTCGAGGGTGCTGCATCGATTGACGTTTACCGTTTGTCTCCTTAACTGACGCGAAGTTCGGAACCGCGGAAATTGGGGTATGTCGTGTAATTTTGCAACGCACTGTACTGCTATCGAATTATTCCCTTCCCGATCCTCCGATTAATAGTACAGTGCTAACCTTATGACTCTCGAATAACAGCCTTCCATGGTGTGATCTACTACTGTAAGGCAGACGGGCTTTCTCTTATGATGACTGCTCAGTTCCCTTCAATGGTTAATCCCTGGAGCCCTATGCATTTCACAGGACGTCCTGATAACGTTATCAGAAGCTCTAAGCACTTTCCACGACGTCCTGATGACGTCATCAGAAGCCCTATGCACTTTCCACGACGTCCCGATGACGTAATCAGATGCCCTATGCACTTTTCACGACGTCCCGATGACGTAATCAGATGCCCTATGCACTTTTCACGACGTCCTGTCGACGTCATCTGAATCCCCACTGTCCTGGAAATCAATTACTCACCAACCTACGCACCCCCAACCAGGGCTTTGCGTGACTGATTTTTATAATTTCGTAGATCGTAAGTCGTAATTTTTCAAATTCATCGAATGTTGTGAACAACCAAATCTCATATGAAGTTAATTTATTGTACACTATTTTTCAACCTTCGAATGTGCATATGAGTATTGGCCTGATATCTGTACAACATTTTAGCTACCGCTTATTGCCGGCCGCCCCAGTGTTGTGGGTACACAACCTTGTGAATGTATATCTAATATAAAATATATAGATTAGGGCAAATGGTATTGAGTACTAAGAATCAGAAAGGTCATAAAACATTGTTTAGTTCATCCATAGCCCGGACACCATTTACAACTCTGCCGTTAGGCATCGTGTCCAGAGGGTGGTGTCTGGCAGGTTAATTACAAGCGGGTGTGCCTCATAGGTGCCGCTACAATTCATCAATGAGATATTGCTTGAGGCTCGGTGCACCCTGTGAATACATGTGTAATTACAACTTTGTATGATATTTGTTTGTGGGGCCGCCTCTCCAATCTGTATAAAAGGCGATGGAATGTTGGTGGTGGGTTCGTCTGTTCACTGAGCAGGCACTTGTTGATAAATCTATATATTGCAAGTGTCTGTAACCATTGGTATCCACCAAATCGAAATTCGTAATTCGTAAGTGATAATGGGTAATGAGTCCACACATAACTCAAACCTCTGCCGATGTGGAAACACCTCAGCACTGCAATGATGAAGAGTTAAGCACCTTTCACTCTTGCCCGACCGACGTCGGACGACTCGTTATCGAATGTGCAATATCTATCTACCCTATCCTATCCATCTTATCTATCTTGACTTATCAAGTTTGATAACGAGTTGTCCGACGTCGACCGACAAACTATCAAAGGGGCTTCAGGATATGGAAAGAGGTGTGAGGCTGGGTTTCAAAATGACACCAATTCGAGCAGTCCTTGAAGAAGTTTTCAGTCAACATACGTGTGATGAAGACGACATGGACAGACAAAACAGAACTGTAAGCTTAATCAAGAACCAAACCTGTGTCACGTTTTGCACAACGTTTGAATACGAAAACAGAGAATTAGCGTTCACCAAACGCAATTTATAGGAAGCCAAGGAGGGCAACACTTTAATGAAAAAGCATTTTGCGGTTCCATAGTTAATGGCACAGTCTTCCAAAGGGAAGGACACTTGGATAAGGTGGCCATTCTAGAGGGGATATACATCCGCAAATCGAGTCTGCCTTCTATATTTGTGAACCGTCACTGTGACGGAGTTATAAGCGTACTTCCCCATGGACACAAGTTCGTTGGGGTGAAAACAGCGAACGGTACAAGAGGTGAAGTTTGTTTGCGATTTTTAAATGCAAAAAGGTGGAGGTTCCCTTCAAATCTCCAATTTCAAACATAGGCATTTTCTCAATTTTTTCTTCTTTGCTTTAGAATTTGCTTTAATTCGCCATTTTAAAAACACCCAATAATCTTTTTGAAAAGGTAGGTGAGTCTGCAGCCATAATTTTTCTTGTAACGTTTCGAACAGATTTTTAGATTTTTAAAAATACCATTTACCCTTTCGTGGCTTAATTGCCTATTGAGATCGACATCTGTCCAAGGTTATCTCGAAAATCCCTGCAAAACAGTCCAATATTGTTTTCAGATTAAAAAATGTTTTCCCAATCCTCTAGCAGATTTCTGTTCAAAAAATACCAGTTTTTGCTTGCAACCTATTCAGCTTGAAGGTGATCGTGCGGGGACGAAGATTAGTTGTGACAAGACCTCAAGATTCCAGCATGACTCCGTTCCACTACGTGTTGCAACAGAAGCTGTCTTCAACTGCGGACTAGAATTTCGCTCCGATATAGACATCAGCCCCTCCTAATGTCCGTTTCTCTCGTATAAATCATGGGGCGAGAGCCCCGTCCGCTGTTGAATACTCCCGGCTGGAAATTACAGGGTAAGGTTTCACCGAAAACTTAATTTAGAAAGAATAATCAAATATTGGGAATGTGAAGGAAGTGTTCACAATGTGTACAATTTACATTGTCCCCTCAACCTCGATTTCAAGATTTGTTACGATTTTGGGCCTAAATTTCGTAAATCGTTAAAAAAAAATGCCAAAAAGCCCGCAATTCGTTATTACGCACAGCCCGTCTCCCTACTAACTTACCTGCCTGCCAAATTGATCGCCTGCGACCATTGGCAGTGGCTACTACCAGTGAGGAATGAAAAGCGTGACGGCACACGGCGCACACCATGAAATTTTCTTAGGCTTTCGGGCTCACAACTTTCGTTATTTCAGAACCGATTTGGCTCAAATTTTGACAGCAAGTGTATCCTGGACCCCTTCACTTGTATCTATAAGGGGAACTCCAAAAAATTTGTTTTAAAGGTTTCATTATCTACTTCATAAAACTCGAAGCGATCACAAGCCTTAGGCAAAATCAAACCTCTCCAGCCGCCTCGTGGCTGGAGCGATAATCAACCTAAGAAGCTAAATGGGCTAAACCATTTCAGACGTCCAGCTCTCCGAAATTTGTGAATCACACAAGACACACCGAACAGACGTGAAAAAGCAAAGCTGAAGGCTCCAGTATTTCTTAACGAGTTCTACGAAATTTAAGTGTTTTGGGTGGCACCTTGACGACACATTACAATCCGATAGGCCTACCTGCGCAAAATAATTAGAAACTTGAACACGGTTTTTGCGCGTGCGCTGCCTTTAATTGAAATATTGGTTCCGTATTGATACACTCGCCGCATTCAGTGCTCACCGAATACGCGCTCAACTGAAATACACTGCGACGCATAAGTATAGCAACACCTGTGAATTAGGCGTGTCATATGTTGGATCGAAGTATGTATGTTTATTACATGAATAACCATGTTTAGAACAATAACTCTTGTGACGGAATACTCGCCCCTCTAGGAACAAAGTCCTGAGGGTGCTAATTGGACAGAATAAAACAGGTTAAAAAATAGAAACAAGTGAAAAATAGAGATAAAGCGGTGGCATGAAAAAGCATAAGATATGATTAATATGCACGGCTAAGAGAATTCCTACAACTCAAGGTACTTTTCCAGCATGCGTTTGGAAGAGATAAGATTGTGAGGAACGATATTCCTTTCACTGAATCTGCCATACACCGTACCAGCTCGATGAAGAAAAAGAAACGCCTGAAGCTTTTTCTGGCTCTAGGAAGAGCAAGTTCAAAGGCATCGTTTGCGCTGAAAATTAATTTTGATTTTTCAGGCTCAATTTCATGATTGAGCCCGGTAGACCACACTGGTAAACTTTGGCGCGTCAAAAACGTTGGGCAATGAGGTTGGAAGGCGTCGAAGATGAAGATCCGCCACCAATTCTCACCAGTCATCTAGCACTTATTCCTAGATTGTTGGTGGCACCGTAAGGCAACATGAAAAATAGTTACGGCACGAACTCCACATGCAGAAAAACTCCGAAAATGACAGTGACGAGGCTTCCAAAAGCAGAAAAACTTCAAAAAGGATTTGGCGCGAAATTCAAATTCGTATTTACAATGTGTTCCGATTGACTTTCCTTACAAATGAAGGTTTTTCATGGGCCCTTCGACATTTTCGTTCACTAGAGAGGCCAAGCAACACAAAAACATGAGAAAATAATATACGGTTTTCAGCGCGTACGATGCCTTTAAAGAGACTACCCCTGGTATTAGATGCTCGCAACTTGAAGAGGCTATTGGATCGGATGCCATTGAGTCCATGAAGAACCTTATAGATCATTATCATATCAAATTTACGTCTTCTTCTAACAAGTGAACACAACCCAAAGTTTGTATTCCACAGATACTCGCGGCTTAGTAAGGCAGGACGAGGGGTATACTAACGCAGTTACTCGTCGAGGTGTAAGCCCCTTTCGTTCCCCAACTGCTGCCCAGGGCAGCCCGTTGTGTCCTCTTGCTCCGCTCACTGCCCCAACTGCTGCTCGTATAGTGGCCCCACGTGCTGCTACAGTCGCCCCAACTGCTCCAGTCGTCTCGCCAACTGCTGCTCCTTATTTTTGCCCCAACTGCTGCACCTGATTGTGGCCCCTACTGCTGCTCCTCATTGTGGCCCCAACTGCCGCTGTTCTTTGCCCAATCGCTGCCCATAATGGCCCCAATTGCTGCTCTTCATTTATGATCTTTCCTTTCTTTCTCATAACCCTTCTCCCTCAGGGGATATGCCGAGCTCAGCAGCAGCGCTGGGCCGACCTTTAAAAAATGGAGACCTCTATGAGGCTCATTCATACCTATAACGGCTGATCCATCCTAGACTATATCCATTGATCTTCGCCTTAGTCGAAGGAAATGATGCTAGCACTACGGACTGTCTCATGCCCACGCCTCGTATCTGGCACGAGTTTGCGAGGGCAGTTCAACACAGGCCTCGGTCAGAAGTGATTGTGAGTCTCCAAAAACATTTCTTGACACAAAATTTCTCTGAATCTCGAACAAGAACTGATTTTCACTTGGTTTCGTGACTGTAGAGATGTGATTTAGGCGTGGTAATCTGTTGCTCTCGTTTCGAAAAAGAAATTTTGACTTTCTTTGTACAAAAAGTTATATCCACATATTCGAAGAATGAAGTTCTCCTCAAAATATTCTCAAGTCGCTGAAATTCGCACTGTTCAGAGAAATGTCCAGGGTTAGATGGAATTCAAATATCAGAGTATTCATCATTTATTGATAACCCTCTAAATGGTGATTTCATCTCTTCTAAGAAACAACGATCTTAGAATTTTTTGAAAACTTTTTCTTCTTTCCAAATTATTGTCGTGAACATTTTTCGGAAAGGTTCAAATTATTACTTTCATTGGGAAGCTGTTTTGAAAAACTGTCGGCTTTGAATTCTGTGAGCATTGTGCTTTTCGTGAAGAAAAGATACATATTTCCCATTTTGCATATTTTTTTGGCAAAACATCGCCGCTGAGCATTTGAAAAATACAAGTCTTCGTCCAAAACCATATTCTATGGAAAATGCGAGTAAAGTTTGAGTTCATGGAAACGCATTTTAGAATGAGAAGGTAATTTTTCTAAATTTTCGACTTACACCTTACAGATTTAAAGAAAGACAAAATGTTGCAAATCTGGAAAGACACGCTTAATAAATCATTTTGGAAGAGTCGAACACCTCTCGAATTTTCGGCCGGTTTCACACAACCACCATCCAATGAGAATGACAAATCATCCCTTTTCCAGAATAATCCATCAGTTTTTGGCCGAGCTGAACCGTTCAAATTGCTCGCAAGGAGCTACTTTTCTCGAGGGTGCCTTTTTAAATTGACAAATTCTTCAGAGTAGAACTGCGTTTGATCTATAATCAGTAAAATACCAGATGTTTTTTTGAAGACTCGATGCATCGAAAATGTGAATCTTGCATAAAAGTACCACGTTTGAAGAAGTCGCGCGCTGATAAAAGTGAGCTTTCCGCGTAATGGGTTGGCCGCCACCGCACGTTCAGCCAAAGATAGAGCCATAGAAGAGCGACCAGTTGGAGATGAACTGGATGTGTTGAAAATGGCTTCGAGCAGTCCACGATAAAATTAGTCTCCGAGTTTTCACCAGGAATCAAGAGGTTCGAGCCCTATTTAACCATAAACAGGGTCTAGCAGCCCGTTGGCAAAGGCCGCAAAATACTTACGACCCCCCCTCGGAGGTCGGTCCGCGCCCAAAAATATGGGAAATTATAACGCCCCCCCCCCTTCAGGAAAAATTCGGTCCTTCCGTTTTTCATTTAAAGATTCCGGACAGAATCAAAGAAAAATTTATAAAAAAGGGACTGTTTAAAAAACAGCCCGCCCGTAGCCCCTTAAAAAATCATCCTTGAAGGGGGTTTCATCCAGTACGCTAATTTTGACAAATTTCCGGAAATTCACCACTAGCCCAACCAAAATTCATTCAGAAAAAGTTTGGGCAGGCTGCAATATGCAAAAATAAAAATAAAAATAACAGCCCGACGCCCGTCCAAACGCGGGCGCTAATCGTGAATTTGGGCACTGAGATGAATTTTACCGGCGAATAAAACTCGATGAATGTTAACCATCAGCACATTTCATTCAAATATATGTTTCGCTATACCTTGTTTTTACACATGTGTGATTAACTGGATTACGAAGGCCCCGGAGAAAATGTCCACGTCCAATTTTTTATCCACCCCAAACTCAGCCAAACTTCAGAGTTTCCCTCTCTTTCAGAAATCGGAAAAGTTGTTGGCTTAGGAGAAAAGTCCTCAGCAGAAGACAAATTTTAATTTCAGCTAGTTTCTGAGATATAAACGCCTAAAAAAAGCTACTCCGGGTATTCGCTCCTGTAATCGATTACGAGTTGAAGATTGTAATCATTATTTTGACTTTTTGCTTAATTGATGGTGTTATTTTTCAGTAATAAATTATAAGAAGAATTCGAAAAATACCGGTTCGCCTCCATGCGGGCGAAGAATTAACAAGAACGACCAAGGGTGTTATGGCTATAATAGAATGCGCCCAGGCATCGCGCCCTTCCCACAATGGCGTCCGGGCGTGGCGCCCTTTATGGCGCCTTACATATCTTTAAGTATTATTATTTCGGAAGTTTGAGAAGCTGGGAGAAAAAGCTCTGTGCAAATTTTGACACAGCCCAATTACTTCAAAGTCTGGACCCTTGGTGGTCGGAAATTTTTTGGCTGAAGGGATGCCACCCGTTGGATAGTGGTTGCGAAAACCCTGCGATTTGCCAACGTGGCTTGCCAACGTGCACCACTTTACCTCTCCCGAATCCTTGTAACCAGTTGGATTAGGGAAATGAAATTGTGATCACTTGTGGGGAATTCTATGAGGATTTCAGCTTATTTTTTTGTAGTTGAAATTTTGATTTTTATTGGGGGGTCGTACGTCTTATAGTGGATTTTGAAGATGAAGTACAGCAAAGTTCCGCTTACAAGCGAAATAAAAACAGTTGAATGGACTGGCAACTGGTTCTTTTCAGGTTAATAACCGTTGCGATTCCCTTTTTAATCCGCAGAAACCACTTTTATACATATCCTTCTACATTCTCCTTTACGAAAATTATACGATCCCCCTCCGAGTTTTCGTTTTTCCTCGAAAATTTTCACGACCCTCCTCACCACTCGTTGGCAAGCTATCCACACCTGCTGGACCCTGACCATAAACGTTAAAACGCGGCTAAGAACGATTACGAACGAGCCCTATACGGCCCTAATTTGAGTGTTCAGCTCGCGCAACGCCCACTCCCTCAACGGCTATCGATAAAGTTGTGCAACTCAAAATTTCAGTTCGAGAAGGTAATTGATCATCAAATGGGGTAATTTTAGTTAAGTGGAGTGAACTACAGCCAACTGAATGTGTGCTGTTTCCTGAAAATGGCATTTCCAGTTGTTTACGGATCAGAGGTGGTTGAAAGGAGTGGGCGTTGCGTGATCGGAACACTCAAGTTTAGGGCCTCATAGGGCTCTTCTGTGCTTGTTCCAAGCCGATTTTTCAACATTGCTGGTGAGGCTGGACTCGGACCTCTCGATTTCCGGTGAAAACTCGGAGACTGATTTTATCGCGACCACTGCCTTTAAAGGCAGTGGTCGCGATCAAATATGCTTGTCGTCTTTTTCTCTCTAAACCCTTTTTTGGGTCTCGAGTAATAGGACCTATAAGAAAAAATCGCGAAAAAGCCGCCGTTTTGGGGGGCCAAATTCGAATCCTGAACTTTCTTGTCTTTTGATGGTGGACGAGCCCACTCTAGATCATCGGCATCGCTGACCTCTAGTATCAAGAACATTAGCTGGCTTGAAATTGAATTTCAATCAATGAAGCTTTGGATTTATGTACACATCTAGTCAAAAACATTGACTGAAGTGATGCTTTCACTGTTCAACTGTTTTTATTCGTTAAATTTGCATTTATTTCGTCCTCTGAATGTTGATGATTTTTGACTGCTCGGCATGAGACGGCAATCTTTTTCGTCATCGCTGTGCACGTGTGCACGAAACAGCTTCTTCGGGCCCTAGAAACTCTAATTCTAGCCCGTTTTTCACCGCTCTACCTTCATAGTTTTTCAGCTGTTTTTGATCTAAGCTGATTTTTGTAGTTTTTTCTATAACGGTTTTCATCGTGATCACAGCCTTTAAGGTCGCGAGGATTTGGTGATTGGATGGCAGAGTGTCTTGGTCGACGGCAAGCGGGCGGCGCCTGGTTTTTAACTCGAAGACAAACTGAAGACCAACTGGCATTAAATTGACAAACATTTGCTGCAGATTTACGGGTAGGAATCGTTTGACTTCAACCCCCTTTATTGTTTTTTGCGAGCAACAGATATTGGTACAGTCGACCTGATAGCAGGACTGTCGAAAAAAGGTACAGCGGGGAAGGTGTGGAGAAACCATGCTTTCACTGATCCGGAAATTTGAAAGCACACAATGTCGAAAAAACAGCTACGAACGAGCACAGAAAGACCTGTGCGGCCCTAAGCCTGAGTGTACCTCTCACGCCACACCCACTCCTTTCAAGCGTAGCCTATCCGTAAATTACTGAAAACCCGGCCTTAGGGGTAACAACATACATCCAGGAGGCTACGATCTACTCCGCTCAACAAAACTTACACCATTTGATAATCGGTTGCCTACTTATATTCGGGTTTTCAGTTAGACATTTTTATCGGTAGCCGTTGAGGAAGTGGGCGTGGCGTAAGCGGAAATCAAAGTTTAGGGCCGTACAGGGCTATTTTGTGCTCGTTCTTAGCCGTTTTTCAGCATTATTGATGCAGTGAGCCCTGGGTCCTTCAATTTACGTTGATAACCCGAACTGTTTTGATCGCGGATACTGCCTTCAAGGTATTCCGTGTGATATGGCTGGAGATCAATTGGTTGTATTAACTCTATACAACTTCTCAAGGAATGGACATGTTCATGTTCCTAAAATTAAAGAACTCTCTCCATGTTGATTATGAGCATAGTCGTAGGTTCCTAAGGGACCATTTTAAGCAGTGTTACCACACTAAGCTGGCGCAACACAGAGCAGCAGCTGAGGCGACGAATGGAGGACGAGGGCAGCACGTGCTCCTCAAGCAGCAGCACGTCCCCTTGTGCTGCTCTCGCTATTCTAGTTGAAATGAGAGTTGGTTGTGCTACATGACAGCCCACGATCGTCTGAGATTCTTGTTTGGGGAAAAAATAGGAAAGGTGAATTGACATATAGCTACCCAGAAGCTTGTATGTGCAAGCTTGTAACAAAGTGCTCTCTATGCTGATTGTACATATGCTCGTAGCTGTCCGAATGGACCACTTTGAGCAATGTTACCACACTACGATTGCCACAAAAAAGAGCAGCAGCTGAGGCGACAAATGGAGGACGAGGGCAGCACGTGCTGCTAAGAGCGGCACAAAAGCAGCACGTGCTGCTCGAGCAGCAGCTCCTCCCCTCGTGCTGCCCTTGCTATCCTCGTCGAGGTGAAAGTCTATTGTGCTCCATTACGACCCCGCGATCCTCTCAGTCCTTGCTGTACTGCCGGTAATCAAGTCATAATGTCTGGTGCTAAATTTTCACACTTCTTCAGTATAGTCCTCTCAAAAACACGAGGTGGGGAAAGGAAAATATCATTTGCGAAGCCGAAGACCACAATAAGATGCAAATTCTTCACAGTAAAGGCGGGTTCAGCGTATCTTCGTGTCAGTAAAACCACACTCACTTCCAGTTCAATGATAACATTCAAGCGGGGAATGGCCAAACTCTTGCTGAAATCATAGGCGTTTTTTGCGTATCTGAGCTCATGTTTATTGATTCGAGTTTTTTTCTTTTTAGGCGTGTGTCTTATACAGCGTACCTAAATAAATAAATAAGTAAATAATGAAAGCCAGTGGCCCTTATCATGAGCTTGCGTGTGAAACTATTTTGCACATTTTCCAACTCGAGGATCATTCCCTTTTTACTCAAACGAAAATTTCGGATCTCCCCCGCTGTTTTTGGGCGGGGGAGGTCCGAAATCTCTTGCGCGCGAGGTCCCTCACGAGATTTTTGGGGCGGGGTTCGCATCGGAACAACCGGGGGAGTAGAATCGGAACTCCCGAGGGGTAGTGGCTATTTTCCAGTGTTTTGCGTGCACGTACTAAACATGTGACGCGACGTCATGCGAGAAAATGTTCCGGCTTTATTCTCGTACATTATTTACGTCTTCTATTAACAGTTCTGTTTTTTTTTGTTTGTTAAAATATATTTAGGCGGAATTTCCTAGCAGGTGATGTCCCTTCAGACCTTTTTCAAAGGTAAAAAGAAGGCGGAAGTATGTCTCAAAGGACATCGGTACATTGAGTGTACCAACTTGTCAGAGAAATTCCATTTATTTAGGCGAAGCCTCCACCAACTAAAAAAAACACCCTGCAACGTTGTCTGAAAATGTTAGAAATTATCCTTCAAACAGACGTTAATGGTCACCTGATCTCATTCTGGTTGAAGTTACTAGCTCTGTTAGTTAGAAATACCTCATCGTTTTTTCACATGTTTGTTGAATAAAACATCTAAGTTCGTTTATTCTTGCAGTATTTGCCAAAAGAAGGGGAAAAGTATGGCTGAAGGGAGTCGCATCGGCGGATCAGTCGAGAAAACATGGTCGTAAGAAGGTTTGAAGAACGTTCCAGATCAGTTTCGAGGCAGGAAAAGGAATATAAATCCCTTTTCCTTCCAAGGAATCTGGAGCGCGCGGCTGCGACTACCCCGATAATGAGAAAAAGGGGATCTCCCAAGAATGTAACGTGGTAAGACCGCTTTTATGTCGACGATGGAGAAGGGGGGTCACCCCGATAGTGTCATGGGTGAACCGATCCCATGCGCAGAATGTGTAAAGGGGGACTCCTGAGTAAGTAACGCGGCTGCATTCCCTTTGAATCGGGACTCCCCCGCTGGTTTGGTTGGAGCTCGCGGGGTGGTGTGCCGCCGGAATATCCCCGTTTCCCCCCTCGCGAGGTCCGGAATTTTCGTCTGAATACTTGGATTATATATGACTGTGCCGTATTCAAGTATTGGACGGATATAATTTTTGTAAGCTCGCAGAGGGGGTGTGTATACAAGTCTGTTGGTACCTGCTCGTTGGTGCCCCTGCTTCTACTGAACCCAGCAGACGTTTGAGTGTACACAGGGAACGTTCGAGCGATATAGCGTGCACAACTATATCGCGAAAGTATCCCGCACATTGCATAAAGGTGTCGCCGTCCGGCACACTAAGGCCTCTGGTCCATAACACCTTAGGATCCGTACCTAGGGAGTCATGGAGTCTTTGGCCACAAGCCACAATTTCGCCACCCTGAACTGTCCCTCGCCGTCGACTGATATCCAAAAACTGCGCTATCCAGACTTCTGAGGCTATTTCCATGCACCATTTGCTGCTTTGCAGGAAACCCGCCTCAAGGATAGACCCGTCATCAGCGTCGGAGAGTACACCATCTACTGCGGTAACGCTGACGATAGGAGAGTGGGAGGCTGTGCAATAGCTGTAAGGAAGGATTTCAATGGTATGGTCAAGGAGTTCGGCTCAACGTCGTGTCGGAATGCATTCGTACGACTGCGGGATCACAGAGGATTCAATCTGTGGATAGTGAGTGCTCATGCGCCCACTGAAACTGCCGAAGACAATTCGAAGGATGCGTTTTATGAGGAACTCAATACGTTGCTGGCCAGGATACCTTGTCAACATGCTGTTGTCGTGGGGATTGACGCAAATGCGAAGATGGGACTTGATCAGGAATCTGAAGTACTCGGTAAATGGTTCTACCCAGTGGAGCAAACATCGGACAATGGTTACCGCCTTGTCGACTTTTTGTGAACGCAGTGGTCTGATTATTGCATCGACATTCAAGGAATCATCGCCGCCATCAGCTTACGTGGCAGGGACCAACCCGGCTATCTCCAGAAGAGCAGCGGAAGCGGAAGATGACAACTTTGAAACTACAGCTTGACTATGTCCTGACGAGGAATATTCCAGTATCGGACATTCTGAAGATCTAGAGCTGTGTGGATGTCGCATTCGATTCGGGATCACCGTCCTGTTCTGTTGAACTTCACTGCGAGGATTCATAAGAGGAAGCGAGGGGCTCAGCCTCTCCAGAGGATTGACATGACAAGTCTCAGAGATGAAGAGTGCAGAAGGAATTTCCGACAACGCGTTTCTATTCACATCGGAGTACGGACTAAGAAGAAACTTTGCGACGCGGATTCTTTTGTCAAGTGCATCCAGGACGCTTCGAAAGAGGCACTCCCGGTTGTACAGCCTAAGAAGAAGTTCGCCTACGTCTCAGAAGAAACAACATCTACCTACAACAGAGTATGTGCTCTCCGAACTGCAGGAAACTTCGTGGAGGAGAAGCGTCTGAGGAGGAAGTTGTGTCGGCAGCTTCAAAGTGACCGCGAACGAGAGTGGACGTGTAGAGCTAAGGAGTTCGAGAAGGCTTGGGAGGAGAAGAATCGAAGAAAGCCTACACGTTGCTGCGACAGTATAGCGGGAAGATGAAGAGATGTTCTCCTGTCTTGAACACTACCAATGGAGTTGCAGTTGGTGATGCGACGCTGCCAATATGGAAGGATTACTTCAGTTCACTACTGAATCGTCCAGCGCCATCAGTACCTGAGCTCCCGCATGTTCAGAGAGCACATTACGATGTCAGTGAGGAACCGCCGACTGAGTCTGAAGTTTTTGGATTGTGTCCGGAAAATGAAGAATGGGAAAGGCAGGTGGAGATGACAACATCACTGCTGAAATGCTGAAAGCTCTTCCTCCGTCTGGGATTCGTGAAATGACCAGCACCATCCGTGCCATATGGATGAGCGAAAGGGATACCTGATTCGTGGAGACATGCCATCATCGTACCTCTTCACAAGAAGCCATCCGTCACGGATCCTAAGAACTACAGAGGAATCTCTCTACTTCGTGTCATGTACAAACTTTTAGAACCTATCATTCTCGAGCGACTTACCAAACATCGGGAAGGAACGACCAGAGATGAGGCAAGCCGGTTTTCGACCTGGAAGATCGACCATCGACCAAGTGTTCGTCGAGAAGAGTAATTGAATCGTGGCAGCGGTTT
Organism: Aplectana chamaeleonis; assembly: GCA_029168955.1. Taxonomy (NCBI): domain Eukaryota; kingdom Metazoa; phylum Nematoda; class Chromadorea; order Rhabditida; family Cosmocercidae; genus Aplectana; species Aplectana chamaeleonis. The sequence continues at coordinate 587,137 of JAPDOI010000037.1, read as the reverse complement.
TGGAAGCCTTTACAGCTTGCTTTTTTGGACTTTGAAGCCGCGTTCGACTCTCCTCATCGTGATCGATTGCTCAATGCTCTGCGAGCAGATGGAGTCCCGGAAAAGTATGTTCGGTTAATCGAGGACATGAACAAAGGAACAACAGCAGCAGTTCGTACACCTGTCGCATTTACGTCAGCTTTCGAGGTGAAAACACGAGTAAGGCAAGGCCGTTGCAGGACCTTTCTGTTCAACTTCGCCGTTGATGACATCATGCGTAGAGTTGCAGAACAGTTTCCTGCGGATGTGATCCTAACACCATCAGGACGCTCCTTGTCGACCTGGAGTACGCCGACGACATTGTGTTATTCGCTGAAAACAACGCAAAACTGCAAAGGATTGTGAACCTCGTTTCGAAGTATGCCGCAGCCTATGGACTTCGTCTTCGTCCCGACAAATGCAAGCAGATGTGGGTCTCTCAGAGGCCTTCAACTGGAGTTTGTGTGGACGGACAACGTATCGAACTGGTGGACGATTTCGTTATTTGGGCTGTTTGCTGAAGAACGATGGTAGTTATTCAGCGGATATTCGACAACGATGTGCGAAAGCTACGTCTGCATTCAATTCTCTAACCAAGTGTTTGTGGTCTACCACCATCGCGAAGGAAGTCAAGTTGCGCGTCTACCTATCCGCTATTCGCCCTATCATGATGTACGGATCGGAGACGTGGGCAGCACCGAAAACGCAGATGGAAAGGTTGGATTGCACGGAGAGGAAGCTTTTTAGGCGTTTGCTTGGATATTTCTGGCCGCGTGTATGCCATAACGAAGACCTTTACAAGGAAATCGACGCAGTACATCAACGCTTGACACGAGGAGGTGCCAGCATCTCCTAACGCCATCTCAAGCAGCAATGGAAAGTCGACTTCGACTGCTCGGGCATATACTAAGAAGAACGCCGGATCGTCTCGTACAACACGCTTTAAAAATGCTTCCAAATCCTGTCTGGAAACGGCCACCTGGGCGTAGGCGAAAGGTCTGGACGGATGGGGTTAAAGAGGATTTAAAGTCACTCGGCATCGAAAGACAGTTCAGGCGCGATGTTTCGTTTCGCAGGAAATGGAATAGTGACAGCTGGATGGAATGTGTTCAAATTGTGGCTGAAGACCGTGAAAAATGGACACGGCTGACTACTAGGACGGCACACCTCGGTGAAGATGCGGAATGACCGCGTCAGGCGAAAGCCAACCGATTAAGTCAAAGTAAGTCAAGCTCGCAGAAGGACAGTGGTATTACGAGTGGACAGAGCCCTGAAGAGATTGTGCATTACCCTAGTGGCTTTTCTTATAGTTAAGTCACAATGTGCCTCAAAACTCAGATCTTCTCTAACGAGAAAGCCCTGGTCCTTGATTTCCCTAACATTCTCAAGAACGATACCATCATTGACATAGGTGAGACGGCTATTATTTCGGCCTAGATGCATAATTTTCGTTTTACTGCTCGACAATGGGAGATCCCATATCTTTGACCACCGAACTACCGTATTAATAGCATTCTGATGGACCTTACTGTCGTCCAAGCAAGAGATGGGATGATACAGTTTCAAGTCGTCAGCAAAAGCACAGCACCTAACCCCTGAGGCAGAAGCAATGGTAGGAAGATCATACGTGAATATATTAAAAAGTACCGGAGAAAGGACACGGCCCTGCGGAACATCACATGGCGTGGTCCGTGGGTTAGAGATTGCTGAATTCAGTCGCACCATGAAGGTACGATCACCAAGAAACTCATCTATCCAAAGAACTATACGAGGATGAATTCCCACTGTTGTCAGTCTGGTAGCTAGCTTTCTATGACAAACCCGGTCAAACGCCTTAGCAAAATCTAGGTAAACAACGTCTACGGCACTGTCGTTGTCTAGACAATTGGTCCAATCATTCAGACAATGCAACATAGCGGTTACTGTTGATTTCCCCTTTTGAAACCCATGTTGCCACTCTGAAATTATGTTGTATTGCTTTAGATTGTTGACAATGCGATTCTTCAAAAAATTTTCGAAAATTCTAGCAATAACCGAAGTAATACTCACCGGCCTATAGTTCTCTGGGGTGCTGTAGAGGGGTTTTTTTCGGTATAGGCGTAACATAAGAGTTTTCCCACCTTATAGGAATTTGAGCTGTCATGAAGCTGAGATTAAAGAGATACTCTAAGGGACCGGCAATAATGTGTCCAACAGCCTTGAAAAAAGAAAGTGGTATCAAATCGGGTGGGACGAAATTGGAAGTGTGCCAATGAGAGAGTATTTCGAAGATTTCGTCTCGATAAAACCAAGCTGAATCACTCATAACTGGAAAGGCTGGTACAACGGCATTGTTACCAGGACTGTGATCAAACACGAACGTTTTTTCAAATGAATCCGCAAACAATTCCGCTTTATACGTATCAGTTTTAGATACAACACCATCGATTCCAGTGAGAGCTTCAGTTTTGACTGGAACTTCTTATTAATAAATCTATAAAAACCATTGATGCACTTGGATTCAATTACTTTCTTTTCCACTGAGCTATTAAACTTCCTGAGTCTTTTTTCAAAAGTCTCATTGATTTGCTTAAAATGACTCCAGTTTTCTTCAGTATTCGTTCTGCTAGCTAAGCTCCATGCTTCAGCTTTCTTTCTGTAAAGAGTTAGAAGATAGACTGGCAGATTGTTTTTGCACAACGGAACCTTGACTAAAGGGACGACAAGATCAATGCAGTGGCTAAGAACAGCAATGAAAATTTGATACGTATCGCCAACACTAAAGACCGTTTTGAAAGAAACATACCAATCCACACTGAGTAAGGCTGCGTTCATACGTGGCGAGAGCGTGCGATTACGCAAAATCGATGGTCATCGTGAACACACGATTCGCTAGCCGCTCACAGGCGCTCCTTCTCGCGCGCCCTCGCCCGCTCGCTCTCGCGCTTGCGCCAGCACCACGAAGCAAGCAGCAAGTTTCAAGCTTACTGCTCCATCACCAAAACAAGTGGCATTAAACCTGTATCAAAACTACTGCGCTTGTTTTTGATAATCCCTCCACGGAAGTCGAAAACCGTGGGAAATCATCAGCCGTTGCGCCGACTCGAGCGATTGATCGCCCGATCAAACGTTTTCAGTCGAATCAACACGAGGTAGGGAGTGTTTGCCTGTGTTAATTTCGTGGCAGCGCTGAGGAGCGTCGAGAGGCGCACAACAGAGGGAACGCCCGCTCTCGCCACGTATGGACGCTGCCTAAGGGTGAAAAATTTTTGTCAAAATCAGCTTGTTTGAATTTTTTTTCTAAAACACAGCTTTCGCTCTTGGTACAGTGCGGTCGGCTGCCAAGGGTAAAAAGGTGGCGGCGGGCGGCAGCCGCCGCCGTTTTTGTGCGGCGCCCAATTTAGGAACTGTTTAACGCGTTCAACGACTTCCTCGGTTGTTTCTGTTCGTGAGAAATTCTTGAGGCAGCCCTACGATTCCACCAAAGAATTTTGGAGAAATTTCAACTGATTTGAAATTTTTCGAAAAATTGGACTGGGAGGGTGGCCAAGTCTTCAGATGCTCATAAACAATTCCAAAACGACGTTATATCGTTAGTAAAAAATGTATGTAGTGCAGAATATTCAGTATCTAAAAATAAGATGTTTTCTCAAAAAAAAACTCCGGGCTGAAAATAAAAATACTCTGAATGAAAGTTTCAATACAGCGCCATGCAGCCCGATTGAAGCTAATTTTGGGCTCAGACAGGCCTACGCTGATTGAAACGTTATAATGGTGATTCAAATAATTTATATGCTCAAACACGAAATTACCGAAGAACTGTCTGGTTGATCACGCATTTTTGAAAAAAAAATCGAAAATCGGTGATTGTTTAGAAATCCAGTGTCAATTTAAAAAGCCCATCAAATTTATACCTTTAATGTGATGAATGTTTTTTTTTGTAGAGCTAAGTATGTGACACCACTGGTGAGTTATTCGGTCATTTTTGTTTCCCGATTTCCAAATCATCATTGACTCAACATTGTTCTGCGGGACGCAACCAGTTTTTATGAAGCCCTGGACTGTATAACTCCTATAAAAAGGACTTGTCGAAGAAGTAACTACTCTGCCAACGCGTAGCTAGATGCCTCCGAGGGCGCGGCCTGAAACGCCGCCCCATTCCATGTAGCGGTAAACTACGGGTTTTGGCTACGATAGCTAAAACCCGCATATTCTTGTGTCAAGGCTACAAGGGTGCATATTCTGCGCGTATTCTACGTAAAAACGAAGGCTAGATTCGAAACATTGATCTCTTTGACGCTAAACCCGTATATTCTCGCTATAATTTTGTAGCGAGAATCTACGGATTTAGCGACAGCCTGTGTTGGAATGCAACCTCAACCCGCGTTGGCTACGCGGAACGCAGGGATGCGGTTTGAACAATGTTGGCCCAGTCAACTCACGGATAACTTGACACTCTGTGGGTGGTCGTGGAGGGTGACCCCGTGTCGCTCTCTAGAAGGCCTTGCTAGGGATAATTTTGGCCGCTGGGATGCTGCAGGCCGTGGGGAAGAAACGGCGATGCGCTCGATCGCAGCGGGGATAGTCTTTCTAGTACAGATCAGGACTGGGTGGGTCGATCGACCGTGTGCTGCAACGAGAATAAGCGTAGAATATGCGGGTGCTGTAGCTAAAATTTCACCAACTGAGGCTAAACTTTCCGTAACTTACGTAAATTCTCTCGTCAAAATCAGACTAGATGCCTCCGATACCCTGGGCATCTCTGGTTTCCGTGTGGGGCATCTAGCTACGCGTTGGCGGAGTATAAAAAGCTTATGTGGGCATCAATAAAAACAAACAGAATAGGAGAAACACAAAACCGAGAATGAAATTTTTTTGAAATTTTCGTGTTTGGTGGTTTTCATTCTTTGGAATTCAGCACCCATTTGAAACCGTTATCTGGCAATACAACGATTATAACCCTGATCTCGAACGTAAGCTCGTATTTCTACCTTATGAATTAGTTTGAGGCGGATTCATTGAAGAATGGGTGAGAAAAGTTTTTCCAAAAAGTGCTCCGCGCTCACTTTAGTGACGTTTTTTTAATATTCAGCCGTATGTGAATTTATATGAAGAGATGGGCAGTGGCACTTCAGCAAGTGTTTTTCTGCGTGTCAGTGAAAGTTTCTAGAATCCATGGAAAGAATTTCTGAAAGTTGGGCTCCGCAGAAAAGGTCAAGGATTTGGCATTGCTCCTAAATGTCGTGAAATTGTCTTATTGGATTTGGCTCTCAACTTGATTTTTCAAATGTAGTGAAATTGTCGAATTGATTTGGCTGTGATGATACTATATGCAGATAACATAATCATTAAATGTAGTGAAATTGTTGCAAACGGATTTGGCAGGAGCTCTATGAATTATCACAGTCAAATCACGCGTCAGAAGGTCCTCTGGCGAGCGAATGAAGACAAAAAGAAAAAATAATAAACCTCAGTCAACAATGCTGAACGAAACGTGGCCTTATGGGCTAGAAATAAGGTTCTCGAATGTTATTCTGCCTTTTCAGTGTAGCTCCCACTTAGGTTCTAGACCTTCCCTCTTCCCTCACTGATTAGATAAAAATCACGAAAACGAAATGTAACACAATTTATTAGCTACTGACGCTATGTCTTCGTGTCCTCAACGCTTTCACGATTCACATTGTATGGAAACGTTTTTGCTGCTAGACTTATTCTTGTTCTCATTTGGTTCAATATGCGCTCCAAGAAAAACCCCTTCTGACGCGTGATTTGACTGTGATAATTCATAGAGCTCCTGCCAAATCCATTTGCAACAATTTCACTACATTTAATGATTATGTTATCTGCATATAGTATCATCACAGCCAAATCAATTCGACAATTTCACTACATTTGAAAAATCAAGTTGAGAGCCAAATCCAATAAAACAATTTCACAACATTTAGGAGCAATGCCAAATCCTTGACCTTTTCTGCGGAGCCCAACTTTCAGAAATTTCACAACTTTTTACAAGGGTTTCCCTTCTACAATATCGTCAAGCTCTAAAAGGCAAGTTGTTTTTCTTTGAAACATAGTGGTAGAAATGAAGAAACAGCTGCTAGGATTGCAAGATAATAGTTGCAACGCGGCTTCCTACAGACAAGATACAAGGCATATACTTTTTGAATTTAAAAGTCGAGAAAATGAAGAAATGAGTTTTAAAATGACCCAATTGTACAGGGTTGGGGCACAATCCTAGACGGGGGAGAGGGGGGCACCCACCATTCAAGACAGAAGTGAAATGAACCACCCATTGGTAAGGCTACCAGTCGGAGTATTTTCATGAAATTTCTATAAAAACAATGATTGATAGCAGTATCAGACATCTTTTATCAGAATTTTCCATCATTTCTATGAGTCTTGGGTGGCCTCACCCCGTCTAGGATAGACCCAGGGTCAGTCGCTCTAGCCAAACTTCACCTGTTCTTGCTGACGTGGCTCGTCTGCGCCGGCCCATATGTCTGATTCGGAACAAGAACGATAGTTAAATACATCGTACGCGCAGAAAACCGTATATTATTTTTTCATGTTTTTGCGTAGCTTGGCCCCTCTAGTGAACGAAAATGTTGAAGGGGCCCATTAAAAACCTTCATTCTTCTTTCAACTCCCTTCTTCATTAAAGAAAAGTCAATCGGAGCACATTGTAAATACGAATTTGAATTTCGCGCCAAAACCATTTTCAGAGTTTTTTTGCATGTGGAGTTCGTGCCGTAACTATTTTTCCTGTTGTCTTACGGTCGCACCAACATTCTAGGAAAAAGTGCTAGATGACTGGTGAGAATTGGTGGCGGATATTAATCTTTGACGCCTTCCAACCTCATCGTCCAACATTTTTGACGCGCCAAAGTTTACCAGTGTGATCTACCGGGCTCAATCATAAAATTGAGCCTGAAAATGGAAATTGATTTCCAGCACGAACGATAGTTAAGTGCGCTAGAAGAGGACTACCGTAACCTTAGGAATGATGTTATTCGGCTCTCTTAAACAAATTTGATGATACCCAATTGATCAATGATAAAGATAAAAGAAGTGAAGAGCGGTGTGTCTTCATTCACACACCGTCCTTCTCCAGAGGTCAGCAGTTGAGGATCTGCCTGGACTACAAGCAGAAAAACAACACCAGCGGTAGTGAAGATGTAGCGAATTCGGAGTTAGAACTTAGAAAATTTTAGAGCCAACTCGAGTGAGATTACAATAGCCTTGTTCTGGCGCAATTGCCTATCGCTCTTGTTGATTCGGAGGCATGACTTGCATACGGTGTCCTGGACATTAAACGGAGGTCCTGCGCACGTCCTTTGATGTTCTGCACACTCCTACTAAGGTCCTGCACACGTTCCATGATGTCCTGCACACCCCTTCTGGGGTCCTGCACACGTCCCATGATGTCCTGCCCTCTTCTACTACGGTCCTGCACACGTACAATGATGTCCTGCACACCCCTACTGAGGTCCTGCACAGGTCCCATGATGTCCTGCACACCCCTTCTGGGGTCCTGCACACGTCCCATGATGTCCTGTCCACTTATAATACGGTCCTGCACACGTACAATGATGTACTGCACACTCCTACTGAGGTCCTGCACAGGTCTCATGGTGTCCTGCACACTCCTACTAAGGTCTTGCACACGATCCATGATGTCCTGCACACTCCTACTGAGGTCCTGCACAGGTCCCATGATGTCCTGCACACTCCTACTGAGGTCCTGCACAGGTCCCATGATGTCCTGTACACTCCTACTAAGGTCTTGCACACGTTCCATGATGTCCTGCACACTCCTACTGAGGTCCTGCACAGGTCCCATGATGTCCTGCGCACTCCTACTAAGGTCTTGCACACGTTCCATGATGTCCTGCACACTCCTACTGAGGTCCTGCGCACATTCTACGACGTCCTGCACACCCCTACTGGGGTCCTGCACACGTCCCATGATGTCCTGTCCACTCCTACTACGGTCCTGCACACGTTCCATGATGTCCTGCACACTCCTACTGAGGTCCTGCACAGGTCCCATGATGTCCTGCACACTCCTACTAAGGTCTTGCACACGTTCCATGATGTCCTGCACACTCCTACTGAGGTCCTGCACAGGTCCCATGATGTCCTGCACACTCCTACTGAGGTCCTGCACAGGTCCCATGATGTCCTGTACACTCCTACTAAGGTCTTGCACACGTTCCATGATGTCCTGCACACTCCTACTGAGGTCCTGCACAGGTCCCATGATATCCTGCGCACTCCTACTAAGGTCTTGCACACGTTCCATGATGTCCTGCACACTCCTACTGAGGTCCTGCACACGTCCCATGATGTCCTGTCCACTCCTAATACGGTCCTGCACACGTTCCATGATGTCCTGCACACTCCTACTGAGGTCCTGCACAGGTCCCATGATGTTCTGCACACTCCTACTAAGGTCTTGCACACGATCCATGATGTCCTGCACACTCCTACTGAGGTCCTGCACAGGTCCCATGATGTCCTGCACACTCCTACTGAGGTCCTGCACAGGTCCCATGATGTCCTGCACACTCCTACTAAGGTCTTGCACACGTTCCATGATGTCCTGCACACTCCTACTGGGGTCCTGCACACGTCCCATGATGTCCTGCACGCTCCTACTAAGGTCTTGCACACGTTCCATGATGTCCTGCACACTCCTACTGAGGCTCTGCACACATTCTACGACGTCCTGCACACCCCTACTGGGGTCCTGCACACGTCCCATGATGTCCTGTCCACTCCTACTACGGTCCTGCGCACGTTCCATGATGTCCTGCACACTTCCTACTGAGGTCCTGCACAGGTCCCATGCTGTCCTGCACACTCCTACTAAGGTCTTGCACACGTTCCATGATGTCCTGCACACGTCCCATGATGTCCTGTCCACTCCTAATACGGTCCTGCACAGGTCCCATGATGTCCTGCACACTCCTACTAAGGTCTTGCACACGTTCCATGATGTCCTGCACACGTCCCATGATGTCCTGTCCACTCCTACTGAGGTCCTGCACACATTCTACGACGTCCTGCACACCCCTACTGGGGTCCTGCACACGTTCCATGATGTCCTGCACACTCCTACTAAGGTCCTGCACACGTTCGATGATGTCCTGCATACTCCTACTGAGGCCCTGCCCACATTCTACGACGTCCTGCACACCCCTACTGAGGTCTCACATAGTCAACCGACACTTCAGCACATCCTGCGACGCCTTCTTATCGATGGTGCGCTTTGAACGAATACGCGCCGCGGTCAAGTACATCAACCCGCACAGCGTCCTCTTCCGAGCCGGACGTTCAAAGTACACCACCCTGGGCAGCAAGGTGTTTATATGGAGTCTAAGAAAACAATGACTGATAACGAAAAACCCACCATTTTCATAAACTATTCTTGAGAGGCCGGTTTCCGAGTTTCAAACGCCCGTTAGGGGCCCAGAAGTCATTATGGTGAGTTCTGACAATTATTTTCGTCATTCCCGTGGCCGATTACCTCTAGTCACAAATTTTCGAGCGATTTGGTCCACGCCTTCCAAAAAAATGGTTTTCGACGGACGGAGGTGGAGGCGGAGGCGGAGGCGGTGGCGGAGGCGGAGGCGGAGGCGGAGGCGGAGGCGGAGGCGGAGGCGGTGGTGGAGAACGTTTTTGCGTACTTTGAGAAGTCATAACTTTAGAAAGCGGGGACCAGTTGGGATGAAAAGTTGCACACATATGTAATTTCTTGCAGCGCGTCGAATAGTGTACAGCTCATACCTCTGTTGACGGTATGAATAGGTGATCTCATTGTAGGGCATCCGCGCGGGAAGAGATCAAAGCCAAATCCTGGTGAGCGCTTCGCGCTCACCACAATTTACAGAAAATTATTCAATTTTGATGTTGCAAAATATGCCGATATCAAAAGTTCTACATTTACACCAACGTCAAACACTCTCCGTTCAAGCCTAATCAATGCTCTTGTCACAGACGAAAGAAAGGAAGGGTCGCTATTGAACCTCGCATTGTGGACAAGAATCACCAGGTGGTGATAGAAAAAAATAGGTGCCAAACCCAGGCCATCATGCTCATAATTCTTTGCCTCAGAGTACACTTGATTAGAATGGTTTCATATCGTGATATTGGAGAGGGAAGGTTTCATACAGAATACTATTGGGCCGAGTCTCCTTATGGTCGTACCATAGAATCCCAAATGTGGATGAGAAAAATCTCGATTTTTCTCATCCACATTTGAGATTCTATGGTACGAATTCTATGGAATTCTGAGCTCTGGGTCCGATCTGGGCTCACTATTGACAGATGGGTGCCAGTAAAGTCCGATCGACGAAATTCGTCCTCGCCCACAAAAATACTCAAACAACATTCAGATATATAGAAAAAAACGTAGACACCAAATTTTGTGCGAATTGTGATTCTCGGAGGGTAGCTGTGCGTTGAAAATTACCAACGTTCAGACTGAAAGCGAAAATTGAAGAAATGTGAACTTTTCAATACTGAGAAGATTCCTTTGCGGTAGTATATAGATACGAATATGTAGGTTATGGCTAATATCATGGCTCCTCTGAATATGCCCAGATTCGTTCCTCTGGTATCTTTATGCCCTCGCCCTGCTAATCGCTGACTTCGCACCTCCAGTTGAACGCGTCTGGTCATCACAACGGCTCACCAACAGCACAGAAGTATCTCTTCAGAATAGAACTTTTGAAGTCTCGGTTAGAAATTTTCAGAATCTTCATGCCTTTCATGCGTATGTATAATTTTAAATCGGAAATAGTTCTTGGCATGGTACACAAAGGCATACAACCCTGTACTAAACTAGTGACCGATTCGAATAATTATTAGAATAATTCGAACATCCTAATTTTCGAGCATAGAGCTAGATGTTAGCGATTCTCACGTAAATTCCAATTTTTGATTTTTCTCGAATATTTGATTCATTCCAGGACTCTAGTTTTTTATTTCGAACTTTCCACTCATTCAGGTGATTTAATTATTCGTGTTTTTAAATTTCCGATTGATCCGGAAGTTTGAATTATTGGCCTTTTCGAAATTTCCATTCAATCGGGTTTGAAAATTATTCATTTTTTCGATTATTTGATTCAGAAAATTGAAAATTCGATGAATTGAGTACTCGGCCAATGTCGGTTGGCGACATTTGAATATTAGTTATGCTGAAAAAAATTACAAAATATTAATTAATTACTTGGAAAACGAAAGTTAGAATCACTATCCAAATAATCGAATAAATATTCCGATTTCTCATTCAAATCGAATAGAAATAAAATTGAACTCGTTCCCATTTTCTTTACTCATTCGAAAAGATTCGAGGTTTTCTCGAACTCGCTCATTCATTCGAAAATATAAAAAACGCGTTATTAGAGAAATTCACTCACTTTTAAATGTGTCTTATTCGAATGCGTTCATTCATTCGGTAATTTAGGAAAGGCATACTTGAAAAATTAATTCACGCGAGACTTTTCGAAAGGGTTAACCGAATTTTCCATGTATTCGAAATCTAGCGTGCAATGCCAATGTCTAGTACTTACCCAGATCCGATACTGAGCCATTTTCATTCAGAATTACCATAGTTTTGAAGTATTAAACTCCTAAACATGCCTCAATTTTTTTTGAGATTGCTGATGTATATGGTTTCGTGTTTTCATTTTTGTAATAGTTGTTGAATCCAAAAATAACCGTGTAGAAGAAGTATATACTCTGGCAAAAGTTCGCGTGTAGCCCACCACATAGAGACTTGGAGCCCAACAACAAGTGCGCTCCAAGTGGAATTTGTGGAGCCATCGTTTCCTATTGTGGAGCACAGCATGGATTAAGCGGGGCGATTCACGCGCCGTCCCTCGCGCCATCCTTTCACTACGCTAGTTTCGCCCCATAATCGCCCCCACAAATCCTTTCTAGCCCCAACAATAGCCTCCTTTACACTCTCTCCAGATCGAGTCAGCGAAAGAAAGGTCCAGAGAGGCAGCGCTCTCTCTGGGGAGCGCAAAGTATGCAAATCATGTGCGCGGTGCAGAATCTGCCTAACCGTGTTTTAAAAAACAATATTCTCGGTTTTTGTAGACCTATTTCTTTTTTGCTCTGCGCATTTGTCATTACTCTTTTGCATTATCTAGATTCAAAAAGCTTACTTGTGACGTTTTACACTTCGAGAGAGACTTAGTGGAACACCTCGTTTGTATCAAACCGTGTCCTCCGAGTTGTTATCCATATGCAGCGAGTATTACGAATATTCGTAGCGAATATAATGCAAAATTTAGGTGTATAAAATATCCATGAATCCTGTTCTCTGGATTACGGTAAGGCACCTATTGCGTCGAAAACGTGATTTGCATACGTTGCGTGCGCCAGAGACGCAGACTGAATGCTGTTTCTTTGGACTCTTCATTCGCTGATTCGACCTGAAAGAGTATAGCAACAGAGCGCGTCTAGTGTGTTAGCAGGAGGCGCCTTTATCATTGTTCTTGCTCTAATCGAACCCTGTTCGGGTCAATAGCACAAACTATAGAGTCAGTAAATTCACCTTGAATGATAAGAGGACCATAAATCACAACAACTTTTATTTGGGAACAACAATTCACTCAGAGATCTCTTATATGCATGGAACAATAAGAATCTCACAACACAGTTTATAAACGCAGGTTAAACGCAGTGTTCACGATAGACGTCATTTTCCATATCCCCTTCCTTGTCTTCGTTGACTTTGAGTTTGAAGGAATCGACCGCCATCAAGGGTTATTCCTATCAAAATAATCAAGCCATTCAGCTCACTTATCAGTATGTACTTCCTTGACTTGATTGATTCCTGTTGTCACAATCTCGAGTGTTCATTGTTTTTCAGGTCGAAGGGGGCGGAAAGGAGGCATGAGGCGTTTTGGTGAATTCAGAACGCCTGTTCGCAGTCGTTATTTCCCCAATCAAAGCTAATTTTCTGCAGTTCCTTCGACCCAGTGAGCCTAGATCCTTCTAGCCTATCATTCTGTGGAAAGTCACCAAGAGCGACCATCGTGAACGCTGCCCTTTACCACCCGATCAGCAAAAAGTAATCAACATTTTCACAATGATTCCACGCACAATTCGCGAGCAACGCCTATCTAGAGAAGAAACGATCGCAAATGCAAGCCGTGAATTCATAACTGTGTAGAACCAGCCCTTTAGCAAGAAAAATACAACCAACCGATCGCGACGGATTCTGTACCAATCGATATGCTCTGACTCAACACCTGAGACCCGCAAGTTATAGCTCATCCTACTAGTTTGGCACTTTGACGCAGCTGAAACCAACCTTGATAGAGCATTCCACTGCGTAGGCACGCTCGCTTCATGCGGCAAAGACGCCCTAGAATTCTAATGACTCCCTTTCAGCCGCTGCGCTAACAATCTGTAAAGGAAGCGACATCGAGTAAGTGTATCGTAACGCGAAAATGCGATGTGAAGCGAAAACATCAACAGGGAGAGCAATACGCCAAAAAGGTGTAAAATATTTAGTTGGTGTGCAAAAATATAGTTTTTGAAATAAAATTTTTTTCTCGCTCGGATGTATAAGGTTGTTATGATAAGATTGCAACAAAGCATTCGACAGCGCGAGCTATCATATATGTGCCTAAGGCGCTATTTGTACTTCTCAACGCCAGTGCGCCACGCACGTGACGCGAGGGCGTGGCGTTGGAGTATGAATGGCTTGCCGCCACTCCCGCGCGTGACGACCACTCCGCCATGACGGGGTCAGCCTTAACGACTTTTTCATCATTTGAAAATCATCAATTCCAATTCGTGCCATAATAATTGATTCCAATACTATCCTCTGCTTCCATGATCGTGAACGCGTGTTCAGATTTTGCTTGCCTGGAAAAGTCAAGACCCACTTCATTCCTCTCCGCCGCTGGAGGATCATAGTCTCTGCAAGCACTTCACGCGTGTATAAAGTATTCATACACTAACGTCAAGCACGCGCGTCACGCGCTGACGTTGAGGAGTACGGATAGCGCCTAAGGCCCCTGTCAGAGTTGGTTGAAAAAATCGCCGTAACCTGCCGTGGTCAACCTGGTCGATACGTATGAAAAACATGGACGATGGAGCTTGCCAAAACACCGGTGTGGCCAGCTGTGGCTGACGCGGTCAATATGCATGAATTTTGTTGAATTCGATACCATGGATATCATTCGTTTCTTACCTTATATCATGTGTTCGAATTTCACCTTGTTTTTTTTCGAGACCGATTACGTGTCTTGTTTATATCAGTGTACTGCCTAAATACCAAGGCTGCTATCGCTGAAGGAATATCTGATCCTACTGACTTGAGAACTGCGTGAAAATTGTACTTCTTCCCAGGATTCGCAACTTTAACTGTTTTGTATACACTTTGAAGGCATCGTACGCGCTGAAAACTCTCATCATTTCTGGGTTTTATTGATTGGTCGAACCCGTCTGGGACCGTAGGGTAAGATTCTTAGGTCATCATCGCATTATATGTAGTGAGATATAGGAGATAAGGGATGTATAATGTCTCGAATTTCATCAAAAGCGGCAGGCCCACCAATCTGGATTCAAATGAGAAAATAAATTTAATATTTTATCAACAAATGATATAGTATAAATGATTGAAGTTGATGGAATATATTACTTGTTCACGTGATAACATGGCAATTCCTGGCGATCAACTCTTCCGTTATGAAGTCGATTCAGGAAATTTCGGTCCGAAAACGCAGTTTCAGTGATTTTTTCGCAGTTTTTCCGACGGGTTGTTATAAAAGCTACAAGTACTCCCATCCTATGCGAAAAATTCAAAAACAACATTCATCGTAAACGATGCCTTCAAGACATCAAACCTTGCAGCTCAGCACCACGGAGGATTTCTTTAATACAACTTACTCCACGAATTATAAACTTTTCTGAAACATCGATGGTTGGCTTTTTCGTTCTGAATCCTAGGAACCACGATTTTTTCGCAAAAAAAAACGTTATTTGAACATTGATTTCTTCGGGGTGTTGAAATGATTATTTTGGTGTTTAAAAGGTTTTGCATAACTAAGGAACCGCGAAATTCTCAATTTGTTTTGCAAAATTGTGAACAATGACCTACGCGAAAAAAAACCTGAATCTGTTCCGGCGCAAAGGAGTCAAAAGTTCCTTCAAAACGGTATACTGGGCGTCTTGATAGGAAAATAAAATCAATATAAATAGGCTTTATTGAGATTGAAACTTGAGAAAGATGAAGGGAAAAAGAGCGACAAGAAGCTTTAGATAGAAGGCGAAACGCGCTTTCGAATGTCATACATAAGTTCCATAGTACATTTGGCCAGACGAAAATTTTGATGGGCAAGGATAGAAGCTTTTTCAAAAACTGGTATCATAATGGTGTTTTTCAGACTTTGGGGATTAAATTTCTGATTTCTTCTACAACAGGAGGAGGTCTGGTTTGATAAGTGCTGAACAAGACGTTTCACTTTTTCCAGAAAGTAATCTTTCGGTTTCTGGAGAAATTCATTGCCTTACCGTTGCCTTATGTAAAGCAAACCTATAACTATAAAAAACTGATGTGATATGAAAAACGAACTGAAAAGAAGGATTGCACTAGAACTTTACCTGTTTTTCCGTGAATGCGATCACCTTTAATCACGTTTCGTAATTGGGTGTCCTCCGCACTGGCTATCTCAGCACTTTGCAAGATTTGGTTCTTACAAAGACACTAAATAGTTAATGTAAGTTTTGTGCAGAGTTTGTTCTATAAAAACGGTGGTAATCAAGAATGTGCAGACGAAGATGGCAAGACAATACGAAAATGAAATCATCAAATGAAGTATCAGGGAGTTTTCAGACTCAACACGCACTCGCAGCTCTGATCGTTGATAACACCATACAAAACATACTAATCTGTCAGTTTTGGAACGATTCGTATGCTTAGTTTGATGTTTTCACCGATAAGATCTGCCAAAAAGTGATAGTTCTGAGAGCTCCCTTACCGGCGGCGAAAGTGGTAATGAATCAATGACGAGGACGCTGAATGATGACGTCACACTTGACTTGAAGTGGCGCGAGAAAGTGCACATAAACGCCCCGCCGGCGCGAAGAAGTGCTCATAAACGCCCCGCCGGCGCGAGGAAGTGCTCATTGTGTGGATTGCTCGTCGGCTGTCGCGCAAATGTGGAACTTGACGCGCCGACGGAAACGTCATAAAAACCGGCCACTTTCTCTGGGGCTACAAGGGAGCTTTTGCCAGAGTAACGGTTGACTTCTGTGCTGTTGGTGAGCCGTTGTGGTGACCTGACGGGTCCAACTGGAGGTGCGTAGTCGGCGATTAGCAGGGTGAGGGCATAACGATACCAGAGGAACGAATCTGGACATATTCAGAGGAGCCATGTTATTAGCCATAACCTAAATATTCGTATCTATATACTACCGCAAAGGAATCTTCTCAGTATTGAAAAGTTCACATTTCTTCAATTTTCGCTTTCAGTCTGAACGTTGGTAATTTTCAACGCACAGCTACCCTTCAAGAATCACAATCCGTACAAAATTTGGTGTGTACTGAAGTTGCTAACGCCCTTAGCCTCTTTTCTTGTGATGCTGCCACGCGGGTCTTAAGTGACGAGAATACTTGTTGTGCCGTCTAACTGAAGAGAACTAACAAGTTTATTATAACATAAAATCTTCCACGAATATTGAATCTTACTACCTTTTCTCCAACGGCTAAGAGGGCGATGCAACTTGTATGCTTATTGAACTTGTGTGACGTAGCAAAAAATTGATCGCTCAGAGTCGAAGCGAACTATCTCCCTTCTCTTCTCCATGTTTATATGCTACTGTGTTCGAGATATCTTCGCCGTTCTCAAAACATATAACAAAACATATAACACAACTAGATTCATATCTCATGGGAACTAAGCTGCAAACGTTATTCATGAGCAATTGTAGAAATCGACAAATTAGTCTACATAGTTTACAAATATGAACCTATAAATAGTCTGGTCGACGGTGTCGACATTGGGCCGCCTCGCTATTGTTCACGTCGCATCTCTCTCATCTCCTGTCGAACGCTGTTCAATCTTTCTCGTACTTCATTCCTTCGGCCTGGTATGGGACACAGGGCCTTGTGGTGGCCACCGTCTGTGGGAACGATATGGTCTACCAGTGTGCCTCGTATTTTCGTGCAATAGAAACATGGACGCTGAGGATATCTGCACCTTCCCAATTGACAGCGTCCCAGACAATGTCGACAAAGTCTTTGACGGTTTACAATGGTCAGTCTTTCGCTCACATCCGTTACTTCAGGACACGAATCTGAGTAGTGTCGTGCTTCTGCGCCACAGAACGCGCATTTTACCGACCATTTCACGTTGTTGGAATCGCCGATCATCCTGTACGGGAAATTATCCAATACTTCTCTTAGTGCCATTTCCTGCACATCTAGCCAGTCGCCTCTCTCTGCATTCCACCAGACGAGATGGTCCTCCGCTTGCTGAAATTGATCATCAATCGGTTCGACTTGTTCATTTCTGACATCCATCGCTGGAACTTGTTCATTTCTTACAGCAATCACTGGAACTTGTTCATGTCGTTGATCAGTGGGTGGAAACTCTTCGAGATTTCCCTCGTCTGCGTCCCTTTCGATTTCTTCATCTTGGACCTCATCCATCATGTGCTCGAAATAGTCATCGTCGGCGATTAACTCAGGCAGCGGTGAATTTGCCCTCACTGTCCGCTCGGTCTTGTCCGAGAGGTTGACGGTTACTTCTATTTCCTTACGTCCTCGTGAGGTACTTGGCTCTTCCTTCTCCAGCAGGGACTGTATCGTTGCATTCATGCGCTTAATCTCCTCGTCTTGAGCGCTTAGCTTGGCCTGCAGCTCTTTCAACTCTGGAGAAGGATCATGAATTTCCTCGTTGAAAATTTCTTCTCGTAAAAGTTGAAGGATTTTTCGTCCGTGAACTTCTGGTTGAAACTCTGGTTTTGAACGAAGTAGTTCCCTTTCAGCTCGTCGAGACTCCTTCTTTAGCTCCTCCGTCAACTTGTTCAAACTCTTTATGGTCTCGTACACTAGCTCGAATACTACCTCGGCCTTGATGTCGAACTTGTGGGACTTGTTTCGCCAGGCATGGAGATGGATTGAATTTAGTCGTCCACTGTCAACATGCTGCTCATACATTCGATCAGTTAGGATATAGCGAGTGATGAGCTTCAGGATCTTTTCATTCGTCACCTCTCCTGTCCGTAGGCACCGATTTAGTAGGAGAAGTTGTTCTCCTGGTCCCGCCAGGACAAAAGACTCGTCACCTCTTAGGTGCTCCCATTCAGCGCGGAGAGTAGCAGTCACGTTGACTTGTTGGTGTATAGCATGAAGCGTCATCGTCAGATCGTTTTCGAGGCCACTCGCCAGTTCACTTGCCGGTTGATTCTTCACCGTAATGCACTTGTACAAATAACCAAGATCACTGTCCGTCAATAGAGGGTCCATTCTGAAAATACAGTAAGATAAGATATGCACTACGAATTCATCAGCTATTTTGCACTGTTTTCTAGTAACTTGGATTATGTTCCTACATGTCTTTTTTGGGACTTGTTTGGCGCTGTTTGCAGACAAGTAGAGTGAGAGCTTGAAAAAACAGACGGACTGGAGCGAAGAGGATTATGATCCCTACTCGAGTTATCTCGAGGAGGATACGAACGCCAAAGGTAGATAAAAAAAATGTATGTCAATCCAATTAGCACCAGAACCCCTATGGCGGCAGCTGCTAGGCACTTGTACCATTGAAGGAATACGTCAGCAATATGCCAAAAATCCGGCAGGGAGATTTCGATGTTGCCACTTGTATCTCCTGTGATCCACTTGGTGACTATACCATTCGCCGTGTAGGTGAATTTCAGTATCCCGCTGATTTCGAAGGTAGAGGTCGAACTACCACAGGAGTAAGTACATTTCTCATGAATGCGCGCAGTTCGAAAATTGAACCTTAGCGTGGAAGCCTTTCCATCTTTGTCGCAATCAATGGTAAAACTGAGAGACTCGCACCTTATTTCTGCTTGCGCCTTTCCCGCTGTGAAACAAGTGACTCGTGCCTCTGCCCCTCTTGCGCAATTATAGCACCCTATTAGTACAGCGTCTTTCACAAGGCATTGTGCACGGTCTACCATCACGTCCGTATTTAACTTGTCCTGTACCGTTAGTATTATTTCAGCTGTTGTCATACTCGGGATGGAAGCCCATACTTGTCCCTCTGCTGTTTGTTTGAAGGATAGTGCCGAAAAAATCACTGGCAGCCTATGATGCAGATCAGACATCCATGACGTGATGTTGACTGAGCTGCACTTGCAATTAGCATGGACTTCAGCAGGATAACATATGCATTTATCCACCACGTCGCAATCGAATTGCTCCGCTGATGTCTTGTTCTCACATTGAAGGACCGGCGATACCTGTGAATTCCAGAGAGCTGTGGATGTTCCATCAGAAATGAACTGGGTATTCAGGAGCGGTATTAGTGGAATAGTAATGGAGCTGAGGGTAAAGGTGAACGAATTCCAGATGACGGGTACATTTAGTGTCATGAAGGCAGTGTAGCTGCGAGTTTTCATTTGGAGCACATCGGTGTGCAAAAATTTCACTTTTGCGGCTTCCTTCCACCGGTTACACTTGTAGATCTCGTACACCTTGGCAGACTCCGGTTTGACGTAAATTCGGTAAAACAAGCACCCTGAGCTTAAATAGAAACAGTCACACCCGGGACCACCGCACGATTCAACGCAGTGTGTGTTTCCGGGGTAGCTATTCCCCTCTTCTAGCTCGGGAAGCTTACTTGTATCATTGATATCCGCGCACTTTCGTCCCACGCATGAGCCCATATGTGGACATCTTTTGCTACCAACAACTTGATACACGGTGGCACGAGTGAACACAAGGCTCTCCGGTTCGCAAAAAAGAGCTAGGGTCTGCCATTGTACTCTGAATTCGTGGATTGATATGTTTCCACGGAACAAATTGAAGCACGCTTCTCTCTTGAACGGGTTGACCTTCAGAATCTCGGAAAGGTGTATCTTGCAGAAATTTCCTTTGTCCGAGTTCTCGCATACCGTGGATGAATGAGAAAACACGTCCACTTGTTGGCAGCAGTTAACTGTAGTAGTTACTGTGAATGCTACACACATGATGGCGAGTAGTTCTATCAGGTCTTTTCGACTTGCTCGATTCTGGTATTTTTTCCATTTCCAAAGCTTATGGACAACAGCGCACAAAATTGTTCGTATCATCCGCAGTAGGAAACTTGTTATGATCCTGATCGGGCTGCCAATGATGAGTGGGACGTAGAGGAAAACGTAGCATCCCGTGACGAGAGCGTAAGTCAGAAATGCAGTGGCTAGTATAGCTCCCACCGGCCAACATTCCGGGTTGAAAATTAATGTCGAGCAAAGGACGCAATCGATGTTATCGCAGAATGGCCCTGCCGGACATACAGTTTCTATTATCCCGATCGTCTCGTTGGTCAGTTTCCATTGAACCTGGTAATCATGCAAAACAACTTGCGGTGGGAACCGCATGGTTTCGATGTGACGTGGGATTTCTACTGTTCTGCAGAAGTTTTCTGCGCAGACTTCATATGGTGATCGATCCGGTGAAAATAGTTCAATGCCACCTGGAATGCATCGTATGGAATGAGAATTTCCTGAGCTTTCTGGAGTTACTACCATGATCAGGCTCATCAATAATCCTAGCAACAGAGCAGCACTTGAAATTTCATTGAACGGATTCATGTCGTCATTTACTCGCTTTCGAGGTCGCAGGTTATAGCGATCTGTGCCTGTTTGCAAAGTTTATTCCTCTGTAGTCTCTTCGGTAACAGTCTTATCCGGCATCTGTTTATTCGCGGCCGCCCTATCCTGTTCGGCTCCTGTTCCTTCCAGCTCCAGTGGGACTAGTAGATTGAGGGGCCGACGAATTTGTCTTCTTGTAGGCAGGATAACTGTTGCTTCTCTTGGCGCTTTTTTGTTTTTCCCCACTTCTACGATGCGTCCCATTCTCCAGCAATGACGAGGTTGGATTGGATCAGAGATGAGCACCAAGTCGTTCTCTTTTGGGAGGTGAATTGATCCTCTCTGGTTCCCTACTTCGAGCTGGTGTTTTTCCCTTAGAGATGTGAGATATTCTCTCCTCCAGACTTGCCAAAATTTCTCGGTGAGTTGACAGGACGACTTGAGAGCATGAAGAGCCTGAGTTTTCGTTCTTATGTATGACTGTTCCTCAGCGGGTACAAATTCAGGGTCCTCCGGGTCCTCGTCAAGTCGATCCAACGGATAAGGAATTTCAAACTTGTTCTGAAGGAAGTCTATTGGTCTTAAAACTTGTTCAGAAGGAGAGTTCGCTTCGACTCTGAGCGATCATTTTTTTGCTACGTCACACAAGTTCAATAAGCATACAAGTTGCATCGCCCTCTTAGCCGTTGGAAAAAAGGTAGTAAGATTCAATATTCGTGGAAGATTTTATGTTATAATAAACTTGTTAGTTCTCTTCAGTTAGACGGCACAACAAGTATTCTCGTCACTTAAGACCCGCGTGGCAGCATCACAAGAAAAGAGGCTAAGGGCGTTAGCAACTTCATCCAACGGATAAGGAATTTCAAACTTGTTCTGAAGGAAGTCTATTGGTCTTAAAACTTGTTCAGAAGGAGAGTTGGATTCGACATAGAGTAAGGGTCGGGTATTCACAAGAGCTTCTACTTCGACTAGTACTGTATGTAGCTCATCATATGACGGTTTAAGTTTCCCAAGAGATTTATAGAAGGAATGCTTGACCGATTTTATTAGCCGCTCATAGAAGCCTCCTTGCCACGGGGCATAGGGGGTGATGTGATGCCATTCGATCTCCCGATTACTTGTCCACTCTACTATCTCTGGATCTTCTTGAGTTGCGAGTGCACAATCGCGGAGAATTTCTTCTCCCAGAGTGAAAGTGGGTGCGTTGTCGCTTGTTATTGAAATGGGAACTCCTCGTCTTCCAAATAACGTCGCAGCATCCGCAAAAACGATGTTGTAGATAGATCGGAGACGGCATCAAGATGAATAAGTCTCGTAACTGTGCATGTTAGTATCGCACCATAGCATTTTCCCTCACTCCCATCAGGTTGTACCATGACTAAGGGTCCGAAATAATCGAGTCCCACGTGTGCAAAGGGTCGTGAACGCTGGACGCGACGCTCAGGTAGTTGACCTTGGTGAGGGTATTTGTAAGGCAAGTTGTTGAATTTTTGACACGGAACACACTTTCTTATGATGCGTGTTACTTGCGCCCTCAATTTGGGAATCCAGTAATGTTGCCTCACAATGGCCATTGTGTGACTGATTCCAGGATGACTTCTACTATGACAGTCGTTGATTATGGCTTCAGCAAGCCACGAATTTTGTAAAACAATCATAGGATTTTTGGCTTCATCAGTCAATTCACTATGGTCTAGTCTCCCAAAGCACCGAAGCAGGTCATCGGGATCGGCCTTTATGTTGAGGTGATGAAGGGAAGTGAGGATGGATGGCGTTATCCTCGATTTCTGGTGAAGTCGTATCAGAAGTTTACTGATGAGTTTCATCTCGTGTCCCGACACACTTGTGAGGAGGGAAGAAGCAGATTGTAAGATGGGTGAGACCAGTATAGGAGAAGGACGCTTAAGATTTACTTGAGAAATCGTACGTCTGATGAAGTGGAGAACGTGCGCAACAATCCTCTTTATTTTGTGAAAAGAACGTCCTTCAAGTCTGCTGAATATGTCGTCCGAAATCCGATTAGGGTAGAAGCCTTCTTTTTTCATGCTTGTTGCCAGAATTTCGCTGATTTCCGGTGACAATTCGACAGGCTCCTCTCCGCGTCTCTCGTACTTTTCTAGAAACTTGCAAATGTGTGGCCATTTCTGGATCGGTTCTCTGAGCATAAATGGTCCGTTCCACCAAGGGTGATCCACTAGCTCGTTCAGATTCAACCCACGTGTCGCACAATCCGCCGGATTATGTTCTGACGGAACATGACCAAAAAACACTTCGCATTCCATAGTATGGAAATAAGCGGTGATCTTGTCAATTTCCAAAAGTCTGCTCAGGACCATAACTCCGACTTCTTTTCGAGGGCGAGCCTTAATCCAACCTAGTGCGATTTCGGAGTCGCTGAAGAAGAAGAGCTGCCGAATTATCAATGTCGATCGTACTTGGGATGTTACCGAATTTGTGATCCTCAGAGCCAATGTAACTGCATCCAATTCCATCTTGGGGATGGTGGCCTTTGACTTCAATGGCAGTAATTTGCTTTTTGCCATCAAAAGGTTGCAGTTGTTTTCCGTCAGTAGATAGACACATGCAGCAATGGCTTCGGTGCTGGCATCCGCGAATGCAACCAGTACTGCTTCTTTATTCTTCTCTGAGAGGAAGCGTGGAATTGATTTTCGGAAACCATTGATATCTTCGCATACTTGTTTCCATTGATCTATCAGATGCAAAGGAAGTTCATCGTCCCAGTCAAACTCCTCTTGCCACAGGCGACGAAGGAACAGTTTGGCTCTGAGCATGAGTGGAAGTAACCATCCTAATGGGTCGTATACTGAGGCTATCCCACTTGCTACCGTTCTTTTGGTGACCTTCGCGTAGATCGTAATGGCACACTCAATCCTCAGAGTGTCTGTGGACGAGTCCCAGGGTATTCCCAATACCTTAGGGGTTGTCTCTCTTGACTTGTCCTTCTCTTCCATCATACTTTCGAGTCGAAGGTCATTGGAGACGAATTCTCGAAGGTTCATCTTTAGCTCGTCAAAGATTTCTTTTGTCCTGGAGTAAACGTGGAAGGCGTCTTCGACAGAATCTTCAGTTAGTACGAGATTGTCAACATACAGGTTCTCTTTCATTCTTCCTGCCAATCTGGTATCTTCCACGTAGTGATCGAGATGATAGTGGGTAGTCCCAGCGAGAAGGAAGGGAGAACAATTGAGTCCGAATGTTACCCTGGTAAACCTGAGAACTAGCAGATTTTCCCGATTTGGTGGTAACTTGTGATTTTGGAGCCAGAGACACCGTGTTGCATCACGATCGTCTTCATGAAGTCGCACTTGTAAAAATGCTTTCTCCACATCTGAAATAAATGCGATCCGACCAATGCGGAACCGTAATAGTACTCCATATAATGAAGGTAAAATCACCGGCCCGCGGTAAAGAACTTCATTCAGTGATGGACATCCCTTGTAATGAGAAGAAGCATCATATACTATCCGCATTTTTGTAGTGGTTTTGTGAGGCGTGAGTACTGCCTGATGCGGTATATAGTGGAGACGGGTGTTTGAATCGCGACCACGCGCACTTTCGTCAACTTGTTCGAGAACCTGCGTTGCTAGTTGGTCACGAATTATCCAATTATATTGTTCGAGCAAGTTAGAATCCTTTTGAAGCGAGTTCCATACGCTCACCAAACGATGGTACGCCAAGGATTGGTTATCAGGAAGTGAGACGGCAACGTTTCTCCATGGAAGGCGCACGTAATAGCCATCTTCTTTCTTTTCGATAGTACAGTTGAAGTTCTCCCAAACTTGCCTGTCTTCCAGAGAGTGAGATTTTTTTCTGATCCGGTGAACTCCTCTGTACCTGCGGATTCGGTCGCCCAAAATCTCTCCCAAGTGTTCTTCTCTTCCTCCGTACTCGTGGAGCATGAGAGTGTGTGTACGTGCCCGTCAAGCGTCCACCCTTCGTTATCCGTACTGTGAATTTGTCCGGCTACCACGTGACCTAAGCGAGTGGGCATGACGTGGAGACCGGAGGGCAACTGTATATGGCTCTGGTTGTTTCGAACCAGAGACCAAAGCTGATCGCTGCCTAACAAGATTAGTGGTTTTTGCGAGGAATCTTGACCACGAAGTTGAATGGGAGGAGTGAGGGATTGAAGGAATCGAATGTCTTCGCCGTGTATTGGAGGACTTGCTAGGGATTTGGTCAAAATATCATGCGTAAAGAGATTCAAGGTCAGCGGTTTGCCATCTGCATCCCAAGCATCGAGTTGAACACGTCTGCAATCCTTTTCTTGCACTTGTTCCGCCCCAAAGGTATGTAGACGAACTTTTATCGGTTCAGAGGTCCGGAGATTTAGTTCTTCGACCAGCTCTGCCTGAATGAAGGACATTTCCGCTCCAGTGTCTAGAAGAATGGGAATTTTCCGCAAGATCTTCTTACGGGGATCGAGAACGGTAATTTCCCCAGTTGGGAGGAAGGTTTGTCTAGGAAGCTGAGGTGTAGGCTCCACCTGAGCTTCCAATATGCTTGTCTCCACTTGTAAAGGCGTTTCCGTGCTGATTTGATTGACCTTGGTTGCGGCTTTGGTCAGCTTCTCACCTTTGATTGTACCATTAGTGTCTCTGATTTTATGAGTTACCTCCTTTCTTCCTCCGTAGCTGGGCTGTTTCGTCTCGAGTTGTAAACAGCACGAAGTATGATGTCGCTTCTGGCACTTGAAACACGATCGCTTTGTGCACTGAGTAGTTGTGTGGCTCGGTGATGCACGAATCAAACACAGCTTCTTCTCGCGCAGGTATGTGGACCGTTCCTGAGGGGTCTTGTACCTGTC
The DNA here is from genome assembly GCA_029168955.1 of Aplectana chamaeleonis. Taxonomy (NCBI): domain Eukaryota; kingdom Metazoa; phylum Nematoda; class Chromadorea; order Rhabditida; family Cosmocercidae; genus Aplectana; species Aplectana chamaeleonis. Next base: position 561,522 of record JAPDOI010000037.1, on the reverse strand, counting down.
GCATTCGATAGATTTATGGTTCTTCTGGCAAAACATGCAGGAAGAAATGTACGAGCGTGAGTTCGACATGATCTCTTGTTTCCTCTCGGGTCGTTCCTGTGGTCTTCGAGGTGACGATGGATTTCTCAAGTAAAGAGACATCATTTCCTCATTGGAAATGATTTCTTCCAAAAATTTTAGCATCGAGCTCATGCGGAAAGGGTTCACGTCGCTCGAAACTTGCTTTTTGGCCAGCACTTTCCTCTGAACTTGTTCTGGAAACTTTGCCAGTACTTTCCTTAACAGCCATTGACTGTCCACATGCTCTTCTTTCAGCCTAAGTTGCTCCACTATCACTTGTATCTGCTCAAAGAGTGATCTTTGATCACGTATAGAAGACGATCGTAAAGAACATTTTTCCAACTTGTCAATAAGTCGGAATACAAGTTCTTCTGAGTTCCCATACTTGTTCCTGAGGAACTCAATGGCAGTGTTGTAGTTGTCTGGAGTAATCTGAAATTTCCTCACAAACTCCAATGCCTCTCCTTTTAATGCGTTCAAAAGGTAGTTGAACTTGTATTGGTTTGGCAACTGCTGGGAATGCACATTTTCACTGAAAAGTTCCCAGAAGTTGTCCCAGTCCCAAATGTTCCCTGAGAAGGTGGGAATAGGGAGAGTGGGAAGTTCCATTGTCTTTGCTTTAGGTGGTGCGACAGGAGTCGGCTGAACTTGTGTCATTGGTGCCTGAGCCAACGTGGACTTGAATGAGCGCACACGCGCTTGCAGAAGCAGGGTATAATCGAACGCAACGATGAGAGACTTTTCAGCAACACTTGTGTACTGCTCGAAGTCTCCGACTTCTTTGGCAGACACTGCGCTCGAACTTCCCATTTCGACAGCATAGTCTTGCTGTACTTGACGGATTTGTGACGTACCCTCTTCCAAGGCTCCAAGCGCTTCTTCCAACCGTTGAAGGCTCTTTCGACCAAAACTTGGGTCCCCTTCCCCCTCTGGCGAGGAAACGCTCAGTTCTTCTAGTCTATCGGCTTTGAATCGTTCCACTATGGTTTCCAGTTTTTTCGTATAATGGGTTATCAGCCATTTTGGTATTGCGAGCTGGTACGCCATCGCTTATCCGAAGGGGTTCAGAGGGTCTGGACTGATGACTGGTTGGGCGCAGAGAAAATGCAGGAAAGCGTGCACCCCAACTTGTCAATATGAGGGCAGCAAAAACTAGAATCTACCCCACTTGTCACGCAAACAGAACGTCTTGTAATACACGACTTGTTACTGATACAATCACAAGCTAATGGCCGACCTGAGCTCGTCGTGCCGATGCACCATGAAGTTGCTAACGCCCTTAGCCTCTTTTCTTGTGATGCTGTCACGCGGGTCTTAAGTGACGAGAATACTTGTTGTGCCGTCTAACTGAAGAGAACTAAAAAGTTTATTATAACATAAAATCTTCCACGAATATTGAATCTTACTACCTTTTTTCCAACGGCTAAGAGGGCGATGCAACTTGTATGCTTATTGAACTTGTGTGACGTAGCAAAAAAATGATCGCTCAGAGTCGAAGCGAACTATCTCCCTTCTCTTCTCCGTGTTTATATGCTACTGTGTTCGAGATATCTTCGCCGTTCTCAAAACATATAACAAAACATGTAACACAACTAGATTCATATCTCATGGGAACTAAGCTGCAAACGTTATTCATGAGCAATTGTAGAAATTGACAAATTAGTCTACATAGTTTACAAATATGAACCTATAAATAGTCCGGTCGACGGTGTCGACATATACGTTTTTTCTATAAATCTGAATGTTGTTTGGGTATTTTTGTGGGCGAGGACGAATTTCGTCGATCGGACTTTACTGGCACCCATCTGTCAACAGTGAGCCCAGATCGGACCCAGAGCTCAAAATTCCATCGAAGAAAAAATCGAGATTTTTCTCATCCACATTTGAGATTCTATGGTACGACCATAAGGAGACTCGGCCCATTAGTATTCTGTATGAAACTTTCCTTCTTCAATATGACGATATGAAACCATTCTAATCCAGTATACTCTGAGGCAAATAATTATGAGCATGATGGCCTGGGTTCGACTGCTATTTTTTTCTATCACCACCCGGTGATACTTGTCCACAATGTGAGGTTCAATAGCGACCCTTCTTTTCTTTCGTCTGTAACAAGAGCATTGATTAAGCTTGAATGGAGAGTGTCTGACGTTGGTGTAAATATAGAACTTTTGATATCGTCATATTTTGCAAAATCGAAGTTGAATAATTTTCTGTAAAATTCTTTCCATGGATTTTAGAAACTTTCACTGACACGCAGAAAAATACTTGCTGAAGTGCCACAGCCCCTCTCTTGATATAAATCCACATACGGCTGAATATTAAAAAAACGCCACTAAAGTGAGCGCGGAGCACTTTTTGGAAAAACTTTTCTCACCCATTCTTCAATGAATCCGCCTCAAACTAATTTATAAGGTAGAAATACGAGCTTTCGTTCGAGATCAGGGTTATAATCGTTGTATTGCCAGATAACGGTTTCAAATGGGTGCTGAATTCCAAAGAATAAAAACCACCAAATACCAAATTTTCAAAAAAATTTCAAAATTTCTCGGTTTTGTGTTTCTCCCATTCTGTTAGTTTTAATTGATGCCCACAAATGCTTTTTATAGTTAACTTCTTCGACAAGTCCTTTTTGTAGGAGTTATACAGTCCAGGGCTTCATAAAAACTGGTTGCGTCCCGCAGAACAATGTTGAGTCAATGATAATTTGGAAATCGGAAAGCAAAAATGACCAAATAACTCACCAGTGGTGTCACATACTTAGCTCTACAAAAAACATTAATCACAATAAAGGAATAAATTTGATGGGCCTTTTTAATTGACACTGGATTTCTAAACAATCACCAATTTTCGATTTTTTTTTCAAAAATGCGTGATCAACCAGAAAGTTCTTCGGTAATTTCGTGTTTGAACATATTAATTATTTGAATCACCATTATAACGTTTCAATCAGCATAGGCCCGTCCGAGCCCAAAATTATCTTCAATCGGGCTGCATGGCGCTGTATTGTAACTTTCATCCAGAGTATTTTTAGTTTCAGCCCGGAGTTTTTTTTTGAGAAAACATCTTATTTTTGAGATACTGAATATTTTGCACTGCATACATTTTTCACTAACGATATAACGTTGTTTTGGAATTGTTTATAAGCATCTGGAGACTCGCCAATCTCCCAGTTCAATTTTTCGAAAAATTTCAAACCAGTTGAAATTTCTCCAAAATTTTTTGGTGGAATCGTAGGGCTGCCTCAAGAATTTCCCACGAACAGAAACAACCGAGGAAGTCGTTGAACGCGTTAAACAGTTCCTAAATTGGGCGCCGCACACAAACGGCGGCTGCCGCCGCTCGCCGCCGCCTTTTTACCCTTGGCAGCCGACCGCACTGTAATCGCAGAATTAAATTTGAATTTGATTGAAGCATGGTCACTGGTGCCTATCGGGGGCTCAACCTTCACTTCTGAAATGGCTCCGTGATCATTACAAAGAACGAGATCAAGAATGTGTGAACCCAGAGTGGGGTCCTTAACCAATTGGAATAGGTTGATGCTCGAACACATTTCAACGAAAGACCTGGCAGATGTAGAGCAAGAACGGTCAGACAAATTGTTTCAGTTGATGTCAGGCAAGTTGAAATCGCCACAAACGATACACGGACAATTGCAGGAGAGCATGTCGGTAATGGCCTTGATTAATTGCTCACACTGGCGAAAGGCGCAATTTGGGGCTCGATATACAACGATAAGCCTAACTGTAGAGCTGTCAAAAGTCAGTTCCGAACAAATTAATTCGTAGCTATCATTAACACTTTCTTTGAACACGAAATGGGGGCAAAACGATTTAGGAATGATAAAGGCAACTCAACCCCCACGTTTGTTGATTCGGTCGCAGCTCATAATTTCAAATTGATCGCACAAATCACCAGAGAGGGAATTGTCATCAATTTTAGGTGACAACCATGTTTCGGTAAGAGCGAAGAAATTGAATGGTGGCTGAATCAGTAAAAAGGAGAGACCGTTGATATTTTTGACCACCGACCTAAGATTGCTCAGAAAACATGAAGGATTCGAACCAAGAGACGAAGGATTCCTACGAAAACAATTCAGTTTTCCAAGGATCTAGGTGGAGAACTGACCTGGGTGCAACCAGAATAAGTCATAACAGAATTATCATCAGTTAAAGGAACAACAAGAGTGATAGCTTGTGTAGGAGTGGAAATGTGCGGAGTTGAAAGACGCTCAGCTCGCCTACGATCTCTCTTCTCTTGCGTGAGAGAGGCGCGGATGTCTATGCCTCTCGTAGAGTAAAATCGTACACGAGGAGCTCTCTTGATGGTTAAGGCCTGGAACTTACTAGTGGGAAGCACAACTTTCAGAAGCCTAGATTTAGAAGGGTACGAATGACCCATTCGATATTCAAAAATTCGAGTAAAGTATTGACACGAGTCCAGTCATGATTCACTCTATCATAAGCATTAGATGAAAGAGACACAGAAATACCTGAAATAACTACAGTGCGTTTCATTGTTTATGAACAACCTACTTTTCAGCTATATTATTCTCCAGCTTGACGCTGGGCATTTTTCACTAACATTAGCGTATTCAGAGTGTCAAAAAACTTATATATACATATCATCAGAACTTTACCTCTTTGAGAACTTTTTTATAGCAATTTATAACATTTTTTTCAATTTTCGACCGTTTCATTGTTTATGAACACTTCCTACTAACAATGTTCGAAACCATTTCCGGTCTCAACCTACCTATATAGGTGAGTCGAGAATGACGAGGCATTTCTTGTCTCAATATGGCGCGCGGCTGTCGACTCTCTACTATGAAGAAAGCTCAGATCAGAGCCCTCAAAGATGCTGGCTTGGGGCCACGTCATATCGTCGCCCGAAAAGAAAGAAGCCCTGGAGTCGTTTACACTTATTTTAAAGATAAAGACGCCTACGAACACAATTATCTTGAGGACGTGTGCGAAAGCTCTTCCGAAGGGACGAACCCCAGATTTGCAAGCGATTATCCAACAACACGGCTAGTGTAAATCAAGTCCGTGCGGAATTGAGATTGCCTGTATCGAAGTCTACCGTCAGGAGGGCTATTAAATGCGACGGAAGCATTGTGAGAGAGAGAATGCAGGAGGCTTAACACCTCACCAGTTCTCACAGGACCGCTCGTCTTTGATTCGCGCGAGAGAACATGGCGACCGATTGGGATAAGGTGAGGCCGTAGATAGAGTAAAGGTCAGCTCAGTGTATGTTAACGAGAAGTTGATTTATGGTGTTCAGGTGGTCTTCTCAGACGAAAGAAAATCAACTTGGATGGCCCTGATGGTGTGAGGTCCTACTGGCGTGACCTAAGTAAGGAGCCCAGGTACTTCAGTAGGCGGAACTTCGGCGGTGGCCCTTTGATGGTGTGGGGGGCATTTAGTTGCGAGAACACGCTCGACCTTGCCTTCGTATCCTGTTGCACGGACTCAGATGAGTATAAGGAAATGTTGGAGCATCACCTTCTGCCGTTTTAGGAGGTCGCAGCCGGAGAAACTTCACATTTCAACAGGATAACGCACGCGTGCGCCGTAGCAGAGCGACTTTCTCTTGGCTTCGTGAGCATAGAATCAAAGTTATGGACTGGCCAGCATGTAGCCTTGACCTAAATTCCATGGAGAACCTGTGGGGGATCATCGTGCGCAAAGTGTACACCAACTGCAGGCAATTTCAATCGATTGATGAGCTCAGAACTGCGATCATCGAAGCATGAAGTGAAATCGATGCCGTGGTACTGTGTAACCTAGCGAAGAGCAAGCCAGCTTGGCTTTTTGAAGTAGCCATGAAACATGGAGCTCATGTAGACTACTAATTAGTGCGTAGTTATTGTGCTTGAAGAATAAATTGTTTTGAAACTTGAATGTTCATAAACAATGAAACGGTCAAAAATATTTCAAACTCGTTATAAATTGTTATAAAAAAAGTTCTGAAAGAGGTAAAATTCTGATGACATGTATATACAGGTTTTTTTTGACACTCTGAATACGCTAATGTTAGTGCAAAAAGCCCAGCGTCAAGCTGGAGAAAAATATAGTTGAAAAGTAGGTTGTTCATAAACAATGAAACGTACTGTATTGAACGCTTCAAGTCAGGATCATCATTAGATACAGGAGGATTGGAGGCGAGTAGATACACTGCAACGCATAAGTATAGCAACACCTGTGAATTAGGCGTATCATTGGTTGGATCGAGGCGTTGAATATTAGGGAGAGTCTACGTTTTCTACTACAACGAAGACGATGGTTCACTTGGTATGACTTGAAACTCCCCATTTTGTTTTTGGTTTTAGCAAAAAGCTTGTATTTCTTACCGAGTATAAGTATAGCAACACTAGAGAAACATGAAAACGCCTCGCGACTACAGCAACATTGTACCTGGTTTCATGTGTGATTTTGTACTATTGGTTCAGGGTGATGCTATTTGTCCACTTTTCGGCGAACTTCACCTGTCTTCTGACAATAAAGTCCCGGTTATCTCTTTCGACTTAAATTTCGATGGAATTCCAGCTAGCTAGAACGTCAAGTCGGATGCAGTTCCGAGTTCATGCTGAATCCTGAAGTGTTTGACGCCTGTGGTTGCTCCCACGTCTCATGGAAACTGGGAAGTAGTCCCAGTGAGACATTTCTCAACGAGTAGCCACCAACAAATTTTCGGTCCCGTCGGCTCATTACTATTTGTTTCCGAGTTTCTCGGAAAGTACCTCTCCCTACTCCATCAACCACTACCACAACATTGTGGACCCCAAAATGAAGCAAACTCTTTGCTCAGAACATTTTCACAAGTCTGCTAGATTCGAGCCCGCGCGATCGAACATAAGAATATTCTTCACCTAAAACTTAGGCAGACGAGGTGCAAGAACTTGTCGATAAGAGCTCTCCAGTGGCGTCCAGTGCCATCAGAATCATTTGAAACAAACTTGTTATCGTCGAATAAGGTGACGTAACACACGATTTGGCAAACGGCGCCTTACTGCGTGGAGTACTTACGTTTCCCTAGTCCGTGCTCATGCTTGATCGAGCTGGCTCGAGTCTAGCAGGCTTGTGAAAATGTTCTGAGCAATGAGGTTGCTCCATTTCGAGGTCCACAATGTTGTCGTAGTGGTTGATACAGTTGATTTGTATTTGCCGAGAAACTCGGCAACGAATAGTAATAAGTCGGTGGGATCGACACCATTCCGGTGGCGACTCGTTGAGTAATGCCTCACTGAGACTGTTTCCCAGGCTCTATGAGACGTGTGAGCAACCACCGGTGTTGAACGACTGAGGACCCAGCACTAACTCAGAACTACATCCAGCTTGTCGTTCTAGCTAGCTGAAATTCCATAGAAATCCAAGTCCATAGAGGTAACCGGGACTTTCTCGTCAGAAGAGTAGAGTTCGCCGTAAAAGTGGACATATAGCATCACCCTGAACCAATATTACAAAAACACACATGAAACTAGGTACATTGTGGCGGTAGTCGCGAGGAATTTTCATGTTTCTCAAGTCTTGCTATACTTATGAGTAGTAAGAAATACAGACGTTTTGCTATAACTAAAGACAAACTGGGGAATTTAGAGTCCTACAAGTGAACCATCGTCTTCGTTGTAGTAGATGTAGAAACTCTCCCCAATATTCAAGGCCTCGATCCAACATATGATACGCCTAATTCACAGGTGTTGCTATACTTATGCGTCGCAGTGTATCTATTCGCATTGAAGCCTCCATCAAAAGTAAACGCTCTCCAAACAAGGGAAACCTTATCGCTCAATTTCGTCGCAGAATAACCAGCCATAAGCCTAGTTTTGACGGCAGGTAGTCGCTGCGGCTATGCGAGGGACAACTGTTCCTTTTTCATCGCGCGTAATGGAAAGCCGTTCCAATTGTGATCGCTTCGTGGCAGACGTCCTACATCGCTGGGTCGCGGCGACGAAATCCTATGACTTACTGCATCGCTGCTTGAAGAGCGATTCTCAATGGTCGCTAACCGTCGCTCGATCGCGGCCAAAATGGCAGCGATGGAGCGATTGGCAGCGAATGACACGTTTCGCCTAGTGAACGTTGACCCTTTCACATGGCAAGGGCAGTGTTTACCGGTCGAAGCGTGTTATTGGTAACTACCAGCCATTAATTTCACTGATTGATTGAATTTCTTCGATCATCAGTGAGGCTATGCACTATGAACAGAATCGCTGCCGCTGCCAGATCGCTGCAGAAGAGGGTGCGAAATCGCTGCGATGAAAAACAGCAGCGGTGCAGTCAAAACTAGGCTATAATCGCAAATTGTGGAACCCCTTCCCCATCGCGGATGGGACCCTTTTCAATTTCAGAGTACTGCCTTATCATATTACCAGCAGGCACGGGTGCATCTGCTTACCCTCCACCGAAAACTACAGAAGTTAGCTTGGTCGCAGAGAATTTTTTCGACTCTCTGAAAATCGTGGATGACAAGATGATGGAAAAAGTCGAGAAAAAATTTCCCCCCGGTTAACCTCCAAAAAACCTTTCTCAGGACGTCTCGGCCACTGGAAGGTATTTCCTTGTAAGAGTGAGTGATTGCCTATCGGTCTTGATATGATGGGTGTAGACGCGAAACAGATGGCTGCGGACCACTCAGCAGCCCGCGCGCCTGTCGCGTGCGCCGATCGATCACCACGTTTCTCGTGGGCGCACACGACGCAGCGCAGGCTGCTGAGTTGCCCGCAGCTATCTGTTTTCTGGGTACCTCCAGCAATAGCAGCGTTCTGAAATGACATCGCTTGGTACTAGTACCGGTGGTTCAAAATTACTTTGTTGAACGATTGCTAGCTGATGCTGGTTGGACAACCGGCTAGCTTTGCTCTTCGCCAACCACATTGTCACCTTTTGCAGAGCTGAACATTCGCAACCATTGCGCATACCGCAGGTCTCAACGCCTCCTGTCACTGCAAGCTGAAAGGATGCTCAGGGTGAGATCAATCGTTTTCACGTCTCAACACTGAAGGATTTTTCAATATTTATCACAATTGGGTACAATAGAAAGGTGTGAGTGAAAATAACACAAACAAAACAGAGAAAGGCACAAACACGTTCAAAAAAGCATTAGTAGGCATATAACAATAAAGGCACATAGTGTCACTATGACACTATTACAACAACCTTATGTAAGGCAAAGCATAAGCAACGAAGATTAAAAAATCAATAAAACGGCTCCCGTTGTTGACGCGTCTGGAACACTAACTGTTCACCTTACCACTCTACATTCTTATAGCAGTTGTAAAACTCAATCTCAGAGCAGAATAATGCAACAGGTGTGATATGACTATGGGAGTTTCTAATGGATAGAAGATTGCCACCGCAGTGCATTACATTCTACAGCTGGTAAAACAATAAATTATAAGACCTAGTGGATAAAAACTTGCCAGCGCAGTAAACCAGCGGTGTTTTAACGCGTTCATGCTACAATGAATGCTTTCGTACAAAAACATGAATGTTAACATCGAGTATACGGACAAGCAAGAACGGTGAAAACACGGTTTACGATTCTGTGAAGAGATGAGAGGGGAAAACTGAACAATCATAAGACTAAAGGCAATTGAAGTACCACCCAAAAAATAAGTCTTATCATAGAATGCGATGAAAGGGCACATTTACAACAAATCGCACGGCACTCTATGTTTAACCCATTCACGACGACGTGTCCCACCGGAGGGACACGCGTCCGTCAGCAGATCCACTTTAGCACAATGTTCAAACATTTGTGAAAATAGCTAGGGCTCAATACGAAAAAAATTGTTGCGAAAATAATTTTTCGAGCTCATTATGACTTCCTTTCTCTTTTGCTGCCGTTTCTTAGCTCTCTCAGCAGGAAACGTGCCACTACCATGACTACACCCATCATGACCCCGAAACATCGAATTTTTTTCAATTTTCACATATCTACCCACAATGTCCAAACCTAAACGACACAAAATTTGTGAACAGATACATAGCAGGTTTCTGAATCGCATTTAACGAAACTCCTTTAACTGAATATCACCGGAGCAATGTTGGCAAAATAATAATCCGCTTGACACTGCCGTGATTTCAGGCAGTTGTTTCCCATGACAGAAAGAGTTCCATGAGCGGAGATTCGAGTACAATGTTTACTTCATTGATAGCTACATTATGAACATGAAAAACGAAGATCGATTTTCGGTGGCGTGCATGCAATTCAAGCTCGCGTGTCCCACCGGTGGAACACGGTATACGGTACCGCAATATTGCACGCTTTGAGAACGTGTAGTCAGCCAAAATTATGCGTGCTAGTGAATGGGTTCAACAAGTCGGTTCCCAACAGGAGCCGTGGCCATAGGGACTTGATTGTGGCAAAATACCGTACGGTTTTGTTAACTCTGTAAGAAAGGAAACAAGCAAATGAAAGGAAAGCTACAAAATTGACAGATAGCTTTTTCGAAATAACCAAAATATCCATGAAAACAGTGAAATATTCGCTGCAACATAACAACAATAGATTAATCCAACATGTTAATTCTTCCTAATCCAAAATCCTGCACAACTTTGAAACCCATGCGGGCGTTGTGCAGGACTTCCTTTTTTTCAACTTTCTCACTGGACAACCAGATGGTTCTCTAATAGTGTACCCATCTGTTACCAGATTAACTCGCTCATGTACTGAAACGACCTGGGGTCTGGCACGCGTGCCTGCACCGTCATCCCACATGATGAATGCGATGTACAAGGCAATGAAACCACAGCGTTTTCTGCAGAAGATGTGTCTTGAACACGATTCGAAGCAGTGGCTGTGAGGACGGGAGCCGATGAAGCAGCGGCCAACATTCGTGGAAAAGGAATTGAAGGATTAAGAACAGATTGGCACGCCATTTGAGGCAAGCTGGCAAGGCCGACCAAAGAAGAAGGTTTCGTCGAGACTTGTGGGGTTCTGAAAAGCACGATTTTTTTTCTTTATCAGCCAGTGTCGATTGTAATAAGAATTAACGGGATTCCTATTGCCAGAACCCTGTTTCTATCCTATCGCCGCTATTTCTCATCACAGCGACTGGAACACACGTTGCTGCCCAATCGCTGCAGCAGCAATGGATCTCTTTTTACAGCTTCTCTCCGATTTCTCATGGCTCACGTAAGCTGTGGATGGGTAGAGGAAAATCCCAACATGTTCTACCATTCCGCCGCTTATGTGGACCATGTGAAACAGCTTGAAAAATGGAGAAATACAAGGTGCCCTAAAGAGTCGAAGTTTACCTACTAACGAATGAAAGCCATTCACATCCGATTGGCGGTCTACTGTTTAACACGAAACATATCATCTGTTGGTAATCAATCGAAGAACAACGAATTCAGGTAATCTCACACTATGCAGTAGACTAAAACTGACTACCACCAGTAAACTACCAATCCTTCCTCAACAAGGCTCCCAGGGCTGTGCGTAATTACGAATTACGATTTACGAATTACGGGTGTTTTTGGTAAATTTTTTACGATTTACGATTTACGAATTTTCGGCCCAAAATCGTAACAAATCGTAAGAAATCGCGAAAATGCGGTTAAGGGAACAACTCAGGCCATTCGCGGCCCCAAGCCGCGTTACAGTTTGCTCGTTCTGCCATTCTGCGATTCGGACTCTGTTGCTGTCAGGACAACTGCTGTTGCTTTCCGAGCCACTGCTTCTGTTGTCCGGGCTCCTCCACTTCGCCCGAACAGCAAAAGCAGCGGCCCGGAAATTGCGAGAATAAGCCAGACTGTCAGGTGTTCCAATTCCTTTCGGTGCGGCTCGGGGCGGAGAACCGCCTGAGGATGGAAATTTGCTGCCTAGAGCATAGTAAATTCACCACTTTTTTCGCATTCCTGAAATTTGGTAATTCTTTCCGAATTCAATTTTGAAACCTTTGCCCAAAATTTCCAGCCGGGCGTAGTCACCAGCAGAGGGGTCGGCTATGGCGAAATATAATTGTTGATCACGAGAATCCGATACGACCGCACACTCCGCTTCTCACATCAGCCGGCTTAACCTTGTAATAGGGTTCCAACAGTTAGGCGGAGCCCAGCTCAACAGTTATTCATCTCCATGGAATGTGGGAGGGAAAGTAGGCACTCCAATGTGGGGGGGGGGCTAGAGCGCTTGGCGTGAGCACCTTCTCGTGGACAGCTTCCCGTGGATAAGAGAAATAGTAATCATCTGGGCGGCAGTAGAGATGGAATGGTAGTCAATGATTCCACGAATATCCAAGAAGAACTCATCGCAATGTAAAAGGGACTCGTTCGCGAGAAGGTTCGAGCGCTCTGAGCTCTCAGGCCCCTCCCATTTGAGAGTGCCTCTTCGGGCGCAACCCAGAAGAGGCGGGAGAAGCGGAGGAGGAGCGAGGTGGGTGATTGGATGAGAAACGGCTAGCGTCTAATTACGCGCCTCGCTCCTTCCCTGTTTCCTCCCGCCTCTTCTGCTGTGAGGAAACATTACGACCACCACCCAGCTACGATCTGCAGAAGCGGCTGTCTGCAACTGCGGACAGGAATTCCACATCGATGTGAACATTAAATATGGGGCTGGGCTCTAAAGATCTGGTTGGCTAATGGAGCAATCAGATTGAAAAACAATATGCGCTTTGTTGCAGAATTCCAAGGAGATCTCGAAAACAACCTTCGTCACGCATCCATCTCCAGCTGGTCAAAAGTCACCAACAAAAAACTGGTATTTCGTGAATTGAAGTCTGCTGAGGGGTCGGGAAATATTTCTCTAGCCTAAAAACACTATTCGACGCAGAGTTTTGGGCTTCCCGAAATAACGTTTGATCGAGGTCTATCTTCAAAGGCAATTAAGCCTTGGGGGAAAAGTGGTAATTTTAAAATACGGTTCGGAACATTTCAACAAAAATATGGCTGCATAGTCACCTAGGTATGTGAAACCGGCATGGATCCTAATAAGACTTTGCGTTCCTTATTGGAGGTTGGCGCAAAGCCGGTGCACCTATGTAATAGCATATGGCAACGAGTTTGCACCAACCTTCAATAGTGAACGCGAAGCCTCATTAGGATCCATCCGACGTTATGTACCTTTTCGAAAAGGGTACTGAATGTTTTGGAATTGAGAAACCAAGAAAGTTCCAAGTGCGAAGGAAAGGAAAGCTTAGAAAGTATTTCTTTTGAATCAGAGATTTGGAGGGAGCCTACACCTTCTTGCATTTTGGATTCCTAAACAACCTTTATCTCTCGCACGGCTGTCTCCTCCCCAGCAACCCCATGACTATGCAGAGGAACGCTTATAACGCCATTCAGGATACCGCTTAAAGGCAGTGTCCACGATAAAAACCATGTCTGTTTTTTTGGTGGAGATCGGCAGCTGCGGGGCCTAGCGCAACCCAAACGTTGAAAAAACTAAGAAAAATGAGCTCGGAACGGCCCCCTTCGGGCCCAAAGTTGGACACCCGTCAGCTCGTCACCCCCGATGCTCTTTCCACGCCCACCGACGTGAACAAATGAATGCTCGAGATTGTGAGATGAGCGATGATTTCCTACCTATAGCCCCGTTCTTCCTTTTATTCCCAACTTCTCTCTTTACTCAGGTCAGCTCGCATACAGCGGCTGCAAAAGACGGAAGTTATAAGCCTCGGACAACTCGTCCACCATGTTTCCTTAGCTCAATTTTTGAGGGACCATAACTCCGTTCCCAGAAGGTCTTGTACGATTCCAAAAACATCATTGGAATCAGCATGGGACCGTCTTCAAGATAGGCGGAAAAGCAGAAGAACGATTCTTATCGTGAACACTGCCTTTAACAATTATAGAGGGCAGACTCGATTTCTGCATCGAAAAGTGGTTCTGGGGCGGCATGCACGAACGCAGCGAACGGTGTCAGAGAGCCGCTCCGCGTGCCATGCGCGCAGCGTCGAGCAACGGGGCGGCCCCGAATTTCGTGGCGTGTATTGAGGTGCCTGATTTTCGGGGTCGCCCCGTTGCTCGACGCTGCGCGCATGGCACGCGGAGCGGCTCCCTGACACCGCTCGCTGCGTTCATGCATGCCGCCCCTGCATATGAATATTTCCTCCGGAGGGGCCATCTTATACAAGTAGCCTTTCCTTGACAGATCTAGCCTGGAACCCTCGTACAGCATTTTTTTTTCATCTCAGTGTTTCCCTTCGACTTCCATTGAGTGATGACTCTTTTTAATTTCAGATTCAGATATAGGGCAAAGCTGGCTTAATTTTTTTCTGGTTGAGTCGTTTGTGTCACACGTATGTACACTGAGAATTTCTTCAAGTACTGTTCAGAACAGCGTTATTTTTAAACCAGAAATCGAACCTCCTTCGATATGGAAACACAGGATCACTGAAGTGCTGAGGTGTTTCTAAATCGAATGAGGTTTGGCTATGTGTGGGTTACGATTTACGAAAGTGCAAAATTCAGTTACGCACAGCCCTGGTGCCCACCTCGCTTCCACGATGATGGCAATTTTCCAGGGAGAGGATTGATTTCAAGGTTTCATTGTGAAAATAACTTCGTTCATTGCTTATTGGTCGGGAAAATGAGGTGAGGAAAAATTTCCCGTAGAGTTTTCCATCCGTAGAAAACTGCGCATCAAATACTGAAATATTGAGCGACAAGTTATCGGTCGCTATTTTGTGAAATACCTGTTCTGTAAGGCAGTCCAACCGTGTTTTCGAAACCATAACTTTTTATCGAATTTCGGATCGTTAAAGCGCTAAGCCAAATAGAGGCACCGCTTAAAAAGTCCTAATATTTGGAAACAAGATTTCATCTGGAAATATAACCGCGCTATGTCGTTAGATGAAAAAATCTGATTCGAATGACCTATAACAGAAAGCCAAAACTTCAAATCTCTTCGCCAGCGTCGACAGTCTCTGAGCATTGCTCACGCACTTTTTCGACGATTGGTAGAGCAATTGTTGGCCAAACTGCAAAAAACGATGGATAGTTTTGCTTGACCTGTCTTGTTCTTTTTTCTTTTGTTGGTACAGCGCAGGCCCGCAGTCATGTTGGCAACGATGCCACGCCAAACGCCAAACCGAATTAGCGCGATTCTTTAAACATAATAACTGCTGGTTTTTAAAATCGCGAAATCGTATTTTCCCACCCAAAATGAAAAGATAGGTGCTCGCGCTTTTCCGGAAAACCCGGATTTCAAAAATTTCAGCATCATGTTGTTATTCATTGGAAAGAGAATTTCTCGATTAACAAGGCGATGTAATTCAAGTTTTATATGGAAATATGTTTGTCAATATTCGGGTGAATAAGGCAGCGTCTATACGTCGCGAGAACGCCCGCTCTCGATGTCCAGCGTTCCTCAGCGCTCTTCAACGCTGCTGGGTGCCCGTACAGAAAGAAAGACAAGACAAATATTTTTTGCCTCGTGTTGATTCGATTAAAAACGCTTGACCTGGTGATAAATCATTTGAATCGACTCGTTTCCTGCTCATTTATCACGGCCCGGGAGGAACTTAGTCGGCCTGTTAGACACGAGGGCACTGGTTTTGAGGTAGGTTTGACTTTCATTTCTCGACAAAATTAGCAAATGGCTTGAAAGTGACTGCTTCTCTCCCGAAGTGAGCGTAAGCGAGCGAGAGCAGGAGTGAGCGCGCGACAGCGAATGTTAGCGAGCGAGAGCGGCAAGCAAATCGTGTGCCCTCGATGAACATCAATTTTGCGTAATCGCGCGCCCTCGCAACGTATGGACGATGCCTAAAGCGGGCCCCCTTTTTGACACTCCAACTTATCGACCCGAAAATCGATAAAAAAGCGAAAAAGCCAATTGCGCTTTCTTGTTGAGCAAACAGATTAGGTTTTTTTTCAACCTCACTATAGCATGTCGCACAAATTTTCGATATTTGGTTCGCTAATTCCAATCGAAAAAAACGGGAACATACTCCAACTGCTTGGAATGGGTCATAATCTTCCTCATTCCTTCACCGAGCAGCCTGTGTGGCTTCTCAACACTCAAGGGGAGTATCAATTCACTGATGAATGGATAAAAGTAGTTAGCGCCTCCCTAAGCAGCCATCTCCATGATCAAGTACCTACAGGGTGCTTTTTAAATATTGTGACAAGGCTTCAAATCTCATCACGTCAGCATAAGTGCGCGTATAATCGGCTTCTGTGATCTGTTCTTTCCATCCAACCTCTCTATCTCCACCTGCACAAAGTTTCGGAGCGCAAAATGATTCTTGAAAAAAAATTGGTGAGCGAAAACCTGAAGGGTCCCCGATTTTCCACAGTAGAACTCGTCATTGAGTCAGCTTTGGTTATTGTCGCTCGTTCAAACATGTGAACGTGCTGCCTAGATGTCGTACGTTCACGCCGTGGCAGTGTGGAGGAAAGAAGATCACCTCTATGCAAACCGACGTCACCCCCTCCACGACGAGGGTTTTTGTCATGGGAGAGGTGCTGGCCGGCCGCGTCTCTCCTTCGGATTCTCCTGCTAAGGGCCGGCGTGGAAAGAAATCCTGAACCCACTCAGAAGAAGAAGAAGATGTACAGTTGGGATGAGACCAGCGTCCAATGCTTTGGATGCCAGAGATGGGTGCACTTCTCTTGTTCGGGTCTCAGTTTTGTGAAGCATCATATCTCTGCTTTTCGCTCTGTTCTTCACCTATCAACTCTGATTCCACTTCCCCCAATCGCCCCCTTTCCATTGTACATATCAATCTCAACGGCCTTCGTGCCAAACTTTCTGAGCTCTCTCTCTTCGCACGTACTTACCATCCAGACGTGACCATGGTTCAAGAAACCACGCTCTCTCCCTCCCCTACCCGTCCTAATATCCCGGGCTATACTGCCTTCCATGCTCCAAGGTCAGCTCTTGGCGGAGGAGTTTCAACCTTTGTTTTATCTTCACTTCCTTCACACCTCATTCCCAGCACCCCCACGGATGGTACTCTCGAGTACCTCCCAATCCATCTCCCCCTAAAAACACCCCTTTCTCTTTTCAACATATACATTCCACCCACTACCTCATGCCTCCCATCTTACGATCCTGTTCCTCCACTTAAGCAGCTGAACGACTGCTCCCTCTCATCCTCGGTCGTTTTCGCGGGTGATTTCAACGCTCACACCTTTTGCTCGTCACTTGATTCTGACGCTAGAGGAAATGACGTCGAAGAATGGGCAGAGGAATGCGACCTGGTCATCTTAAACGGTGATCAGCCCACTCGCCTCCCTACCAACGGCCGATCTTCCAGCCCAGACATTTCTCTTGTCTCGTCCAACCTCTCTAACTCTTGCTCATGGTCCACCTCAACCACTTTGCCAAGTGACCATGTCCCCGTCTTTATCCATATCGATCCCTCCAACTCTCTCGCTCCCTATTCTGGTGTTCGTCAACGTTCTTATCTTAATTTAGCCCAAGCAGACTGGAGCCTGTTCAGTGAAGTTGCGCTTCGCCTGTCGGCAAATTACCCGTGGAATGGCGACGGGCACCAGAAAGAGTGCCATTTATCTGACGCGATCCGCAGAGCCATGAAAGCGGCTATTCCTGTCGGTCGCGTCGACTTTCTATCCAAATGTCACAAGGGAGATCCTCGATAAGATCAGGATAAGAGATGCCAGGAGAGCGGTCAACCACCTGGACCCCATCGTTGCTGAACTTGACGATGAGATCAGAAAGGATTTAGACAGGCACAAAAAAGAAGAGTGGGAAGAGTTCACCGAACAGTTGGATTTCAAGACGGACAGTGCAGCTACTTGGAAGGTATTACGGAAGCTCTCGGGTAAGAGCTCGCCTGCTACCGCCTCCACAATCGAATTAGACAACGGTGTATTCAAATCAGGAAAAGAAGCCGCTTATGCGCTCGGGAGAAGTTTTTTCATCACCAGTGCAAAGCGTGGTCCGCAGAATAGAGTGACTGTACGAGAGCTGTGCCGCCTCCCGCTTATGAGCACGGCCGAAGCGCTCACTACGACGCAAGTTGAGGAAGTTATAAAGGATATGCGGAATTCAAAAGCGGTTGGTCCAGACGGGATATGTCCTGCTGTCTTGAAGAAGATACCGAATGAAATCCTTTCGCTTCTCACTGATTTGATAAATACCTAGTTCAGATCGTGCACCATCGCACATAACTGGAAGACAGCTAACGTTGTGCCGCTGCCCAAGCCGGGGAAACCTCAGGCTTCAGTCAAAAGATACAGACCTATTAGCTTACTGTCCGAGTTCGCGATGGTAGCCGAAAAACTGATCGTAAAGGACCTGGCGGAGCACAATGAGAAGCAAGTGATTCAGCATGGATTCAGAAAGCTGCATTCCAACACGACAGCTCTGCTGGAAATTACAAGCTTTGCCATCGATGGGTTCAATGCCCAGAAGCTACAGAGAACTGTGTGGCTGTTGCCTTAGATCTCACCAAGGCATTCGACACAGTAAACCATGGAGTTCTTTCAAGCAACTTACTGGAATCATCAATACCGCCGCGGCAGAAACGGAGGATATCGGCATTCATCAAGGGCAGACGAGCCAGAGTAATGTTCCAGAACCATGTCTCCAATGGTATTCCTATTGCAGCTGGAGTTCCGCAGGGCGGCGTTTTATCGCCTGCCCTCTTCAGTCTGTACCTCGAAGACATGCCCGCTCCTCCTCAGGATATCAAGGTGGTCGCCTATGCCGATGATATGACAATAATATGTCGGGATCGGGATATACATGTGGCCGCCTCCAAGATCAACGAGTATCTGGTCACACTGAAAAGCTTTTTTGATCGCAAAATGCTAAAGATCTCAACATCCAAATCGTCAGTATCCGTACTCACGACGGATCCATCAGAGGATCGCGCTCACCCGCATGTAGAGTGGGACGGAGATCGATTACCTACTGCTCGCTTTCCCAAACTGCTCGGTCTGGTGCTCGATCCATCGCTCAAGTTTCATAAGAAGACCGAGTAGAAGCAGGTCGTCGTCAAAGCGAAGCTTAATGTGCTCAGAGCCCTGGGCGGTACATCACGGGGCAGTAGCAAGGAAACTATTATCAGGACATACAAGGCAATACTTCAGCCCGCTCTGGAGTACGCTGCACCGGTGTGGCAGCACTCGGTATCAGAAACCTCCTGGACCAAGATGCAGCGTGTACAGAATGCCACACTTCGTATAGCTACCGGATGTGCAAGAAGTTCCCCAGTCGAGCACTTGCATGCGGAGACACGATTATTACCAGTAAAAGAGCACTGTCAGCTCCAGGCCCAACAATTTTTCATCAATATCATAAAGCAACCCAACCACCCCTCATGAAGAGTGCTGAACCCCGTCAGGGAGAGACGCATCAGAAAGCCATTCGCTGATGCTCCAAGTCAAGTCAATCTGCAAAGATGGCACGATTCACAGCAAGAACGACTCCGTCTGTTGCGCGAGGAGCACAAACAGTTCGTACGGTGTCATCTGGAAAAGGCGGCGGTAAATCCCATCCTGGGCGTGGTGCCGCCCCGGGTCTGCACATCCGAGTCTCAACTCGGAAGGAGGGCCAGATGCACCCTGGCATCGCTGCGCTGTGGTCACTCTACTATGCTTATGGCATATGTTAGCAGGATTGACAGCAGCAAATCGGACGTTTGCCCAGACTGTGGATGCCACGGCCACGATACGGCACATTTGTTTGATTGTCCGGAAAGACCAACCACGCTGACCACAATGGACCTATGGACGAATCCATTATTGGTCGCCCAGTTCCTCCACCTACGACAGTACCCTCGACGTGGCTGCAAAGAAGAAGACATGTGAATGTGGAGAACTGATCCAGTGGCGTCGTTTTGAAGCAGAGGGTGTCTACTCTAAAACGTATCACATCTGAAGTCCACGGACCCGCTATTAAAAGAACGCAAGGGCAAATTGCCGAAATCCATTTTTGCCCCAGGTCAGTGTTCAAGACAGCTGAACTCGTGCCACTTTTCTCGTTTCTCTGACGACGCACAGGCGTCAAACTTGGAGTATACGTGCCCTGAAGGTTTTCTATCGATCTGCACCATATTAACCAACTTTTCTCAAGAATCGAAAAAATCGATCGATTATCGATTTTCTTGAAAACCAATGAGAAGTACAAAATTCTATGAAGAATATTCTTCCGCACTCGGCCACGATGTTTGCCGCCCGTATGTCTTAATAAATAGCGAAAATGTGGGTGCGCTGAAATTGACAGGGCTAAAGTATGGAATTTAGCAGCTTGCCCTCACCTTCTTTGGTAGAGGGTCTCAAGGCTTCAGCTATGATACATTTTAAGCAGATACCTTCTGCTTCAAAACGACCCCTTTAAAGCAGTTCTCTAGGCTCGCATCCGAGATGTAGGAAAGGTTATCGAAGATGACTACGAGTCGAGTTATTTCGTACAAATTTAGGACCCCTCAGGCATTTGCCAACCATTGAGTTAGAAAACGATTTCATGCTACGAAACTTTGCACGTTTTGAGAGAGAGATTTATGGGAAAGAACAGACCACAGAAACTGATTAGGCGCGCGCATATGCCGACGTGCTGAGATTTCAAACCATGTCACCATATTTAAAGCGCACCCTGTATAGGTCGAATTTCCATACGCATTGACTTCGAATAACTAATGAAAGCGATGAACTCACTCTATGGTGAATGCCAAAGGAATTGGTGGTTGAGGCGCATTCATTAGGAGACGCTGGAGCTTCTAAAGAATTAAGCATGGATTTATCAAAGATTCAACGAATAACAAATTCAAACTCGAGTCAGGTCAGGGTCATGCAGATCCTCAATTACGGTAAGACATCCACTAAATCTGCAAAGGTACGGTACCTGGGGAAATACGCCTTTCTCGGAAACGTACAATGCGATTCGAAACAGTGCGGCCGAAGGGGCGCTATGCGCTATTCATACTACTCAACGCCAGCGCGGCACGCGCTTGTTGTGCATAGAAGGTGTTCATACACCAACGCCTCTCCTGCGCGTGACGTGCGTGCCGCGCTGGCGTTGAGGAGTATGAATAGCGCCTCAGCGTTCTGAACAGTGAAGAAACTGCAACTCTTGAAAAAATGTGAGCCTCGAGAGTCTGAGCATCTCAGAGCGACATTTATCAGGATGACACCGTTTTCGCCGAGGTGTTTAACGCTCTAGACACCTAACTTGTAAGTGTAATATAGCATTCAAGGGTGCATTTTTTGTATCTAATGTTCTTTGTCTCCAGACGAAAAACTCGATCACTTTCGAAATTCACATTTAAATTTATGGTGCGGTCCAATTCGCTTGAAACTACTGAAGAATGGTGTACACTGCATTGGCCTTCAATAGTTGTCAGTGATTACAATTACGCGTCTTCTACGGACTGCTCCGGTATGCAGCTTTCTGTTTCATTCGATCATTTTCTCACAAACAGTGGTCTTCGCTGTTTGAATTCGGACCCACTCTTGGAAGCGCGAAAACGTATCGTTTGCTCAGGAAATCAAAACAACTATTGAAGTAAATAAACGCGAGGATAAAAACTCGTAGCGGTACCGCTGCTCTGAAAGGCGATGAGGGCCAAATTATAGCCGATGATCAGCGAAAATGCGAGATTTTTGCGGATTATTTTTCCCACGTGACACTTGTGACATTCACTTCTGACAAAGGTCAACTCCGCTATTCAAACGAATTTCAAACGAACTTCGAAAAAAAAATGAAAATTTCGACTAGTTTGTCCGCAATCGCGGACTGGAATTTGGTTCTGAGAACGATAGTACATACAGTCGGCAGGGTTCGCACTGATACTTTGGGGTGGTATACCTTGAGTACACGGGTTACGGTAGCTATACCGTACCCCATATTACTGGCAGCTCATGACCGCAGATTACATATTGACAGCTCATGACCCTCGAGATTACTCTCACACAGGAGCTGGCCATCTTGTCATCGATTGCTCAGCAACACTAGATGAATTCTCTCATTAACGTTTACCGGAACAATTTTTAAATTTTTAAAAATTTTCAAATTTTTAAAAACACGCAAGAAAGTCGCTCCGAAAACGAGTCATAGCAAATGAAATGTGCTGAGTTCAATGAAATGATTCCTGAAGCGTGAAAATTCCAAATTCATTCCGAAATTGAAGAGAGAAATCTTCAAAAAAATTAAATTTCGAAAAAAATCTTATCCAAAAGAGATCCAAACAAATTCATTGCGCTGAGTTTGATTGAATGTAAAGTAACAAAAATGTAAAGTCCCATGTAACATGGAACGATTTTACACTGGCGAACGCTTCGAAATTAACTTTTAAAAATTCAAAAGCGTTCTTATGAGGATGGAATGTGTAACCAAACCGACTGAAAAGTAAAGGAAGTATGCGTAAATATACCCAATGGGAAAGGATTGCTCATCATCAATCATGTACCCTCTATAAAACGTCGTAATTCACTTCATTCGAGGCGCGAGCGGCGCGCGCGACGCCTCTGCCTCCGTCTGCCCCCGCTCTCTCACTGTCTCCAACCTCCGCTCCGCACCAGCATGCGTAGGAACCATGTGAATTTCGCCGTTTTACAGCCAGTATCCGTATCACCTTAACTTTTTGAATAACATACCTATGGACTTCTATGTGCAGCCAAACTTATTGTTAGCTCAACAGGAGACAGGTTAGTTAGTCAACATAAATTTGCGCTGTTCTTTTTTCCCCGAATATACGACGGAATCGTTTTCGACGGAACTCATTCTTTTACCATTTTATCCATTTTTTCGTGAATTCATGAAATTTCTTGAAATTAATTCTGATAACTAGAAACTGATAATTCATCAAATGGATTTTTTGAAATGTAATAATGTAATAATTCGCATGTAATAATGAAATAATCTGCATGTAATAATGTAATAATTTGCATGTAAAAATGTTATAAATTCCATGTAATAAATACTTAAACTTCTGCAATTTAACTTTCACCCAGGTAGAGCCCTAGAGTACCTGATTGAAATTAAAGTGCGTTGAAACAGAACCTCGCTTGAGTTTTAAAACCATTAAAGATAGATAAAGCTTGAAAAACTACCCCAGCTTCATACCTCCCATGAAATTCTAGCCCATATTGGTAGAATTGGCAGTGAGCCAAGAAGAGAGGGCGTCACGATTCAATTTTGGTCGATAATGCGGATAGCAGCCACGTGACCCCGTTTGGGTCACTGGCATGGAAGGAGAGGGGATACGATACCATCTCGGGTGTCAATAATACAAACTACAGTATCCTACAGTATTACTGACAGCCGGTTTGCTGACAGCCGCTGGCAGGTGTACTCAAAGTCTCCCGTCCGATGCTTTGCGTTCCTTATTGAGTGCTGGTGCAAACGCGGTGCACGTAAACTATAACACATGTGCAGCGAGTTTGCGCTAACGCACAATAGGGAACGCAGAGTATCAGTGCTATCCATGCCTAATGTGTATGGACCGTATGAACAGAAACAACTCATTTTCATAATCTTGAAACGTTTTCTAAAGGCTGAACAGGGTTCGGCACGAGGTGTGGACAAGGCTAAATTTTCTCAGACCCCCCCCCCCTTAAAAGCAAACTTTTGGCCATTTTCTCAGACCCCCTCCCAGAAGCGTTAATAGGTCAAATTTTTGGCTATTTTCTCGGACCTCCTCCCAAGAGTGTTCTGTTTTTGTAGTAAAATTGAAACAAAAGGAGCAACTTATTCTAAAAGATGTATAATTTGAAGAAGAACAACCATTGCAAAAAAAAACAAGACATTGACACAAAGATCACGGACGAGGTTTTTCTTGACGGATTACATGAAGTTGCCTGCGTTTTTGAAAATCTCAGCTAAAGAAAGGGTTTTGATTATAGTGAAGGCTCTCCTAATGTTGAATGTAAGACACATATGTTTGAACGTGTTTCCAGAAATTGTGAATGATCCCGGGTAGGAAGCTAAGGTAAATATGTGGTGGAAAAGAAGCGTGGAGAAGATAAAGGGATTGGCTAAGTTCAAGAATACGGGATGTCTCGAAGAAATAAATATGTTTTTAAATTAATATGAGTTCGTAAATTCATTTCGCAAGTCCAAGAAGAACATGTCACTTCAGATGTATGGACTTCTGGTTCAAAAGATCTAATCTGGTTACGTTTCGAATTTCATTCTCCGAAACTCACTCATACACCAAACACACGACACGGGTTCGATCCCGCAAAGTGCTTAATTTTTGCAAGACGTTAGACCTCACATTTTTTTGCAAAGTAAGGGTCACGAAAATAAGATATTCGAGTCGAAAGTGGTAGATTCACCCTATATACAAATTTTCAGTCTCTAAGATGGACGCTGAAAGCCACTTCCGTGTGTGGCCCACACCTGTCGCAGGTGCGATCGCGCTGGAAGTCTCCAATTTTGCAAGGTAGAGTCAGTAGAATACGATGATCGAGTCCAGTGTGGTCTAGGTGTGGACATTTATGCTGAAAACATCAAATGTCCACACCTAGTAAAATTTTTTGTAAAGCGTCCTCTGGGATCGGTTAAGGTTTCATTTGGTAGGGTTACAAGCCTAATTTCTTCGTTTTGCTCAAACCCGAGATAGCTCATTTGCAACTCAAGTTACAGCTGTTTTAAAACCCTATTTTAGGTTTGCTGACTTGAAATTTTTTTCGCCTTCTCCTGCAGTATATGCAGCGGTCTTCAGCGCTATACTGAGACGGCGAAAGATTGTATATAGGGTTAATCGACTACGCTGGACTCAACTATCCTACTCTCGTCACACCTAAATTTCAAGATTGACCACTTCCGGCTGGACCACACCTGATACAGGTGTAATCTCGTCGAAAAGTGGAGATTTTCGTAAAGTGTTTTCGCCGCGCGTCCTCTGCGTCCCTGCCACTCTGTCATCCCTCGACAATGAGCATGAGATGTGCATACGGTCCGTCCCCGAGCGTCCCCACGCCGGGATCGTCCCCTCGCAGAACGCTCGGGGACGGATCCCCGCCGCGGAGAGGTATGCATACGGCCCCTGGAGTGCAGAGAAGCTGAATTCGAGAATTCTGACAGATTTTTCTGCATTCTTCTTCACTGATTTAGTACCGTCAATCTCTGGATGGGGGGAAGCCGCGGCGCTGCTCTGATCACCTCATCGTAAAAGCCGAGCGGTCATTTTTGAGAGAACACAATGGTGAAAATGGAGGTGCAACCGCTCCGCTCCGATGATAGCGTGATAATACCTGCAACGCGGCTTCCTAGAGATAAGATACGAACCATGTATAAAACTTTATGCTATGCGAAAATATACGACAGATTTTCCCGTCGAAACACACCCCAAATCACTAGAGGATTGCCCAGATAGGTCGGCTACAGCATACAACTTTGGCTCACTTCCTATGAGAAAAAAAGGTCATTTATGACAAGTTCAACTGCAACATAATGCACGGAGTGATGAACCGGTAGAATCTGATGATTCATACTTTGCCGGACAGACACCAATGGAAATCATCTAACGAAATAAATAAAGAATACCATGGTAGACAAGCAATCTACACAAACCACGAAGTGGAACCCTCCAGCCTTTATTCATTCCTGTCGAATACGAGTGATTACATCTGAACGCTTGCCACCCTCCTCGGCTGCAGCTGATTGGTCGGCGGGCATCGGCTGCGTGCGGCTCGCGTCGCGTCTGGCTGGCGCATTGCCAACGTCGTCGTTTCGAAAGCTCCCAGCGCCTGTCCATTCGACGACTTTATTAATAAAGGAAGAAACACACAAGTATGTGAGTGGGCCTCATTTATGTACTTATGCAATGAACAGGATGCATAGCAAACACAGAAGTGGGAGGGGGGTAAGGAAGTGAAACCATTCGGCAAATCGTTTCCACGAATCACATCTTTGCCTACTAGATCTTACATCTTTGGCTACTGGATATGGACTAAGGTACATGCTGCTATGCTCAAGACGTCCTTTTGCGACAACTCAGATCTTAAGGAGTTGGAAATTGAGAAAACTTTTCAAAGGTAATGAACGCTGAACTATAGGTGCCCTAGGCACAACTTTTAGAAACGGCCGCAAAATGGGACACCCCTCATTAGACTGGATTCTGTGCACAGAATTTTGCACCTTCGCCCCCCCCCCCTTCCTCCAATCCTATCAATGGGTTAGTCTGCCACCGAGGAAACTGTGCGTGAAGAGCTTTTTCCTGAAGACGATGATAGAATAACATCGGTATTGATTTACATCTCCTGCTGGGAGGAGACTATCAGCCCATTTTAACGCCGTTGGCCTATCTCGTCAGCATTTGATGCTCCTGCGATAGGTCAGCGGCAGTAAAATGTGCGGGGAACCCCCTCTCAGAAAGAGATCTATCCTCCGTTTCCGAGTGTGATTTATTTCCGTTCGTCGAGTGCGTCTGCGTGCGAACGCTGCGTTTCCTTCTCCCCACAATTTCTCGCTGTCTCTACCCTCGCTCCGCACAAGCGCGCGAGGGAACAGAGTAACTCAGGCTCGGAACCAGAGGATAAATAAGAACCATAACATCTCGCTGCTGGACAAAAAAAAGCCACTGAAATGAAGTAATGTGATCTGCACGTGTGGTATTGGAAAGGGATGAATGACAATACAAGCTTCACCGCTTATTCTCCAACCATTAAGATTCTATTCACATTGTGTGATTATGTCGTTTTCATTCCTATTCTTTGCTGAAATAATTTAGCTAGGTGTGTTCGCCTTTACTCCCTGTTGTATTCATCCTGTTGCTTCAATTACAACAGCTTACAGCTGATTTTGAATCAGGATCAGAAATCGGGCGAAAACTTCGGACTCATTAAATGACAAGCGAGGACGGCTGTGGCGTTGGCAATGCGCCAGCCAGACGCGACGCGAGCCGAACGCAGCCGATGCCCGCCGACCAATCAGCTGCAGCCGAGGAGGGTGGCAAGCGTTCAGATGAAGTGATTAACCACCGGAGGCCGGCTGGCGTGACGCGCGCGACACAAATCTGAGGCGCGCGCGTTTGTACGATTGCAGCACGATTATATACGCGATCAAAATCGTATACAGGTGAGAGAGTATGTGATATACAGGCGAAACGAAGCCTTGTTCTGCTTAATACACTACAGACAAGCCTGGGGAAGTAAAAACAATGCAATACGTGGTATAAACACTAAATTTCTCACTTCTCTTAGGTTAAGAGGCGAAACTAGTCTAAGGTCTTCCTATTACAGAAACAACATCAATAAAAAGGGAGGGTTGCACATATAAGAAGGAGTTTCGAGATGCAACTTTGATATGTTCAAGGGGGAGGTCAGTGCTCCAATATTCCATACTCAGAACCTGCTAAGTGCCTCAGATATTGACAGGAGATTTGCAAAAGTGGACATTTCCATAGCACAGCCAATAGAAAAGGGGTACACGAATGATAATTTTCTGGGCGTTTAAAAAAATTTTCTCGGATTGCGCCTAAAACTCGTTTCTGGGGGTTGTTTTGGGTGCTAATTACGAATCTGAGGCCCATTTGTCAATATTTGAAAAATTCCATCTGACTCGGTCCGCAGCTTCGAAGTGGGGGGAAATTTCGCAGCCCAAACGCGACTTTTGACGATTTCGAGAATGCTAGGATCAAATCGCCTCGAAGCTTGTACATAGGGGTTATTCGGGCTGTCTCGCACTCTAAGTCTGGCGAGGAATGGACCCCAGATTTGGGTTCACCCTAAATAACCCCAAGTTGAAAGTTTTGCGGCAATTTCGAAATTTTTTTCTGAACGCTCCGAAAAATCCCTGATGGGGTGCCCTTACTTTTTTGTGACGCAATGTAAACGCCATTTTTGGAATCCCCGCAGTGAGTTAGCCAATTTCAAGCGCAGGTGATTTATTTACTGTCACAGACCTACAGCAACGACCACATGCTTTTCCAAATCGCCACCGGAAGATGGCAAGCCTCCTCTGTAATAGAACCCACGAGACCAATCTTAACAGCTGTTAAAAACTAGTCTATTGCTCCTCTGCTGTGCTCGATTTATCTCGAGTCGGTTCCCCACTGTCAAGTAACATTTATTACACGCGCGTCAACACGTGTGAATAACAAAACAAAAAAAAGCGAATGGAAAAACCTTAAAACATAACCAACAGCAAACAAAAAGAAATCTAGGCCCTACTGGAGCCAATAAACGGTTCCTGTTGCAAATACCGGTCAACCTGTCTTTTAAAAATACTGAAAGAACTAGGCACCAAGAGCCTTTTACTGAAGCGCACATAAGTAGTAGAATGTGAAAAGCTTTGAGCGAATAAGGAATATTGAATGTTGTCTAATAAACCGTTTTTCATGCTCTTTCTGAGGCAGTGAGGCTTAATCTCTCTCAAAACCTCAGAAATTAAGAGTAATACTAGAGCTCTGAAGGGTAAGGGGTGTAGTTCATAAGGTTTTGCTCTGCAGAAATGTTTCTCAAAAAAAAGCATCAATCGAATCACCCAAGATCCGCTTAGCTCTCCAAGTTTGATGTTGTTACTAGCGTGATTTATTCCTAAGAAATCCGATCTCATATCTACTTTTCTGAGGTTGAAATGGATCGAACTCAAAACGGACTGTGATGATGGAGAAGAATAATCAGACTTTCTGCTAACTAGTCGGCTAGAAAATTCCTCTGTATTACTGACGGTGGAATGACCTTGCATGAGTGAAATCACTTACTTGAGAATTGGAAGAATCAGTTTAAAGGACGTTATTAATGGTCTGTTCTACACACTTTGAGCTCCCCATATGCTGTTGAGATTGGCCTAGTGGGTTCTCACAGTGATTTTGCTTCTGAAATAGGAAGAGCTAAGAGTAGTTTCGCCTCTTACCCTTAGAGAAGTGTGAAATTTAGTGTTCATACCACATATTGTATTATTTTTACATCCCGAGTTTCGTCAGTAGAGTATTAAGAAGAGCTAGGTACTCGTTTCGCCTGTATATCACATTCTCTCGCATGTATGGGATTATGGTTGAGTGTATGATCGTGCTCCAATCGTACGAACGCGCGTGCCGCGTCGCGCCAGCCGGCCTCCGGTGGTTAATCACTTTCGTCGGATACTGACGGCTTTTATCCTTTCCCAAGATAAAGCGAACATGATCTACGAGATGAATCCTTGATGGAATTGGCCACTTGACCCGACTGCCCGGATAACATCCCACCCCGCTTCGTTCCATAACAAGTACTTGCATGACCCTGACCAGGGTTCTCCAATAAGACCACAGCAACGGTGAAATGAAGCTAAGCAGAAGGTGTTAAAAAAGTGGCAGTGAAAGCATGAATTGTGTGCCAAACCTTCTGACCATCCGCGTTTTTAAGATGTTCGTCTACGTCCTCTGCGGTCATGTTTACGAAGGCAAACAATGGCCTAGGTTGGCTGAAATTCATCAAGTACAACACGAAGCACATGCACTGAAGCCGATAACTGTGCTCCAGGAGAAGAATCCCAATCGAGTTCAGTCACTGTTGCGCAGTTAGTGCCTAAGCTGAAGCAGAACTCAATGTGCAGTTAGTGGAGGTAAGCAGGGAGAACTGACGAAGCAGTGAAAACAGACAACTGCAACATGCATGCATAGAGTCATGTCAACTTACGTCTCCACTATACTACACGTTTTTCCAAGTAAATCCATAGAGAACTCCTGCATCTTCTTAACGTGATCGAATGTTACTTTGCCAGGTATGTACAATAAAGTTCTAAAACGATTAACACCTAATCCGATCAGTTCCAACGCTCATACAAAATCTGAAGAAATAAAAAAAACTTATTTACCCATCCGCCTTGTTATAAGGAGACGATGTGTTGGATTCCTTGCCTGTGGGTAAAGAGCTATTCTTCGCTCCTGACTGTGGGCTACCGCTCCATGAATCGTACATCTACAAAAATGATCGTTAAACTCTTCAGCGTCAAATTTTCAAACACTAGTATCATCAAAACCCGTCCTCTAAACCTTCGCATATATTTCTGATACAACAATACGGATACTGACCCTCAAACCATTCTACATCTAGCGGGTAGTTCCCGCTGGGACGAGTAATAAGCTAATCGCCAGACCCAGAGTTCGTAATGATGATCACCCACCATAGCTCCCATGGGTGCCTCCCAGACATAGTATAAATCTACGCGGAAAGCAGTGATATCGCGGCGAGACGCGACCTTAGGCGTCGTTTGTACTTCCGTCGCGGCGAAGTACACTTCAACCATATCGATCTCTCGGGTCCGCGCCGCGGCACTGCAGGACGTTTAGAGTTCAAAGGCACATTTTTTTATAAATGGCGCCGCACACGGCCGCCGATTCGTTGCTGCCGCGCCGCCTGAGGCCAATGGTATTCTTTGTCGCTGTCATGAGCCACAGTCATGACATTTAGCACAAATCGTGACGGGACCAGCATCCGAGCAACGGCACTGGCTGTTGTAAGAGCAGTTGCCACGCTTTCGTTGCAGTGACGTGCCGCGGGGGGGGGGGGGTGACATACTAAAAATATACCGGAGACTTGCTGCCACTGCCGCTCGTCGCTGTGCAGCGCACTGAGACAGCGACAGATTTGAAGGCCGCGATCATACTTTCAGCGATGAGCGACGCGACGCAATGCTTACAATCGTTATCGAACGAAAATCGATATGCTTGATCGTACGGCACACAAATCGCCAAAGTACTTTTTAATTAAGGTTATGAATGTGCTTGTGCAGAGAATATGAACACTGATTCAACAGTGATTGATGATTGAAAGATGACAGCTTTCAGAGGAAGTAATTATATTGGTGTAGATTTTGAAGATGGAGCATTTTTTCTTGTATTTTACAGATGGCTAAGTTAATGAATCTTTATTGGTGCCCCGTATTCCGGCATAATGCGCTTGTCTACGATAGTGGATTTCAAGCAGAACCCCAAGTAAGGTATTTTTGAAGATTCTAAAGTAGCAGATGCAAGGTTTTTATGCCTCTCAGCCCAAGGAAAAGCTATGAACTCAATATAACTATGTACCGCTTCAAAATCACTCGACTCCTCGATATGCTACACCTGTTTCAGTTAATGATTTGAAACCAGTTTTGAATCAATTACAGGCCGTTTGCTTGCATCATATGTAAACCTCTTTTTTGAGAGATAAGTTGCCGTTACATTTGAATGTAGATTTCTTTTCGGGCGGAACATCAAACACCCTTTTTCGACGACAGTGTAGGACTACCACGGGGCATTATAGGCATTATAAATGTAAGCATAGTATAAAAATAAATGAATAGTAAATATAATTGGGATCGTTGCACAAGGAACATATCAAATGATGTAGCAATCAAAGAAAATTTCCCAAAGTACGCCGCTACGCTACGCGGCGTACTTTTGGGCGTGCCTTAAAGGCAGTGTTCACGATAAAAGTCGTTTTTCTGTTTTTACGCCTATCTTGAAAACGGTCCCATGCTGATTCCAATGATTTCTCCGGAATAGTACAGTACCCCCTGGAAACGGAAATATGGCCCATCGAAATTCAGCAAGGGAAAATTGTGGACGAGTTGTCCGAGGCTTCTTCGTAACTCCCGTTTTTTGCAGCCGATGTGTACGAGCTGACCTGAGTAAAGAGAGAAGTTGAGAATGAAGGGAAGAACGGGATGAATGATTGGAAATCATCGCTCATTTAACCACAAATTCAGGGGAACTGTTATAGGACGTGGGCGAAGTGGCCCAATGGGTCGGCTGGCCCACGAGATTTTCACCCACTTACCGGCCGTTTTTCGTCGCGCTTCCGTTCTCAATCTTCTTATAGGGACCCAAAGCTTACATTTAAACCAGAAAAGGGGATTTTTTTCTTCGTGAACACTGGCTTTAAGGTGCGTCGATCATCGAGTGGACGGATGAGTACAAAACGATGGGTTGAGAACGTTAAGCGCTGGAAGAAATGAGTAAAAAGTGGGGTACGCCCACAGAACAGAAAAATGGGTGACACCCATTGACGATTTTTTTCGCTCTCAATAGGGACCGTATGTGAGATGGATTCTAAACAAAATCTATGCTAATCCATTTTTTATTGGTCTGGCTATATATGTCATTTGTTCCGGGACGACAGCGGCGAATAAAAAGGAAAAACAGGCCCACGGCAACTCGTCCACAAGTCCCGCTGTTCAAATTCACAATGTTTGAGGGGTCAAAACTCCGTTCTTGGCGGGTTCTGAGCGATTCTGGAAACCAAATTAAGATCAGCGTCAAATTCTCAAGCTGAACAGAAAAAAATAAGAAGCGATTCTTGAGTTGGTTTGTGCCTGTCCGGTCTTACTCTGAGGCCCTAGTTACACATCGGCGATTCGGTGCCGCTGGTTTTTGCGGGACGTCTGCGATTGGCCAGATTTCGAAATTGACCAATAGCAGACATGCCGCGGAATCCAGTAGCGGCGAAGCGCTGGTGTGTAACTAGAGCCTGACACTACAGAGGCTGGATTCATCATTGCATTAGGCCTGTGTTTCTGGATTTGGGTTGTGTTTAGCTCGTGCACACGCGCCCTAATGCTGGCGCGAAACCCAACCCAAATCAACTAACCCGCGGTTGATGCAATGATGAATCTGGCCTCAGGAATTGTGGTTGGGTTGGGCTGGCCTAGCAGAACACTGTCTGAACGTTTCACAAACTATCAATCCTTACTTCTGGAGAGGACAGCATTAAAGTCAGGGATTACAGTATTCAAAGAATGATGGTTATGGCTAGAATGACCGATATTTATTCTGCAATTTCGAGAGATGATGAACACATTTTTCTAACACAATGATTGACGGAACTGGCTGGAATAATTTGTAGGAGACCGTTTTTCGATGTAATCGAGGTTTATCGCTATAACGAAAACGCGACTGATACGGTTAACCTATTTTTCTCTTGAAAATGCGTTGGACAAAAGCGGGCGAATTCTGATGGCGTAACTAAGAAGCCTTTGCCCAAAGGTCTATGTCCTCCTTGTGTCGGGCCCATTTTCACTTGTCAGATAGTCACCTTCTATGACCACTGTTCTCACTTCCACCCACACATACTCTCAAGTAGTGCTCACCAGCATCACGGAGCAGGTAAACCATCTTAAACTTACTGGTACTATCTTTTTTGCTCCAACTTAAATTAGAAGGAATTTGAAACACTGGACAAATGAGGTCCATTTTCAGTCACTACGAAAACTGTGCTCCAAATTTCGCTAAAAACTTGCTCCGGGTGTTCTTGAGAAGGTTATGAACGATTTGAAAATCCTTTACTTCGGAGCGAACACCTAGGTTACAGATGCTGTTCCTGTTAGCAGCCCTAACCTACCACAAGCAATCCTTCCGAAATTGCGTGGACACAGGAATTGTAGTCGGCACTCAAGGGGTCGTCTTGGCAAGATACATATCAATGCCCAGGACTGCAAATGAGGTCCGTGAAAAGAGTTTGGTAGAAAACCAACTGACCCCTACAATCCGAAAAATTGAAGTGTCAGGCTTTTATGGTTTTTGATATGATATGTAAAGTTTTATGCTCTTGTAAAACATGCATCAGTTGTTTCGACGGCAATGGCAATGCGATTGTTTTCTTTAGAATTTCAGAGTGCCGTCGCGTTGAAACTCGTCGTCGCTAGGTGCATAGGAACGATGGATCCAAGATGTTTAACCTACGGGTGGTGGACCTGTGGAGTCGACGTATGGAGGCTCATCAAACGAACATCAATCACTCCATGTGGAGTTTTTTCGTATTGGGAGTGTAGATGGCTGGCCGCTACACTCCTCTGTATTCTACTTCTACGAGCTGGCGTCGAGAGGAATCTGGGACCGCGCAGCAAGGCACCACGATATCCCTGCCGTCACTGTGGGCTATCTGCCCAACATGCAAGCATTCAATGTGGTGGTTGCCTTGGCTGGGTGCACCTCAAATGTTCGGGATTGTCCAGCTATGATGACTACACTCATGCTTACTGTTGTATGTCTTGCTCCGTAAATCCTCCTAGGGTTCCTCAACATTGTCTAAGCATTTATCAACTCAATATAAATGGCCTGCGTGCCAAACTTTCTGAACTCACAGTATATGTAGATCGCATTCAACCTGATGTCATTCTCCAGCAGGAGACCAAGCTTAGCACATCTTCCTCCTCCCTCCCCCGTCTCCCCGGTTATTTATCCTATCATATTCCACGTACTTCCCATGGCGGTGGTGTTTCAACGTTTGTGAAATCATCCATCCCTTCTCACATTATTTTCTTCCCCATAATGATGTTGTTGAATGTCTTGGTGTTTATATTGTATTACAAGGTGGCCCCCGTGATATTGGCAATGCCTCTATACCCCCCACCACATCCTGTCCCAATGCGTTTGACCCCACAAATTACTTATATGATGTCCATGCTGCCTTATCTTCAAGTTCGGTTGTACTGTGCTTCTCTGGGTCAAATTCCGGTCCGCAATTGCGTCTCGACACGCTTTGCAGCCGCACGCGCTCGAGTCAGTCGGGTTTCCAGCGCCAAAGCCGACTCGATGTGGCTTTCTTATACAATTTTCTCTAATTTCTCTTAGTTTCCAGTCTCCGAAACCCACCTAGAGTCATCAGATCGGCGACTGCGGCGCTGGAAGCTCTTCCGACTCGGGAACGTGCGGTCGCAAAGCCTGTCGAGACGCAATTGCGCACCGGAATTTGGCCCAGATAAGCACAGTAGTAGCTGGTGATTTTTATGCTCATTCTCCTTCGTGGTTTTCTCCTCTAGAGCCTGACAATAAAGGTGAACTCATTGAGCTTTTCGCTGATGATTGCGATCTTGTTCCCATCAATGAGGATTCTCCCACTCGTCTTCCAGCGGCGGGCAGACCCTCCTCACCCGATATCACGTTTGTATCATCTTCGCTAGCTATTTCCTGTAACTGGTCTACTGATGTGGCGCTGGCCAGTGATCATCTTCCCATTATTACGTCATTGGATCTGTCACTTAATAGTTTGCTTGCTCCGTTCTCTGGCTCTCGCTGTAAGTCCTATTTCAATTATCGTAAGGCTAACTGGGACCTATTCAAAGAGGTGTTGCTCAGCCAGGTGGCCAGCTACCCGTGGAACAGCTCAGTCTACAACAAGGAGAAGTTCATTGTCGATGCCATAGAACGTGCTTCCAAAGCTGCTATTCCTACTGGACGTGTAAAGACTTTTCACCCAAACGTGCCCAGTGAAGTGCTTGAACTGATCACCATGAGAGATGACAAGCGAAGATCGGACCCCAATGATCCAACGATATAACAGCTGTCGGAAAACATCACCGCACTGCTAAATCAACACAAGCAGCAACGCTGGAAAGAGCTCACCGAAACGATCGATTTTGCCGTGGATGCCAAAAAAGCTTGGACCACCTTGAAACAGCTTTCAGGCAAAAAGATGAGTACTGATCGCAACATGCTCGAATTTCCGTCTGGAAGATTCGAGCACGGATACAAAGCTGCTTTTCTGCTCGGCAAACTATTTACATCTGCGTCATCGCCTCGGGATAAGCAACACAGACGATCAATGCGAGCAATCAGGAAGCTCAGTCGACTGGATGTCCCTGTTATCTCTCCTTCCGCCATCGACAAGGTCATCAAATCGATGAAAAATTCGCGGGCTGAGGGACCCGACGGGATTTCAGTTGTTCATCTCAAACAAATTCCTGATCCCTATTACGAACTGCTCTCTGATCTTATTCAGTTCTGGTGTTATTCCGGCCAGCTGGAAACAAGCTGTCGTCATCCCCATCGCCAAACCAGACAAACCGCCGGATAAGGCTGCCTCCCACCGCCCCATTTCCCTTCTCTCCCCCCTTGCCAAGCTTGCGGAAAAAGTCGTCAATCCGCTCCTCCAAAACGAGTTGCAGCACAACACTCACCACCATGGTTTCAAGAAGGAGCACTCCACCATCACTGCCCTGACATCAATCACCGAGCATATCATTGCTGGGTTTAATCGCAAGACTCCGGCTGGTAGAAGCCTCGTCGTTGCTATTGATCTCACGGCTGCGTTTGATAGCGTCAGTATCCCGCTTCTATTGAAATCCATAATGGAATCGGATATGCCCTGTTGGTCTCAAAGATGGATTAATAGCTTCATCAAAAACCGGTCCATTCGTGAAAAGTTCGACGGACATCTATCGTCTTCGGTCCCTTTGGAAGCCGGTGTCCCGCAAGGCGGGGTGTTATCCCCGAGCCTGTTTTCGCTATTTCTGTCTGATATTCCTGAGCCACCAACTGGTATTCATCTGTGCCTGTACGCCGATGACATCACAATCGTTTGCACAGACTCATCGATCGAGCCACTGCTGCCATGAATGACTACTTACGGACCCTGGCAGTGTATCTTAAATCAAAGTCGCTGATTCTCTCTGTCTCCAAATCAAGTGCTACACTATGTACAACAGCTACTATCGAACATCGACTACATCCCAAAGTCGTCTCGGATGGTCACGAGCTGCCACTGTCTGAGCATCCTCGACTATTAGGAGTTTTCCTGGACCCCTCTCTACGATTCCATGAGAACACGCGTATACGAGCTGCCACTGCCAACTCGCGCAACAACAATCTTCGCGCCTTGGCTGGAACCTCGTGGGGCAGCACGAAAGAAGTACTACGTACGGATTATAGAGCCATGGTCCAGCCGGTCTTGGAATATGGCGCCCCTATTTGGACCCGACATCTCTCTGAATCCTCTTGGAGCAAGTTGCAGAGAGCACAGAATACTGCCCTCAGGCTTATTACTGGATGTCACAAGTCGACGCCTATTTC
This sequence comes from Aplectana chamaeleonis, assembly GCA_029168955.1. Taxonomy (NCBI): domain Eukaryota; kingdom Metazoa; phylum Nematoda; class Chromadorea; order Rhabditida; family Cosmocercidae; genus Aplectana; species Aplectana chamaeleonis. The sequence goes on along the minus strand of JAPDOI010000037.1, from coordinate 524,849 downwards.
GCATCTTCATCAGGAAACCGGCCTACTCCCCGTAAAACAGTACTGCTTACTCCAGTCTCAGCAGTTTCTCATAAGCATTGTCAAGAGCCCGACCCATCCAAACTACCGCCTTCTGTCGTCCGGCCCCTAATCAAGAAACATACGCACGCCGCTCAATGCTTCCCTGTCTGCTGTCGATCAACAACGCTGGGCTACATCCGAGCCCTCCCGCAGAAGACTCCAGATGGCTGAGCATACGCGCTTTGTGGCAGAGTACCTGCCTGATGCTCAGCCCAACTCAATTTATGGCGGCGTACCCCCACGAGTCGACGACGGCGAAGCCGATCTACCGAGACGCACCCGAACGATCCTCGCTGGTTTGCGATGCTGTCACTCCACATATCTAAAGTCCTACGCCCATCGGATTGATCAGTCAGTCACTAATAGATGCCCTGATTGTGAATGTGCTGGACATGATTCATTGCATCTATTTTCATGTCCCGCCAGACCTGAAATGTTATCTGCTCGAGATCTATGGTACAGACCGTGTGAAGTGGCTAACTTCCTACGCCTTTGAGCGATGCTCTGTTCATGGCTGACAAGAATAAGAACCGTGCCGCGCAAAGGCAGGGTGGGGCTTTCAGATGGGTCGAGCTGAGCGAGCGCCGCCGTGAGCTGGTTGGGGCGATCGATATGTCGCGCACAAGGAATGACTTCGATCATTTTTGTCGCTCACATCGCTAATTCTGGGACCTTTCAAAACCACGCTCACTTCTCCTCTCTCTCTGGAGCGGTGGTGCAAGTTTCGCAGCGACGCCACTTTGAGAGCCCCTTTTGGCTGTCTTAACGGATTGTTCGATGAAGTGCAAAAACAGTAATAAATAAGTCCAACTCACGACTAACTTTTAAGACAAATTTCGTTCTCTAACTTGCAGCGATGCTGTGAGTGATCCTGTTTGCATGCTCCCCTCGCTACACCACTTGAGAAGCTACTTCATAGACGAACAACGCGTTCACTCATATCGTTTCGGTGTCTACCTGGCGCTACTCACGCGCCTAGCTTGGAGAACTTAGATACTTGACACCAATGACCCAATAAAACCTACGTCATCGAGCTTCCTTTTTCGAGTTACTGTGAAATCAGGTTCAATAACTTTGCGGACGGACCGGAACGTCTGGCATCCTTTCCGAAGGCATCTGTAAGATTAAAAAACCGAAAAATCATTTTAAAAAAAGCAAGCATGACGAGGAAAATGCTGAAGGACCTGTACGCAGCGTATTCTCGGATTTCGCCCTTGTACTTGCTTTTACGGATGCACAGCTTCATCGGGTAGTCACAAAGATGGCAATGGATCTCCTCTGGGACTTCCGTCGTTTGTCCGTTGAACGACACCAAATGGCCCGAAGTTGAAGCATTAGCTACAGTGAGAACAATCGTTTCCAGAAGATGAAAGGTATTCGAAGCTATCGCGATGGGGTACTATCGCAAAGCACTTACGAGGGGGGACTTTCCAGGGCAGGGGACGTCCTGAAAAAAAGTTCTGAGAGTAGCGGTGGATGGCTGGAATAACAATTAATGTATGTTGGGTCTCTCTACGGAGTTTCCAGTAGTCCGAAAAAATTGGAAAAACAGGAAAAATAGTGTGCACATTCTCTTCAAGCGGCCACCATGGCTGTGATTTCTGTCTTCCAGATGCAAAAATCGGCTGGCTACTACTTCTGACAAGCGTCTAATTCAAACTGATTTATTTTGATCAATATGGAGAGAACTTTTCGCCAAATACTCACCCTTGAACTCCAGAGAATCGAAAAAAAATTCTGTCCGATCGAGCCAAATTTAGTACTTTACGATTAATGGTCAACAGAAGTATTAGGCAACTGATTGTCGCCTTCTGAAAATGAAAACTCCGGCCGTGATAATTTGAAAAAAAGGGTTCATCACTTTGCTTCTCACATTGGTAATGCATTCTCTTTGCTAATAAGTAAACGACTTTTATGTGTTCAAAACAGTTACCTTTACTTGAGAAGAATAATACAAAGTGAGAAGGCGCTCGCTCACATTACAATGTTTCTCTATGAAACCGAAATGCTGGCAAGAAGTGACTTTTTCTGGATAAAATGAGGAAATTCTCGTATACTACAGGAATTCACGAGATATGAAAAAGCAAGTTAAAAGGTGAAAGAGAAACCCCTTGGATAAACAAACGAACAAATGCAAAACTATTTTTGCAGAAGATGCAGGGCAGGAATCAAACCAGCAACCCCAGTTTTGGCTGCCGAGATGTCGTACGTTCGTGCCGTGGCAGTGTGGAGGAAAGAAGATCACCTCCGTGCAAACCGACGTCATCCCCTCCACAGAGAGGGTTTTTGTCATGGGAGAGGTGCTAGCCGGCCGCAGCTCTCCTTCGGATTCTCCTGCAAAGAGCCGGCGTGGAGAGGAATCCTGGACCCGCTCAGAGGTACCTATGCGCCACGTGCGGAGAGGATGTTAACTGGAGACATACCAGCGTCCAGTGCTTCGGATGCCAAAGGTGGGTGCATCTCTCCTGTTCGGGTCTCAGTTCTGTGAGGCATCATAACTCATCTTTTCGTTGTACGTTATGCTCCTCACCTTCCATCTCAGATTCCTCTATCTCAAATCGCCCCCTTTCCATTGTGCATATCAATATAAACGGCCTTCGTGCCAAGCTTTCTAAACTCTCACTCTTGGCACGTACTTACCATCCAGACGTGATCATGGTTCAAGAAACCAAGCTCTCTCCATCCCCTACCCGTCGTCATCCTAACATCCCGGGCTATACTGCCTTCCATGCTCCAAGGTCATCTCTCGGCGGAGGAGTTTCTACATTCGTTCTATCCTCACTTCCCTCACACCTCATTCCCAGCACCCCCACGGACGGTACTCTCGAGTACCTCCCAATCCATCTCCCCCTAAAAACACCCCTTTCTTTTTTCAACATATACATTCCACCTACAACTTCGTGCCCTTCATCTTACAATCCTATCCCACTTCTCAAGCAGCTGAGCGACTGCTCCCTCTCATCCTCGGTCGTTTTCGCGGGTGATTTCATGCTCACACCTTTTGCTCGTCTCTCGGTCCTGACGTTAGAGGAAATGACGTCGAAGAATGGGCAGATGAGTGCGACCTGGTCATTTTAAACGATGATCAGCCCACTCGTCTCCCTGCCAGCGGCCGATCTTCTAGCCCAGACATATCTCTTGTCTCGCTCAACCTTTCTAGCTGCTGCTCATGGTCTACCTCGACTACTCTGCCAAGTGACCACGTTCCTATCTTTGTCCACATCGATCTATCCAATTCTCTCGCTCCCTTTTCTGGTGTTCGCCAACGTTCTTATCTTAATTTAGGCCGAGCAGACTGGCGCCTGTTCAGTGAAGTTGCGCTTCGCCTTTCGGCAGATTACCCGTGGAATGGAAGCGTTAATCATCTGGACCCCGTGGTTGCTGAGCTTGACAGTGAGATCAAAAAGGATTTGGACACACACAAGAAAGAAGAGTGGGAGAAGTTCACCACACAGATGGACTTTAAGACGGACAGTGCAGCTACTTGGAAGGTTTTACGGAAGCTTTCAGGTAAAAAGCTCACCCGCCACCGTCTCCACAATCGAATTCGACAACGGCGTATTGAAATCAGGAAAGGAAGCCGCTTATGCGCTCGGGAAAAGTTTTTTTCATCACCAGTGCTAAACGAGGTCCGCAGAATAGAGTGACTGTAAGAGAGCTGTGCCGCCTCCCGCTTATGAGCACGGCCGAAGCGTTTACTACGGCGCAAGTTGAGAAGATTATAATGGAAATACGGAACTCTAGAGCTATTGGTCCTGATGGGATATGTCCTGCTGTCTTGAAGAAGATACCCACTGACTCACTACCGCCCCTCACTGATGTGATGAACATCTCGTTCAGGTCGTGTACTATCCCGAGAAATTGGACGACGGCAAACGTCGTGCCGCTGCCCAAGCCTGGCAAACCCCAAGCTTCAGTCAAGGGATCTCGGCCCATTAGCTTGTTGTCTTCTTTTGCTAAAGTAGCTGAAAAGCTGATCGTCAAAGACCTGGGGCCGGATTCATCAACGATACAACCGCAGTTTTAGGGTATATTTTACCCTGAACTCTCTGCACTCCTCAATGATCTATGCCGTTCTCTCGCCACTGCGGTCACTCTTAAACCATGGTTTTATCGTTGATGAATCCTGCCCCTGGCCGAACACAACGAGAGACAGGTGTTTCAGCATGGATTCAGAAGACTGCATTCCACCACGACAGCTTTGTTAGAAATTACTAGCTATGCAACTGATGGTTTTAACGCCTATAAGCCGCAGAGAACTGTAGCAGTTGCTTTGGATCTCACCAAGGCCTTCGACACAGTGAATCTTGGCATGGATCCGAGATGCTCAACCTACGCGTGGTGGATCTGTGGAGTCGACTACCAAGATCAAGGAGACTCATCAAACGGGCATAAACAACTCCACGAGGAGTTTTTTCTGTATGGGAGTGCGAATGGCTGGCTGCCGCACTCCTTCGCATTCTACTGTTGCGAGCCGGTATTGAGAGGAACCCAGGGCCACGCAACAAGACTCCACGATATCCCTGTTGTCATTGTGGATTATCGGCTCAACATGCAAGCGTCCAGTGCGGTGGTTGCCTCGGCTGGGTACACCTTAAATGTTCGGGGTTAACCAGTTATAATGACTACACTGATGCTTATTGTTGCACTTCTTGCTCTAACTCTCCCCCTAGTGTTCCTCTTCATAGTCTAGACATTTTTCAACTCAATATCAATGGCCTGCGTGCCGAACTTGCTGCGCTCACGTTGTACATTGAACGCTTTCGTCCAGATGTCATTCTCCTTCAGGAGACAAAACTCAGCCCAACATCCTCCCTACCCCGCCTCCCCGGTTATACGTCTTACCACCTCCCTCGCACATCTCATGGTGGAGGCGTCTCTACGTTTGTAAAAACCTCTATACCTTCTCATCTTATAGCTCTCCCTAATCATAATGTTGCAGAATTTACTGGTGTTAATGTTGCATTGCAAAGTTGCCCTATAGATATTGTTAATATTTATATTCCCCCAATTTCCTCATGTCCCAATTCGTTTGACCCCACTCCATTTTTGCAATCTGTGCACACTGCCCTCCCATCGTCTTCTGTTGTCATGGCTGGCGATTTTAATGCTCACTCCACATCCTGGTTCTCCTCTCTAGATCCCGATGACAGAGGGGAACTACTTGAGCTTTTTGCTGAGGATTGTGATCTTGTTGCCATTAACGAGGACGCCCCCACTCGCCTTCCTTCCACGGGCAGGCCGTCCTCTCCAGTTGTCACTTTTGTATCATCTTCTCTTGCTGTTTCCTGTAACTGGTCCACTGCTATAGCTATGGCCAGCGATCATGTACCCATATGTGTTTCATTGGACTTGTCCCTCAACAGTCACCTGGCACCTTTCATAAGCTCTCGTAGCAAATTGTACACCAACTACCGTAAGGCCAACTGGGTCATGTTTAAAGAGGTGTTACTCAGTCGGGCAGCCTGCTATCCGCTAACCGGCTCCGTTCATGAGAAGGACAAGTTCATTGTTGATGGCATATGCAACGCCTCCAGAACTGCAATTCGTACAGGGTCCGTTAGAACGTTTCACCCTAACGTTCCCAAAGACGTCCTGGAGCTGATCGAATTACGGGGCGAGAAGCGCCGAGCTGATCCTGCAGATCCCAGCATTCAACGACTGTCTGATGAGATCACCAAAATGCTGAATGATTACAAGCGGATGCGTTGGATGGAGTTCACAGAATCCTTGAACTTCTCCACTGATGCAAAGAAGACCTGGAGCATTCTTAAGCGGTTATCTGGGAAGAAAATGGCAGCGGATCGCAACATGCTTGAGTTCCCGTCAGGGAAATTCGAGTCCGGATTTAAGGCTGCATGTCGACTTGGAAAACACTTTGCTTCAGCGACGTCCCGCAGTGATCGTTCCAACAGGCTCACTCTCCGGTCTATAAAGAAGCTCAGCCGAAAAGATGTACCTGCCATAACTGCCTCTGAGATGTCTTCCCTCGAATCCATGAAGAACTCGCGAGCCGAGGGACCCGACGGTGTGTCAGCCGTCCATCTCAAGCACTTGCCGGAAGAGTTCCTCGAATTACTTTGTGACCTAGTCTACTCTTCATTCAGCACAGGTGCCATCCCCGCTAGATGGATGCAAGCAATTGTTCTTCCGATCCTCAAGCCTGGCAAACCAGAAGATCAAGCAACTTCGCATCGACCGATCTCCCTTTTGTCCCCTATTGCTAAGTTAGCGGAGAAATTCAACCCGCACCTCCAAGAAGCATTACGACATAACGTGCATCAACATGGCTTCAAGAAGGTCCACTCTACCATTACGGCACTCACGTCCATCACAGAACACATAATTGCTGGCTTCAACATGAAACCTCCAGCGGGTAGAAGTACTGTCGTGGCGGTTGACTTAACCGCTGCCTTCGATAACGTCAGTATTCCGCTGCTGTCCAAATCGATCCTGGACTCTACTATTCCTGACTGGTGCAAAAGATGGACAGATAACTTTGTCAAAAATCGTTCCATTCGTGTGAAATTTGATGGACACTTATCGAAGTCTGTGCCCCTGAAGGCAGGCGTTCCACAAGGAGGAGTTCTATCTCCCAGCCTGTTTTCTTTGTATCTTTCTATCTCCCGGCCTGTTTTCTTTGAATCTATCTGATGTGCCGAAGCCGTCGTCAAACATCCACTTATGTCTATATGCGGATGACATCACTACTATTTGTACTGACCCTGTCATCGATCGAGCCACTGCTGAGATGAATAAATACCTCGTCAGTCTGGCCAAGTTCCTTGAATCGAAGCAGCTGAAGGTCTCTCCTACCAAGTCCAGCGTCACTTTGTGCACTACAGCGACGGCCGAACACAAGCTGCATCCCAAGATTCTTCGGGAAGGAAATATGCTGCCCTCATCAAAACACCCTCGTCTACTTGGTGTATTCCTGGACCCGTCACTGCGTTTTCACGAAAACACACGTATTCGAGCTGCTGCTGCCAACACACGTAACAACATTCTACGTTCGCTGGCAGGCACTACATGGGGCAGCTCTAAGGAAATTTTGCGAACCACCTACAGGGCTATGGTGCAGCCGGTGCTGGAATATGGAGCCCCAATATGGTCAAGACACCTGTCGGAAGCCTCTTGGAGCAAACTTCAGCGTGCACAGAACACTGCTCTACGCGTGATCACTGGATGCCCTAGATCCACACCGGTATCTCATCTACATCAAGAGTGTTCGCTGCTTCCTGTAAAGCAGCATTGTCAACTCCAGTCGCAGCAGTTCCATGTTGGCATTGTAAGGAATTCCACACACCCTAATTTCCCATCACGGTCATCTAGTCCCCATTTCCGATATATTCGCTCGCCACTTCATGCTGCAGTCTCTGTCTTGGATCGTCAACGTTGGGCGACGTCGGAGCTCAATCGCGTCAGACTACTGCAAATGGAGCACACCCGATTCGTCAGAGAATACCTCTCCAGTGCTCCCCTAAATCCAATTCTTGGTGACATGCCACCCCCGATCGATGAAAGCGAAACGGACCTACCCAGACGTACACGCGTCATCCTGGCAGGTCTACGATGTGGACACTCCTCACACCTCAAGGCCTTCGTCCATAAGATCGACTCGTCGATCCCCGACGAATGTCCTGACTGCCACAACCCAGGGCACGATTCATTTCATTTATTTTCATGTCCTGCAAGGCCGACTTCTTTAACAGTTGTGGATATGTGGACGAACCCGTGCGATGTGGCTGCCTTTTTACACCTATAAGGAGAAGCTCTATGTGGCCGATAAGAAGAAGAAGAATCTTGGCATCTTATCAAACAACTTACTGGAGTCATCAATCCCGCCATGGCAAAAGCGCTGGATAGCTGCATTCACTAAGGGAAGACGGGCTAGAGTGATGTTCCAGAATCATGTCTCAAACAGCATTCCGATTGCAGCTGGAGTCCCACAGGGCGGCGTATTGTCGCCTGCTCTCTTCAGTCTGTACCTCGAAGATACGCCCGCCCCTCCCCAAAATATCAAGGTGTTCGCTTACGCTGATGATATGACTGTCTTGTGTCGTGATCGGGACATAAGAATAATGTTATCTGGCCCACCCCCCCCAATCGGCTCATTGGCCGTCGGACAGATTTTTGCGTTGGAGCACGCTTCTCGCGCTAGCCTTCCAACCTCCTCAGAAAGCAACATGATGACAATTTTGCAGAATTTCTCTATCGTACGAGCAAATTTCAAGGGTAGAACAGCTCCATTAACATGTAAAACTGGTTTCGATATAGATTGAAAGTACAACTGTGAAACGTGTCGCTGAAGAATCATAGTGAAAATATTAACCATTCCGGCCATTCCAAGTCTGGCCATTTCGGATGAAATGTACTTTCCTAGAGCAGTTTTGAGCGTAGAATCCGATTTTGGTGTTCCCAACTGCCTAAAACCACTCTGAAAAAAGTTATACGCGTTTTCCGAAGCCTGGCGATAAGGTTAGGGTACCCCCTATAAGATTTTTAGGGTGTTTTGAAAAAAAAAATTGGATTCGGTTCAAAACTTGTATGTAGGTAGGGGTAATCCAGGGTGCCGAACACGAATCTGAAGTCCTTTTGTCGCAATTCTGATTTTCAATGCAGGTTATGGTAGGTACCATGCCATTTAGGGGGAAAAACCTACCTTAGTATTTCGAAAATCGAAAAATTAACGTTAAATTCGTATTCACCACCCCAAAAACCCCGGTATACCAACTTTGCGTCAAATCTTAGACTTTGACCAAACCACCGAATAGCCACTGTAATCTACCGTAATCTGACTAAAATCGATATACGGACCTCAGATTCGTGCTCAGCACTCCAAATTACTCTCAGGGACACAATTTGAGCCATTTCTATCGTAGTTCCCCAGAAATCGTCAAAAGTCACATTTTGCCCTCTAAATTTGCCCGGAGGCTTTGAACGAACCAAGTCGAAAACTTCGGAAAATCAAAAAGTGAATTCCATATTTGTGTTCGGCACCCTAGATTACCCCTACATACACGTTTTGAGCCGATTCCGATTTTTTTTTTCAAAACATCCCAAAAATTTCATAGAGGGTTTCCTTGCCGCCAGGCTTTCAAAAACGTGTATAACTCTTTCAGAGTGGTTTCAGGCAGTTGGGAACACCATAATCGGATTCTACGTCAAAAACAGTTCTATAGAAATACATTTCATCCGAAATGGCCAGACTTAGAATGGCCGGAATGGTTAATATTTTCACTATGATTCTTCAGCGATACATTTCACAGTTGTACTTTCAATCTATATCGAAACCAGTTTTACATGTTAATAGAGCTGTTCTACCCTTGAAATTTGCTCGTACGATAGAGAAATTCTGCAAAAATTATCATAATGTTGCTTTCTGAGGAGGTTGGAAGGCTAGCGCAAGAAGCGTGCTCCAACGCAAAAATCTGTCCGACGGCCAATGAGCCGATTGGTGGGGGGTGGACCAGATAACATTATTCGGGACATAAATGTGGCCGCCGCTAAGATTAACGGGACTCGACCACACTGAAAAGCTTCTTCGACCGCAAAATGCTGAAGATTTCTGCGTCAAAGTCATCGGTATCCGTACTTACGACGGACACATCTGAACACAGCGCACATCCGTATGTCGTATGGAATGGAGATCGTTTGCCTGTCGCCCGCTTCCCAAAGCTTCTCGGACTCGTGCTCGATCCATCGCTCAAGTTCCATAAGAACACGGAACAGAAGCAGGCTATCGTTAAGGCGAAGCTTAACATGCTTAGAGCCCTGGGCGGTACAACATGGGGTAGTAGCAAAGAAACCATTATTACAACGTATAAGGCGATTCTCCAGCCTGCACTAGAATACGGCGCACCAGTTGGGCAGCATCTAGTTTCGGAATCCTCTTGGACTAAGATGCAACGCATACGGAATGCGGCTCTTCGAATTGCCACCGGATGTGCAAGAAGTTCCCCGGCCGATCACTTGCATGCTGAGACCCGCTTAATACCAGTACGGGAGCACTGGCTCCAGGCCCAACAGTTTTTCATCAACATTGTCAAACAACCAAATCACCCCTCTTGGAGAGTGCTAAACCTGCCAAAGAAAGAAAGATCAGAAAGCCATTCGCCGATGCTCCCAGCAAAGTCAATCTGCAAGGATGGCACGACTCACAGCAAGAACGACTCCGTCTATTGCGCGAGGAGCATACTCAGTTCGTACGGTGCCATCTGGAAGAGGCGGTCATTAATCCCATATTGGGGGAAGTGCCGCCCCAAGTCTGCACATCCGAGGCTCAACTCGGAAGAGCTGCCGAGATGTCGTACGTTCGTGCCGTGGCAGTGTGGAGGAAAGAAGATCGCCTAAGTGCAAACCGACGTCAACCCCTCCGAGAAGAGGGTTTTTGTCATGGGAAAGGTGCTGGTCGGCCGCAGCTCTCCTGAGGATTTTACTACAGAGGGCCGGCGTCGAGAGGAATCCAGGTCCAGAGCAGAAGTATCCATGTGCTACCTGCAGCAAGGATGTTACCTGGCATAAAACAAGTGTCCAGTGCTTCGGATGCCAAAGGTGGGTGCACTTCTCCTGTTCGGGCCTCAGTTCTGTGAGGCATCATGACTCATCCTTTCGTTGTGTTCTATGCTCTGCCCCCAGCAACTCTGATTCCTCACTTACCAATCGCCCCCTCTCCATTGTTCACATTAATCTCAACGGCCTTCGCAACAAGTTATCTGAACTCTCTATATTCGCACGTTCTCATCACCCGGATGTTATCATGGTTCAAGAAACCAAGCTCTCTCCATCTACCACTTATCCCCAACCTAACATTCCGGGCTACACCGCCTATCACATGCCAAGGTCTGCTCTTGGGGGCGGAGTGTCTACTTTTGTGCAATTTGCCTTACCTTCTAGTATTATTCCCAGTACTCCTAGGGACGGTACTCTTGAGTACGTTCCTGTCCACCTCCCCCTCAAAACCCCTTTATCTCCATTTAACGTCTATATCCCCCCTGTAACATCTTGCCCCCCGTCTTATAATCCTATACCTCTCCTTAAGCAGTTGCACGACTGCTCACTCTCCCCCTCAGCTGTCTTTGCGGGTGACTTCAATGCTCACATGTTCTGTTCTGCTCTTGACTCTGACGCCAGAGGGGATGACGTCGAGGAATGGGCTGAGGAGTGTGACCTGGTTATCCTCAATGATGACCAGCCCACTCGTCTCCCTGCCAACGGCCGACCTTCTAGCCCAGATATCTCTCTTGTGTCATCCAATCTCTCTAATGCTTGCACGTGGTCCACATCCACAACTCTGTCCAGTGATCACATTCCCATCTTTGTCTATATTGATCTCTCTGACTCTCTTGCCCCTTACTCTGGTTTTCGTCATCGTACTTATCTTAATTTAGGCCTAGCAGACTGGACCCTGTTCAGAGATGTTGCACTTCGCCATGCGGTCGACTACCCATGGAATGGTGATGTCCATCAGAAAGAACGTGATTTAACAAGTGCCATCCGCAAGGCCATGAAAGCAGCAATTCCTGAGGGTCGTGTCAAGACCTTTTTTTCAAATGTCAGCAGGGAAATACTGCAGAAGATAAGAACCAGAGATGAGAAGAGAGCCGCAGACCATCTAGACCCGGACATAGCTGTGCTGGATAATGAGATCAAGCAGGATCTGGATAAGAACAAGAAGGAATGCTGGGAGAAGTTCACTGAAAAGCTGAATTTCAAGGCTGACGGAACTACGACGTGGAAAGTGTTGAGGAAAATTTCCGGCAAGTCCGCTCCCTCGATGAGCTCCGCTATTGAGTTCGAGAAGAACGTCTTCAAATCAGGGAAAGCGGCTGCTTATGCGCTCGGCAAGAACTTCTTCATCACACGTGCCAAGCGAGGCGTGCAAAACAGAGTCACGGTTAGAGAACTGAGCCGGTTGCCGCTCATGAACGCTTCTGAGGCCTTTACTCTCACGCAAGTAGAGAAGGCTATCAAAGAAATGCGGAATTCGAAGGCTATCGGACCTGACGGTATCTCCCCAGCCATCCTGAAGAAGCTTCCCATGGAACTTCTACCGATGCTTGCAGATATCATTAACACCTCTTTCCGGACCTGCACTCTACCCCAAGCTTGGAAGACAGCCAATGTGATACCGTTGCCAAAGCCAGGCAAGTCCCAAAGCACGGCAAAAGGCTTTCGACCAATAAACCTGTTATCGCCCGTCGCTAAATTAGCTGAAAAGTTGATCGTGACGGACCTGGCTGATCAAAATGAGCGACAGCAGCATCAGCATGGGTTCAGGAAACTTCACTCTACTACTACTGCTCTATTGGAGATCGTGAGCTTTGCGGTCGATGGGTTCAACGTGAGAAAGCCCCTGAGAACGGTGGCCGTCGCCCTCGACCTGAGCAAAGCGTTTGACTCTGTTAACTTGGGACTGCTGTCCGAGAAACTGCTCAAGTCGTCGCTACCATCATGGCAGAAGCGATGGATTGCAGCGTTCAGGAAAGGCCGCCGGGCTAAGGTTCTGTTCCAGAATCACGTATCCGATAGCATTCCAATAGCAGCCGGTGTTCCGCAAGGCGGAGTGTTGTCCCCTGCCCTATTCAGCCTGTATCTTGAGGACATTCCCGAGCCTCCCAATGATGTAAAGATTGTTATGTATGCCAACGACATCACCATCATGTGCCAGGACCACGACCTGCAGATAGCCGCTAACAAGATCAGCGCCTATCTCGTCGAGTTGAAGCTCTTCCTCGATAATATGATGCTCACAGTTTCTGCCGCAAAATCCTGTTTCAGTCTTCACAACAAACACCAAGGAACACAGTGCCCATCCAGATGCCAAATGGGATGGTGACCTGTTGCCAGCAGCAAAATTCCCCAAGCTGCTTGGCCTTATTCTTGATCCGTCACTGAAGCTTCACAAAAACGCGGAACAGAAACAGACAGTCGTCAAGGCTAGGCTTAATATCTTGAGAGCTCTCGAAGGAACATCATGGGGAAGCAGTCGAGAGACTATATTGAGAACCTACAGAGCAATACTTCAGCCGGCTCTGGAATATGCGGCACCAGTGTGGCAGCACCTGGTGTCAGACAGCTCTTGGAATAAGCTGCAGCGTGTTCAGAATGCTGCGCTTAGAATTGCTACCGGTTGTGCAAGGAGCTCCCCGGTGGAGCATCTTCACGCGGAGGCCTGTATATTGCCGGTCAAGGAGCATTGTGAACTCCAGGCACAGCAGATGTATATTAATGTTCTGAGACAGCCGAATCATCCGTCAAAGAGAATCATGAAGCCCATAAGAGAGAGGTCGAATAGGACGCCGTTTGCCGATGCTCCTCGTAAAGTTCACGTACAGAGATGGGCCGACTCCAACATGGAAAGGCTTCGTCTTCTGCGTGAGGAGCACACCCAGTTTGTTCGAGGATATCTAACGAAGGCGGCTGTGAACCCTATTTTAGGAGCAGTGCCGCCTCGGGTTTGCGAGTCCGAGTCTCAACTCGGCAGACGAGCCAGATGTGCTCTTGCCTCGCTGCGCTGTGGTCACTCTATTCTGCTAATGTCTTACGCCAACAAAATCGACAGCAGCCGACCAGACGCATGCCCGGACTGTGGTGCTCCCGGACACGACACGGCGCACTTGTTCATGTGCCCGAAGAGACCTACCTCCTTAACAACAATGGACCTCTGGACGAATCTTGTGAAGGCCGCCCAGTTCCTCAACCTATGACAAAAACCACTTTGAGGCTGCAGAAGAAGAAAAACTCGGAAGAAGGGCCAGGTGCAACCTGGCATCGCTGTGCTGTGGTCATTCTTCCATGCTTATGTCCTACGCCAGCAAAATAGACAGCAGCAAATCAGATGTCTGCCCGGACTGCTGCTGCCTCGGCCATGACACTGCACACCTCTTCAACTGTCCGGAGAGACCCACCACGCTGACCGTAATGGACTTATGGACGAATCCGTTACTGGTCGCCCAGTTCCTCAACCTATGACAAACCCCCCAATGTGGCTGCAAAGGAGAAGAAGAAGAACCCCAGCTTTGCTTTGTCGTTTAGTAATCCACAGCGTTATCCTCTCGACCACCTCCGCTTGCCGGCTAAGGTAACTTTAATCAAGTGATTTGAGAAATGGAATCCATCGGGAGTTTGGAAACGTCTTATATCTCACGGATGAACCAGTATCAAACTGTCATACTTTGTTTAGGGCAATTTTATAGTGATTAAAAATGTGCCGAGTACCAGGACTCACTCCAGCTGCTTCGAACAAGAAATTTCAGCTAGTTTAATTGAGTTTTGCCTGTTCTTGGTCTATGGAAAGGTCCATAAAGAAAGCCTACCATACATTAATGTTGCTCTATCCATTCCCACAACCATTAGAAGAACTTTTTCAAAACGTCTTCTACCCCAGAATGTCCTTCCTTGTTAGCCATGTCCATTTTCCGCACAATTCCGTAGTTTACGCGTGCAATTTGACTTCAGGCGCAAATCGGGAACCAGCCAACAGTTTTCCTCCCCTTCCGAAATCATGAGAGTTAATGGGATCAAAAGGTGGGTATTCCACATAACCCTAGCTTTAATTTGGGCTTGGTCCTGTGTATCAGTGCTCAGAAAATCATAGCGAGGACCAATCATCACGTAATCGTGTTGCATTAGTCTTTGTGTCCCCGAAAATATTGCCATGGCGGAAAACGGGCGCTTCAAGTGCGATGCGATAGTGCACCTCTCCCCCCCCCTCGGTTGCGATAGCACTAGATATACTGTCGTTCTAGAAGCCAAACTCCGGTCCGCAACAAACTATGGCTCTTGCATCACGCGACTCGATGATAATTATGCAGGGAGAAAGGTGAACCGAATGGTCCCAGCACGATTATCATCCGATTGCGCGATGCAAAAGCTGTTGAAATTTGGCTCCGAGAACGACAGTACTATCGTTAACTTACAACATGAGTTGGAACTACTCAGCGATGGAAGCGCTTCCAGTTTGACTGGACCAGACATCCTCGTTGGAAGCGACTCACGGCGACTCGAATAACCGCCATCCGAATTACTCTGTGATGCAGGAGTCCCGGGTGTCTTTGGCTGAAAAAAAAGATTAGCATTCTTAATCAAAGTTGGGCAGGGTTGCGACTCGGCGCGACGGGGGGTCGTAAAGATTTTCGAAATTTAAAAAAAAGTGAAAATTTTGAAGGGCTCGTAAAATTTTTGAAGAAAAAGGGGACTCTAGAAAAAAATTAGAAATTCCCTTTTAATGCCACAGGTTGGAATTTTTCCCAATTCGTCACTCGAAAAAAGCTAAAACAATTCTTCATTTTGAAAGAGGGGATCGCAAAAATTTTTCAAATGTCTCCGAGACTGGTTAATGGGGGGGGGGGGGGCGTGTCTCCATCGAATAGTAGCGCAACGGCCTGCTCAATCCTGTTCTTAATCATCTGATTAAATGTCTAAGTGAATTCGCGCCTTTGTCAAATGCTCACCGTCGATTCACTCTTACTCTTCATGGCTGCCAATGCCTCAGCCAATGTAGGATTGAGCTGGTCCAGGGTGAGGTTGTTACTGATGCTCTGAGTAGTCTGAGCGCGCGGTCTGCGAATGCCGATAACACCGCCCAGTGTCAACGGCACATACTTCGTCTCACTCTTTGGGGTTACAATTGTGCCTGAAAAAAACCATCAAAGTAAGCACTCTGAATGACGGAGTTTAGAGGACTCGACAAACTGGAAAAACACTCACTCCCAAGTGCAAGTTGCAAAGATGTTCCAAAAAAAGGCTCAGTCTTCGAAGCATTCCGTACTTGTGCAGTCTCGGGAGTGCTAATGTCACTGGGTGGCACCAGAAGCGGTGTAGTTGAGCATGCCGACACCGTTACTGGTACAGGTAAATTCGGTGTGAAATCCATTGCCGGGTCTTCAAGCAACTGCTGAAAAAAGGTGTTAATAAAGGTGGTTGATTGTTATCACCACTTTTTTTTTCAAATTTGATTCCTTAAGAAATTCTCTGGGGCGACAACTGCGAGACGCTTTCGAGGGACCATAACACCGTTCACAGTGGGTCTAATACGATTCCAGAGACTTCATTGGAATCAGCGTGGGACCATCTTCCAGATCAGTAGGAAATCTCGAGATATTTGCAGGTGGTACCGTGCCATAAAGACTTCTACCAAGTTCGCTGTTTTTCTTCCTGAGTTAACACTTGAGTCGTTTTTCGATAGTCGAAACTATTACCACAACAGCAGAAATACACATTCGCCACGCATCAAATTTGCGCGAGCCACCTTTGCCGTCGAAACTACCACTGCATATTATTTTTAGATAACAAGATCACAATTTTTGGTGCACAATGGAAGAAAACCACTGGAAAATTAATATTTGAAAATCGATATCTCTCCTAAAAACACCTGCTTTGTGGCATAACACAAACGCAGAGCTCACGATAAGTGGCCGAACATAGCCCCGCCACTGAAAGGTGCGGCAGCAGGCGAGGAAGGAGAGAGTTACGGAGCTTCGGCAGCTAAAAATATCTTGGCCCTGGAGCACGCTCTCCTCCCGTCCCTTTAATCGTTGCAGGTTTTGCTATGCCAGCCGCGATCTGCACGTGCATAATTAATGTTTTTGCAGAAATGGCAAATCTTTGAATTAAAAAAAACCTCGATTTTGTACCAAAAACTGAAACTCCGGCCGGGCGAAACTCTCGCATGCGTTCTAAATTTCTCATACTCCAGGGTTCCAACCCCTGACCCAAAATCTGGGAAACCTCCGCACAAATGCGAACTTAATACCGAATGTAGCTCATCGCAAGCACGACACGACACTCAAAAGCCAATTTCGTTGACGCATACTTATACAACAAAATGACGTGTGCAGACGCTTCAGAGAAATGCTTGGGGCTACTTTCTTGGAACTTTGGAGAGCGAAAATGTGTTTGGCCTAGATAAACGTACATACTTGAGAGGGGTGTCAGAAAAGGATTCACATCCACATCAAAATTTTCCACTATTGGGATTTTTATGAAGTTTAATACATGTGCCAAACGTTTTCCAAATTGCGATAAAGGGTTGAAACTCCGCGTAGACCAAATTTTGACGTGGGTACAGAATCCCCCCCCCCCCTCTACTATGCGTATTTCAACCTACTCCAAACTGCCACGCCAATCAAGGGTGTGGCAGTACAAGCCCCCTTATGTCTCACAACATACGGTAACATTGACAATTTTGTAAATGAGAAGTGCTTAACACTATTGTATTCAGTGTTCTTGGTTGAACTGATTTTCCTCGGTAGCGTCGGAACTCGTCTGCGCCATCATTTTCACACCCAACAAACTTTGCACCAGACCGGGTTTCCCTCCCCTCCTAAAATCAGGAGAGTTATGGCTCCTAAGAAGTATGTCGTACGCACAAAGTCAACTTTCCAATTTGATTTTAACCCCAGGTTCCAGAGCTCAGGAAATCGCGGCCTCTTACGAGCTCCAACGCAATCATTATCCTCACGGCATTACCACAGACAATTCACATTTGGCAAAATCAATTGCCTTTGCCGTCCAGTAGACCTATTACCTCTGAATTGATCTTTCCCTTAACACGAGCAAGCAATATCTTAAGATTGCAATGCTTTTGTCGTCAATTTTCTAATTGATAAAAATGGCGCGATAGTGATCGAGAAATTGACAAGGGTAAGATAACATGCTCCAATGCTAAAATATTTTTCGCTCCCAAAGCTCCGTAACTGTACTCGCGAGGAAGGAGCATCGATCAAGAGCCGCCGCATCATCGATTTTCCTGCACTGGACGATGCCGCCCCCTTCGGCAGCGGGATTCTAAAGGGGTCTTCAGAGTTGCAACGACCGGCGTTGCTCGCAGCGACGAACAGCACTGGGTGATGTAATATCGATTACATTCAGCGACGATGGCAACCGACGCGCGTTAGGGGTCGTTTATACTTCCGCCGCGGAGCGGGGCGGCAAGAAGTGCGCTTGAAAAATCGCGCCACCAGGATGTATAATCGGGCTGCGTCGAATTTACGCAGCGACGTCGCAGAATGAGGTTAAATTTAAGGAGTAGCTCTGACATAACACAAGGTCGATTGTAATGAGTGATTTCTTGTGCAAGAGAAACGTCTATAATTTTGTACCACAACACAGCACACGAAGGCGGATAGAGTCTTCGAAAACGAATTCTCTTTAGAAAAATGATTTCAAAAGCTAAAAAAATGAACTTTTCACAACCCAGCCTACTCTGAACAACGCCCAGGACCTTGGAAGGAATTTTAGAGATGAACCAGAAGAATAAAATTGAGAATGTATATTAAATAACAGCAAAAGAAGCATACTATGTCAATGCGGATCGCACGCGGCCGCCTGTTTTCCTCGGGCGGCGCGGCAGCACCTAGGCGGCGGCCGCCTGCGGCACCGTTGGAAGATTTCGAGCAGAAGCGCCGCTTGATCGATTTGGCTATATTGCATCTCGCCGCGCCCGGCAGAAGTATAAACGACCCCTAAAAGGCGACGAGGGGGCACAACAGAGTGTATCAACGCCGCGACGGCCCTACATCACTGCCAGCGAGCGGCAACCGATACCGCGACGTTAAAGTTTGGGAACATTTTTGTTGCCGCGTCAAGGCTGACGCTCGGCGACCACATGCCGGTCACTGCAACTCTGCAGACCCCTTAACTCCGACATTCGGACGGTTCAACTACCGTGGAAAATCCGCTGAACTAATGTCCACACTGGAAATCAGCAGAATTTCCCCGTTAGTTCAACGAAAACTGTTCGGTAGTTGATATGGATTTCCACTAAAGTTGAACAGAAGTGCTGATTGGAGGGAATTTCAAATAATTTCCGAATCCATTATCCTACACGTTTTACCTAGTTTCTCCTTACGGTATACCCTGTCCCAAACGAGATGGCAAGCCTAGAGTCCAAAGAAGCAGCGCGCCGCCCTCTGCGTCTCTGACATTTTCGTATTTTAGCACGTTTTTTACCTTTCTCACTTCATTTTCTTACATACTCCATTACTCTTTTGTGTTCTTTTCTGTCGAAACGCTCGTGTTATTCACTCTCGATACATATTTTGTTCTTCACGTGGCAGGGAAAGTTTTTCAGGATATGGATAACAGGTCGGAGCGCACAGAGTCGTCTAACCCGTTGATTTCACCGTAAACTCTATACAGCCGAGCTGTTTTAACTTGTCTGAAGCCACTATTTCCCTTTAAAGTTTGGTTGCAGTCTCTATAGTGCCTTAGACAACTTTAACATCGATCCAGATGCTTCAGGTCGCTGATGATGTCAGAGACGCAGAGGACGGCGCGCTGCTTCTTTGGACTCTAGGCTTGCCATCTCGTTTGGGACAGGGTATAGAATGTTATTTCAATATACCTAGCCCCACCTGGCCCCTATCCAGGAGTGCACTCTCTGTGCTCACCAAAAAATCTATCAAAGTGCGAATGCTCTTCTTCTTCTTCTTTGCAACCACAGAGAGGGTTCTGTCATAGGTTCAGAAACTCGGCCACTAGCGTTGGGTTCGTCCACAGATCCACTGTCGTAAATGTAGTCGGTCTCTTCGGGCAATTAAACAGGTGCGCAATAGTATGCCCTTGACTAGCGCAATCAGGGTACTCGTCAGGTTTGCTGCTATCAATCCTATGCAAATATGACATAAGCATGGGGGAGTGCCCACAGCGTAACGATGCAAGGGTGCACCTGGCACGCCTGCCGAGTTCCATCTCTGTCTCGCAGACCTTTGGAGGTGCGACTCCCAGAATGGAGTTTATGGCAACTCTGCTCAAGTGTTCCTTCACGAATCGGGTATGCTCCGCGCGCAAGAGGCGGAGGCGTTCTTGTTGTGCTTCGGTCCATCTCTGCACATCTACTTTCGACGGAGCATCGGCGAAAGGCTTTCTGATACATCTCTCTCACCGGGTTTAGTGCTCTTCGCGATAAATGACTCGGCTGCTTCACGATGTTAATGTACATTTGTTGCGCCTGGAGTTGGCAGTGGCCCCCAACAGGCAATATGCGAGCTTCGGCTTGTAAATGCTCAATTGGAGAGCTTTTAGAACAGCCAGTTGCGATTCGCAGAGCACAAATTTGGACGCGCTGCAGCTTGGACCAAGATGAGTCCGACACGAGGTGCTGCCAGACTGGCGCAGAATACTCCTAGGCGGGTTGCACAATAGCCTTATACGTAGTCAGGATCGTTTCTTTATTGCATCCCCAGCAGGGGTGTGCGTACATAATTACGGTTTACGGTTTACGATTTACGGTCTTTTTTGGCGTCGTAATTACGGTTTACGATTTACGACATTTTGGACCGTAAATCGTAAATTTTCGTAAATAAAAATACATGCAATGGAAGTAAAATGCAAGGCAGCTTCAGTAGAGCTGCTCTATTACCACTTACCAGTTTTTGACGTGATTATATTAATATTATTATTACATGTAAGGATAACGCGGGACGCAAGATCAGAGTTGGAGGCGCTGGGTCCGCGTTTCGCGCTGCGTGCATCTCACTAGCTGCCGTCTATGGCGTATTGCAGTCAAACACTATTCACGACTAACTTCATTTTTGAGGCTTTCATGATGGGTAATTGTCCTGATTCCTAAAACTTGATTGTCGAAAAAAAAGAAGCCGAAAATGGCTTCAAAGTGTTTATGGCTTGTCATTGGAGAAGGTTGCGTCTACTCAGAGGTCACAAAGATCAACAAGTGGAACATACTCAAACGACTCTCGGCCCCCAGCTGCACCGAAAAAAGAGTCGGAGCCACCTGACAGTTCGGCTAGTTCCCCAATCTCCGAGCCTCCTCCGTTACTGTCCGGGCAATGAGAATCGCCTGAGTAGCAAACGGGCGGAACCCTTAAATTCGGCTTTAAGCACACCCCTGATCCCCAGGACGCTCCACCGAGAGCACGCAGGACGTTGAGTCTTGTTTTCACTGTGGCTTGCTTCTGCTCAGTGTTCTTATGAAGCTTCAACGAAGGATCCAACACGAGTCCAAGTAGTTTGGGGAATCGGGTGGCCTGCAATTGAGTTTCGTCCCATTTCACCACAGGATGGGCACTATGCCCTCCTGCATTATCAGTGGAAAAGACGGTGACGGATGATATGGAGGCAGAGACTGTGAGCATTTTGCAATCGAAGAAACATTTCAACTCGATCAAGTAGTCATTGATCTTACTGGCGGCTACCTTAATATCGCGATCTCGGCACAGAATAGTAATATTATCCGCGTATGCAACGACCTTGATGTCTTGAGGGGAAACGGGCAGATCTTCTAGATATAAATTGAAAAGTGCAGACACCAGCGGCGATGGTGATGCTATTGGAAACATGTCCCTGAAATAGCACATTTGCCCGACGCCCTTTAGTGAAGGCAGTTATCCACCGCTTGTGCCATGGCTTAATGGTGGAAACCAAGGCCACGACACTAAACACCTATTTGACTGTCCGAAGAAGCCAACAACGCTCACTACAATAGACTTGTGGACGAATCCAGTGCTGGTCGCCCAGTTTCTCAACTTGTGACGAAACCCCTCTCAGTGGCTGCAAAGAAGAAGAAGATGGCTTAATGGTAGACTTCAACAGATTCTCTGATAGTAGGCCAATATTGAGTGTCAAATGCCTTTGTTAAAGGCATCGTCCACGATGAAAACCGAATTTGGGTTTATGCGTTCATTCGGACTAGTGGGCCATGACAATGTCACTCAGAAAGTTTGGAGTTACAAAACCGTCTCTGATTGAAGATTCGCTTACCTCAAATTGGCTTCCTGGGTTTGGGGGGCCGGCCTTGGGGTCGATCCGTTGTTACAAGGAACAAAGCTCCTGGGTTGCTGACGGCGGGCGTGCCTTGACGCGTCGTAGGGCGCCAGTCAATTTCGAATTCGGCATCGATCGAAAGCGGCCGGCAGCACTGGACGCAGCAGGTGGGTAGCCCATTTTAATTCAGCTGAAGTCGTAGTTGAGCGGCATCCTCGGTGAATTGCTTCCAACGCTGTGCCAAGGAACGAAGCGTAAAACTGTTCCTTGCATTCTCTGCGCAACTATCCCAAGTTGATGCCGGCGCGAAATTCAAATTTGCTATGAACTTTCTAAAAATGGTTCTTCTCAAAAAGTTGACGTTTTTGAGGGGGCGTTTTGCTACCGTTAGTAACTATAGAGATAGCACAACACGAAAACATCAAAAACCCAAATATGGTTTTCATCGTGTACGATGCCTTTAAGTCGAGGGCCACACCAACAGTACGTTGGGGTTTCATGGCATTGAAGCCGTCCAGAACATGGCTCACAATTTCCAACAAGGCCGTAGTGGTGGAATGTAATTTACGGAAACCATGCTGATGCTGTTGCTTGATGTTGTGTTCGGCCAGCTCCTCCACAACCAGTTTTTCAGCAACTTTGGCAATGGGTGAGAGCAGACTGATCGGCTGGTTGTCGAGATGTCGTACGTTCGTGCCGTGGCCGTGTGGAGAAAGCAACATCAACTCCGTGCAAACCGACATCAACCCCTCCACGAAGAGGGTTTTTGCTATGGGAGAGATGCTGGCTGGCCTCAGCTCTCCTAGGGATTCTCCTACAAAGGGCCGGCGTGGAGAGGAATCCTGGACCCGCTCAGAAGTACCCATGCGCCACGTGCGGCAAGGATGTCACATGGAGTAAAACAAGCGTCCAGTGCTTCGGATGCCAAAGGTGGGTGCATCTCTTCTGTTCGGGTCTCAGTTCTGTGAGGCATCATAACTCTGCTTTTCGCTGTGTCCTATGCTCCTCACCTTCCAACTCTGATTCCTCTACCTCCAATCGCCCACTTTCTATTGTACATATAAATCTCAATGGCCTTCGTGCCAAAGTATCTGAGCTCTCTCTCTTTGCTCGTACTCACCATCCAGATGTTATAATGGTTCAGGAAACCAAACTTTCCCCCTCTGCTACCTCTTCTCACCCATATATCCCTGGCTATACTTCATACCATGCTCGAGATCGTCTTTCGGTGGAGGAGTTTCTACTTTTGTACTATCCACTCTTCCTTCTCATCTAATTCCCAATGTCCCTACGGACGGTACTCTCGAGTTCGTCCCCATCCATCTCCCACTCAAAACTCCCCTATCTCTCTTCAACATCTACATTCCCCCAACTACATCTTGTCCCGCAACCTTTAATACTATCCCTCTTCTAAAACAACTCAACAACTGCGCCCTCTCACCCTCAGTCGTCTTCGCGGGCGACTTCAATGCTCATACCTTGTGCTCTTCACTTGACTCTGATGTTAGAGAAGAGGACGTCGAGGAATGGGCGGAGGAGTGCGACCTGGTTATCCTAAACGATGATCAGCCCACTCGCCTCCCTTCCATCGGCCGATCTTCTAGCCCAGACATTTCGCTCGTTTCCTCCAATCTTTCTAGTGATCACATTCCCATTTTCGTCCATATCGATCTCTAGAATTCTCTAGCCCCTTATTCTGGTATTCGTCACCGTTCTTATCTCAATTTAGGCCTTGCAGGCTGGAGCCTATTCAGAGAGGTTGCACTTCACCGAGCGGCTGAATATCCATGGAATGGCGATGTGCACCAGAAAGAGCGTCACATATCTGACGCTATCCGGAAGGCTATGAAAGCGGCCATACCAGAAGGACGCGTGAAAACTTTTTACCCTAATGTCACCAGGGAAATACTTCAGAAAATTAGGACAAGAGATGAAAAGAGATCTGCCAACCATCTGGACCCGGAGGTCACTGAACTTGACGACGAGATTAGAAAAGACTTGGACAGGCACAAGAAAGACGAGTGGCAGAAGTTCACTGAAAAATTGAACATCAAGGCAGATGGTGCTGCGACATGAAAAACCCTGAGAAAACTCTCCGGAAAAACCACACCCGCCACCGTATCGTATCTACTATCGAGTTTGAGAACAATGTATTCAAGTCAGGACAAGATGCCGCTTACGCTCTGGGCAAGAGCTTCTTCATAACATGTGCGAAGCGTGGCCCGCAAAACCGAGAGACAGTAAGGGAGCTGTGCTGCCTTCCGCTTATGGGCACGGCTGATGCCTTCACTCCTGCGCAGATGGAGAAGATTATAAAGGAAATGCGTAATTCCAAAGCCATTGGACCTGACGGAATCTGTCCAGCAGTCCTAAAGAAGCTCCCCAGTGAATTTCTCTCGCTGCTCACTGATTCAATGAACACATCATTCCGAACCTGCACACTGCCACAAAACTGGAAAACAGCAAATGTCATTCCTCTGCCTAAGCTCGGTAAATCGCTGTCATCAGCGAAAGTATACAGGCCAATAAGCCTTTTGTCACCTCTAGCCAAGGTTGCTGAAAAGCTTGTCGTCAATGATTTGGCTCAGCATAATGAGAAACAACATCACCAGCACGGCTCTAGGAAGCCACATTCCACGACGACGGCGCTTTTGGAGATCGTTGGCTATGCCATCGACGGCTTCAACATGAGAAAGCCCCTCAGGACCGTTGCTGTAGCCCTGGACTTGACAAAGGCATTCGACAGTGTTAACCTGGGTATTCTATCGGATAACATACTGAAGTCCTCTATTCCACCGTGGCAGGAGCGTTGGATAACAGCATTCGTCAAGGGCCGTCGAGCAAAAGTTATGTTTCAAAATCATGTCTCTAAAAGTATCCCCATAGCTGCCGGTGTTCCGCAAGGCGGAGTCTTATCGCCCGCTCTGTTTAATCTGTACTTACAGGACATTCCGGCCCTCCCCAGGACATTAAAGTTGTCGCCTACGCTGATGATATATTTATTTATTTATTTATTTAGGGACGTACACAAATAGCATACGTGTATACAACCAACGAAGATCAAATATGATAACCATGGACACAAATCATCCTGCGAGGCGCAGCTGTGGGCTGGTATAGAATTATATAAAATGAATTTAAAAAATGAAAGACCAAAATTAAAACAGAAAAACGACAAAAAAAAACGACGTAATAGACGAGAAATGTCACGAGGAAGCTTATGGACAAACCTTTTTCTGAACCAGTTTCTTAAATGCGCTAAGATTTAAGAAAAGTGCACCACGGGCTAACAGCGTATTCATTGTGGAGATCACCCTATTACAGAAAAACTTTGACCTGGCCTGTGTTCTAGAAAACACAATTCTTAGCTTGTGGCTGGCCCCCCTGGTTCTAGAAGGAGAAATAGTAAAAAATTGAGCAGATTTCAGACCAACTTTTCCAGTGAGAATTTTGTACGACATTATGATGTCATTCCTTTTTCGTTTTTTTTTTGCGAGACTGGGTAAGCCTAGAAGCTTACGCCTCTCAACTCCATTGAGAATGAAGCGGTAATCGACACCACTAGTGCGGAGGATAAGCTTTCTTGTGAAGTTATTCTGCACACTCTCCAATAGAGCAATGTCCTTTTTTAGATGAGGGTTCAAAACAGTGGTGCCACACTCGACTATTGGACGTATGTACGATTTGTAGGCCTTGACAAGAATAAGATTTCTAGATTTTAGAGCCTTGAAAAGATTGTAGGTTCGGTGGATAGCTTTAGTGACAATGTTCTTATAGTGGCACCTGAAGCTCATTCTATCGGTCAGCGTGAAACCTAAATCTCTAACTTGTTCGAACCCGCTCTAGCTCTTTGCCTCCTAGCTTGTACGAGGCGTCCGAGGTGCCGCCGCCTACTGAGAAGACGTGCGTCTTTTCTATAGCCAGAGGGAGGCCCGTTTCGAGAGACCACCTTCCTACTAGATTTACTGCGGATTGCAATGCTACCCTGTCCTCAGTGCCAGAGACATGCCTATAGACCTTTATGTCATCCGCGTACATTTGGCAGTTAACATTCAAGGAAGACAAAAGAGCAGGGAGTTCATACGTGTATGATATGACTATTATGTGCCAAAACCGCGACATACAAGTGGCCGCGAGCAGGATCAACGAGTACCTGATGGATTTGAAAAGCTATTTCGATAACAAGATGCTCATTGTCTCAGCTGCCAAGTCTTCAGTATCAGTTTTCACAACGGACCCCAAAGAGCACAGCGCCCATCCCGATGTCAGCTGGGGTGG
This sequence comes from Aplectana chamaeleonis, assembly GCA_029168955.1. Classification (NCBI taxonomy): domain Eukaryota; kingdom Metazoa; phylum Nematoda; class Chromadorea; order Rhabditida; family Cosmocercidae; genus Aplectana; species Aplectana chamaeleonis. The sequence continues at coordinate 498,785 of JAPDOI010000037.1, read as the reverse complement.
AGATCGCCTGCCTGCTGCTCGCTTCGTCAAACTACTCGGCCTTATACTCGATCCGTTGCTGAAGTTTCACAAGAACACCGAGCAAAAGCGAGCAATTGTAAGAGCTAAACTCAATGTGCTAAGGGCACTGGGAGGTACATCATGGGGCAGCAGTAAGGAAACTATTCTGACCACGTATAAGGCTATACTGCAGCCCGCCCTAGAGTATGCGGTACCGGTTTGGCAGCACTTAGTGTCGGACTCATCCTGGACTAAGGTGCAGCGTGTACAAAACGCTGCTCTTCGGATCGCCACCGGATGTGCTAGGAGTTCGCCAATCGAGCATTTACACGCCGAGACACGGGTGCTACCAGTAAAGGAGCACTGTCAGCTCCAGGCCCAGCAGCTGTACATTAACATCGTCAAGCAGCCCAACCACCTATCTTGGAGAGTACTTGAGCCTGTAAGAGAGAGAGGCATCAGAAAACCTTTTGCCGATGCTCCAGATAAAGTCGATCTGCAAAGATGGCACGATTCATATCAAGAACGCCTCCGCCTGTTGAGCGAGGAGCACACCCATTTTGTCAGAGGGTATCTGGAAAGAGCGGCTGTTAATCCTATTCTGGGTACTGTGCCGCCTCGAGTTTCTGAGTCTGAGTCTCAGCTTAGTAGACGTGCCAGATGCACTCTAGCCTCGTTGCGCTGTGGGCACTCAACGTTCCTGAAGTCCTACGTGAACAGGATCGACAATAGCACTCCCGACGTTTGCCCGGACTGTGGTGGTCCTGGCAACAATACCCTACACTTATTCAACTGTCCAAAAAACCCTACAACATTGACTACAATAGACCTTTGGATGAATCCAACGCTGGTCGCCCAGTTTCTGAACCTATAGCAATTACTCTCTTCGTGGCTGCAAAGAAGAAGAAGAAGATCGGCCGGTACCCTTTGGCCGTGGATGATCATTTTCCCGGTTTCGGCAGTGGTATAACGCGAGCGACTTTCCAATTTTGGGGTGGAGTACATGTACGAAACGAGGTGTTTATGACGTCAGCAATAATGGGCAGTAGTTCACTGGGCAGACTCTTCAGGACCGCTGGGCTCAAACCGTCCAGCCCTATTGCCTTCGAGTTACTCATCTGCTTTATCACCGTCTGGACCTGCGCATGCGTGACTGCTTCATCTACATCCATGAGAGGCAATTTACAGAGTTCTCGCACAATTATTCTATTCTGCTTCTCTCTTTTGGTTCTAGTGATGAAAAAATGCTTCCCAAGAGCATTTGCGGCCTCCTTGCCAGTCACCAGTAAACCTACAACGCAAAATTTGGCTTCTGAGGACCCGCGGGACCATGAAGGTGTGACCCCGTTGGACAGATTCACGTTCTATTGTATTTCCCCAAAGAAACCGTTTTTTTCTGCTTTATTCACCCGTTTCGAAAGTAACCCGGAAACTGTTTCATGTAATATCGTCGAGTACAGTTGCGAATACTTTGTTACTAAAGTGTACTGAACATCACAACAAGTATGACGGTTGTCGGCTAGCCGAACATTCAAGCTTTATGGAAACATCAGTTTGAGCAAAAGGCTCCAGATTGGAAATGTTTCAGGAAAACTTATCCCAATCCGGACCTAAAATGCTCGACCATCGAGGAAATTTGCGATTTACTGGACCTTACTATGGGATAGAACTCCAATAATTCATATTAATGAATTAATTTCCCATGGCATACATGAATGCTTCCTGGAAGTCAACATATATAATGCCACAACGACGCTTTAGAGTTAGCCACAGGGTCGAATCATTCGAACTTTCGAGCGGATTGGACTCTGTAGCTCTTCCCTTGATGAGCTCACGCTGCTCTTGAAGGATTATAGCACTCTTTTCAAAAACATTCGAGAAGAGGTTCGAGTAGTTTTGAAAAGTCGCCAACGGTTGAACGTTACGCTTAGCGGTCCTTTGTTCTCGCATCTTTTTGACGGCGTTATTTAGTATTGGAATGACAAAACTGCATGTATACCAATGAATAGGATTCAGAGAATTCTCCCTTTCATTGGTTCCCTTTCCTTCATATTCTTCATGAAAAGCGTAAAGATCTGCAACAGTGAAGATAGACAGCGCTCTGTTGCGAAAGGGTGAGGAGCTCGCCAAAAATTAGGATTCTCTAAGGGGTCGCACCCTTCAGGATCCCGCGGGTCCCCAGCTGCCAAATGTTACGTTGTAGGTTTACTGGCGACTCCCCTAGCCTGCTCCCACGATAGAGCACCGATGTTGGTGCAGGAGCAGACAAAGGCAGGCACTCGCACTCGCACTCAACTCGAAGGCAGAGCCCGAGGAGTGAACACTTGATAATGAAGTGATTCGGTCTAAGCCCACCTCGAGACGGCTCGCATGTACCGCTGGTTTGATTTCGGCGTTCAACGTTGCGTCGTATTCGTCGTATGTCGGCACTGCGCACGCGACGCAACACGCAGCGCGGCGATAAGCCCAGCACTTCAACGCAGCGATCTCATCAGTTCAACTCCTCGACAAAATAGTCTCAGTAGTTCAACTCGAACTTCGTTTTCCCCCACAGTTCAACGCTGCGAATGTCTGAGAATCGGGCCCGGTTGCGGAAAGGATGGTACGCCGCGCGCGGCGAGAACACGCGACGCGTGCTGCGTCGCGGAGTACAACCCTCAATTCATCGCTATGCCGTGGAGTCAACACGAATAAACTGACTGCGTTTCAGTTTGAGAACCGTCATTGGACACAGGACATTCCATCTTATTGTTTATTACCCCAAAATTTCCCATATTCTCAGAAACAAGGCTGGAAAAGAAGTCATACTCATTTAACAGATAGACGTTCGCTTCTATAAACCTCATTTCTGTTAACTTCTTGCACTAATCCTATGAGAGGTAGGCGAGTTTCCAATCATCTCGTTGAAGGGAAATGACCCAATCACCGCGTGGCGGTACGCCACAACGCGACACGCAACGAATTCTCCCCCCCCCCGCGCGGCGTACCATCTGGCCGCCGCTTGTCTCGGTTCCCTCTTGCTGTGTAGCTTGCGTTGGCGCTAACTACACCGTCAAAAGGAGACCGAACTGTACAGGGAATTGACACCCACCCATATGCGAAAGAATACGGATTCGACAAATTTCATGACAGAAACCGTCACGTTTAATTCTGCCGTGCAGCCATTACGCGCCATGACCATGATCTGCATTACTTTCGTGGTAATGGGTACGTAACGTCGGCATGGGTCGGGAAGAGACTTCGCGTTCACTGTTGAAGGTTGGCGCAAACTCGGTGCCATATGCTATAGCATAGCGCCGAGTTTGCGCTAACCTTCAACAGTGAACGCAAAGTCTCTTCCCGATCCACGCCGATGTTACTCAACTCGTGTACAGGTTCAATTTTTCGCCCACCTCCAAAATAACCCCTAATGGAAACCATAAAAAAATCCGCGACTAAATTAGTTTTAGACTTCAATTGTATTGAAGCCTCGGGCCAGTATTACTTCCGGATCTTGACCTTTCAGCTCCTGGTAATGCGCCAGCTGTGAGTTATGATAGTATCCTCTGTCCCAAATGAGATGGCAAGCGAAGAGTCCAACGAAACAGAGCTCCCCCTGCGTCGCTGACGTTTTCGGATTACGGAAAGACGTCGCGTACGCAAGTCGCGCACGCGACGAAGCCTCTGCATTACCGTAATCCAAAAACAGAACCCATTTCTTGAAGCACCCTACCTGCCACGTAAATAAGAGTATCTTCATCAAGGGTGAGTATTACGGATATTTCAGGAAAAATAACGCAAAAAAATTAAGTACAGGTTATAAAACGGCGAAATTCACTCGGTTCTTACGCGTGCTGGTGCTGCGCGGAGGTTAGAGACAGTGAGAGAGCGTAGACCAGACGGAGGCCGACGCGTTGCGCGCATCGCTCGCGCCTCAAATCATGTGAATTACGACGTTTTATAGAGGGTATGCGGAAAAAAAGAAATGAGAACGTGAAAAAAACGACCAGTTCTGTAAGAGGAATCAGAGTTGGTAGGTGAAGAGCATATAACACAGCGAAAAGAAGAGTTATGATGCTTCACAGAACTGAGACCCGAACAAGAGAAGTGCACCCACCTTTGGCATCCAAAGCGTTGGACGCTGGTCCCATTCCAATTGACATTTCTGTCGCATGTGGCACATAGGCACTTCTTCTTCTGAGTGGGTCCAGGATTCCTTTCCACGCCGGCCCTTAGCAGAAGAATCCGAAGGAGAGACGCGGCCGGCCAGCACCTCTCCCATGACAAAAACCCTCTTCGTGGAGGGGGTGACGTCGATTTGCATAGAGGTGATCTTCTTTCCTCCACACTGCCACGGCGTGAACGTACGACATCTCGGCAGCATAACATAAGTGTAAATCAAACTCGGTTCGCCGATATCGTAGGGTTTCGATCCCCAACATTTCAAGCCTTGCCGTGCTGCCGAGATGTCGTACGTTCGTGCCGTGGCAGTGTGGAGGAAAGAAGATCGCCTCCGTGCAAACCGACGTCAACCCCTCCGAGAAGAGGGTTTTTGTCATGGGAGAGGTGCTGGTCGGCCGCAGCTCTCCTGAGGATTTTATTACAAAGGGCCGGCGTCGAGAGGAATCCAGGTCCAGCACGGAAGTATCCATGTGCCACCTGCGGCGAGGATATTACCTGGCATAAAACAAGTGTCCAGTGCTTCGGATGCCAAAGGTGGGTGCACTTCTCCTGTTCGGGCCTCAGTTCTGTGAGGCATCATGACTCATCCTTTCGTTGTGTTCTATGCTCTGCCCCCAACAACTCTGATTCCTCAATTACCAACCGCCCCCTCTCCATTGTTCACATTAATCTCAACGGCCTTCGCAACAAGTTATCTGAACTCTCTCTATTCGCACGTTCTCATCACCCGGATGTTATCATGGTTCAAGAAACCAAGCTCTCTCCATCTACCACTTATCCCCAACCTAACATTCCGGGCTACACCGCCTATCACATGCCAAGGACAGCTCTTGGGGGCGGAGTGTCTACTTTCGTTCAATCTGCCTTACCTTCTCATATTATCCCTAATACTCCTAAGGACGGTACTCTCGAGTACATTCCTGTCCACCTCCCTCAAAACCCCTTTATCTCTATTTAACATATATATTCCTCCTATATCATCTTGTCCCCTCTTATAATCCTATTCCCCTCCTTAAGCAGTTGTACGACTACTCACTCTCCCCTTCAGCTGTCTTTGCGGGTGACTTCAATGCTCACACGTTCTGTTCCGCTCTTGATTCTGACGCCAGAGGGGAAGATGTCGAAGAATGGGCTGGGGAGTGTGACCTGGTTATCCTCAATGACGACCAGCCCACTCGTCTCCCCTGCCAACGGCCGACCTTCTAGCCCAGACATCTCTCTTGTGTCATCCAATCTCTCTAATGCTTGCACGTGGTCCACATCCACAACTCTCTCCAGTGATCACATTCCCGTCTTTGTCTATATTGATCTCTCTGACTCTCTTGCCCCTTACTCTGGTTTTCGTCATCGTACTTATCTTAATTTAGGCCTAGCAGACTGGACCCTGTTCAGAGATGTTGCACTTCGCCATGCGGTCGACTACCCATGGAATGGTGATGTTCATCAGAAAGAGCGCCATCTAACAAGTGCCATCCGCAAGGCCATGAAAGCTGCAATTCCTGAGGGTCGTGTCAAGACCTTTTTTCCAAATGTCAGCAGGGAAATACTGCAGAAGATAAGAACCAGAGATGAGAAGAGAGCCGCAGACCATCTAGACCCGGACATAGCTGTGCTGGATAACGAGATCAAGCAGGATCTGGATAAGAACAAGAAGGAATGCTGGGAGAAGTTCACTGAAAAGCTGAATTTCAAGGCTGACGGAACTACGACGTGGAAAGTGTTGAGGAAAATTTCCGGCAAGTCCGCTCCTCGATGAGCTCCGCTATTGAGTTCGAGGAGAACGTCTTCAAATCAGGGAAAGCGGCTGCTTATGCGCTCGGCAAGAACTTCTTCATCACACGTGCCAAGCGAGGCGTGCAGAACAGAGTCACGGTTAGAGAACTGAGCCGGTTGCCGCTCATGAACGCTTCTGAGGCCTTTACTCTCACGCAAGTAGAGAAGGCTATCAAAGAAATGCGGAATTCGAAGGCTATCGGACCTGACGGTATCTCCCCAGCCATCCTGAAGAAGCTTCCCACGGAACTTCTACCGATGCTTGCAGATATCATTAACACTTCTTTCCGGACCTGCACTCTACCCCAAGCTTGGAAGACAGCCAATGTGATACCGTTGCCAAAGCCAGGCAAGTCCCAAAGCACGGCAAAGGGCTTTCGACCAATAAGCCTGTTATCGCCCGTCGCTAAATTAGCTGAAAAGTTGATCGTGACGGACCTGGCTGATCAAAATGAGCGACAGCAGCATCAGCATGGGTTCAGGAAACTTCACTCCACTACTACAGCTCTATTAGAGATCGTGAGCTTTGCGGTCGATGGGTTCAACATGAGAAAGCCCCTGAGAACGGTGGCCGTCGCCCTCGACCTGAGCAAAGCGTTTGACTCTGTTAACTTGGGACTGCTGTCCGAGAAACTGCTCAAGTCGTCGCTACCATCATGGCAGAAGCGATGGATTGCAGCGTTCACTAAAGGCCGCCGTGCTAAGGTTCTGTTCCAGAATCATGTATCCGATAGCATTCCAATAGCAGCCGGTGTTCCGCAAGGCGGAGTGTTGTCCCCTGCCCTATTCAGCCTGTATCTTGAGGACATTCCCGAGCCTCCCAATGATGTAAGGATTGTTATGTATGCCGACGACATCACCATCATGTGCCAGGATCGTGACCTGCAGATAGCCGCTAACAAGATCAGCGCCTATCTCGTCGAGTTGAAGCTCTTCCTCGATAAAATGATGCTCACAGTCTCTGCCGCAAAATCCTCTGTTTCAGTGTTCACAACGAACACCAAGGAACACAGTGCCCATCCAGATGTCAAATGGGATGGTGACCTGTTGCCAGCAGCAAAATTCCCCAAGCTGCTTGGCCTTATTCTTGATCCATCACTGAAGTTCCACAAAAACGCGGAACAGAAACAAACAGTCGTCAAGGCTAGACTTAATATCTTGAGAGCTCTCGGAGGAACATCATGGGGAAGCAGCCGAGAGACTATATTGAGAACCTACAGAGCAATACTTCAGCCGGCTCTGGAATATGCGGCACCAGTGTGGCAGCACCTGGTGTCTGACAGCTCCTGGAATAAGCTGCAGCGTGTACAGAATGCTGCGCTTAGAATTGCTACCGGTTGTGCAAGGAGCTCCCCGGTGGAGCATCTTCACGCGGAGGCCTGCATATTGCCGGTCAAGGAGCATTGTGAACTCCAGGCACAGCAGATGTATATTAATGTTCTGAGGCAGCCGAATCATCCGTCAAAGAGAATCATGAAGCCCATAAGAGAGAGGTCGATTAGGACGCCGTTCGCCGATGCTCCTCGTAAAGTTCACGTACAGAGATGGGCCGACTCCAACATGGAAAGGCTTCGTCTTCTGCGTGAGGAGCACACCCAGTTTGTTCGAGGATATCTAACGAAGGCGGCTGTGAACCCTATTTTAGGAGCAGTGCCGCCTCGGGTTTGCGAGTCCGAGTCTCAACTCGGCAGACGAGCCAGATGTGCTCTTGCCTCGCTGCGCTGTGGTCACTCTATTCTGCTAATGTCTTACGCCAACAAAATCGACAGCAGCCGACCAGACGCATGCCCGGACTGTGGTGCTCCCGGACACGACACGGCGCACTTGTTCATGTGCCCGAAGAGACCTACCTCCTTAACAACAATGGACCTTTGGACGAATCCTGTGAAGGCCGCCCAGTTCCTCAACCTATGACAAAAACCACTTTGAGGCTGCAGAAGAAGAAGAAGAAGCCTTGCCGTATAGTCTGGTACTTCTCGCGTAGGAAATACTTTGACAAAAACGCGTTTTGAGTACCGCCTTTGCACGTTTTCAATTACTTCATCATCTTCGACAGAAGATGGTGACCAGACCTGCGTACAGTATTCCGAGAGCGGTCGGCAGTAGACAATGTATGCATTCCTGTAATGTTCGAGACAAGGGTGTTGCAGAGATCTCAGGATGCAATTTGCCACACGAGAAGCTTTCTTAGAGATTTCCTTGCAGTGGGATTCCCACTTTTAAGGTCGATGCTAATAAGCACACCAAGATCACTGACAGTCTCGCGTACGGGAAGCGCAACATCGTTTAGGCGTAGAAAGCACTCATGTTGGAAATTTATATGGAACAAGCTACATTTTTCTTCAGATATTTTTAGCTGCCATAGCTTGGACCAATTAGAAAGCCGGTTCAGATCACACTGAAGCTCGTGAAAATCGATGACGGGGTTGCGAAGGGGACGATATATCTTCAGATCATCAGCAAAAAGCTTGCATGTGCTCGACAATCCCTCAGAAATGTCGTTCACATAAATGAGGAAAAGTAAAGGACCCAGAACGCTACCCTGGGAAACACCGCTGACGATTGGACAAGGATGAGAACAAAAGTCGCCAATTTTGACTATGAAGTCACGAGGTGCTAGAAAGGAATTCAACCATTTTAAAATGTCACCAGAAATGCTGTAGCCTTCAAGTTTCAGAAGTAGCTTTGGATGACTAACTGTATCAAAAGCTTTAGCATAGTCTATGTACACCACATCAGTTTGTTAGCTTTCGTTCACAGCCGAACACCAGTCGTGGAACGAGGACACCAGCTGAGATAGCGTTGATCTACCAGGCAGAAAACCATATTGCGCCGGGCTGAGGAGGACGCGAGATGGGATAGAACACAATCTTTGATGATAATGATTTCGAGAACTTTGCATAATTGCGGACCGGAATTTGGTCCAGAGAAGCACAGTACACACAGAGGGAATAGTTGTGCCGCTTTTGCACTTCGAAACGTCCGGCTACTTAATTCAACGGTCCTGATTGGAATTAGAGCCGCAAAAGACTAGACAACTCCTACCTCGGTGTGTAGAGAGCCCCTATCCCTACGGCTTCGCTACTCAAACGATTTTTCTTTGTTTCAGTCACTGTGCCGCCCGCGCGCAGTCTTGTTGCGGGCGCACATGAGCGACGGGATGCCGCTGGAGTGGAGTATAGGTAGGACCGCTTTAGGTTGCTAGTACTTCGCAGATCAAGTTGGATGAAACATTCAGAAACGAACAAACCGATTGCTCGTCAAATGGAGATTCTTCCCGTTCCAATTCCGGCGGTGTTTCTTCAATGTCCACAGGTGGCAAGAAACAGTTCACAAGCTGAAATAAGTCAACAATATTATTGAGCAATCTTCCTTGAAGAAGATTAATCATAATTATATGTCAAATTAATAAAGGTCGTAAAGGAATATTATAGTCTTTTTACCAGATCGGTTGTGATCGTCGACCTTCGATGACTGACGCCGATCCCAAAATGACCCTCTTCCTTTGAAATCAATGCAGATCATGCAGTCCATCACCCACTCCACGGTTAAAACCTTCGCGAAAATCTTCGTCCGCTGACCGATGTTTCCCACATAACTCAGCATTTCTGTCCCACAACGCGTATTCAACACAACCAGATTATTCATTTTTCTTATCATACACTGATCTGCTTTAAGCTGGATGATTTGATTCGTCCTTGATCCGTAACCCATTTCATGACTGATCGATCAATAAGGGCGCGCGCCAACCTCGCCAGCCAGCGGTCACCAACTCCTCCTTCCACCACTTCTCGATTTCGGTTCGTGACGGATTCCGTTCGCAATTTCAGACTTCTTATCCCATTAACTCGACCACTGGATACATCACGATGCTAACAGAACCACAACTACAACTCACAGCTCTGGTAATCTTCTATCTTATACATTTGATTTCCAGAATTATAGAAATCGATTAGCACTCAACTCATTCGAGTTATTCTTTGTGTATGTGCGAAATAGGAATTCTTTAACACAGCCTGGATTCGGGCAGTAGTTACCGCTTCAGAAAACACTGGTTTCCACGACATAAACCGACCGCTACGAATGAAGTTTTTGACCAATCTCCTATATTCAAAAGTTCGGCATATATCGGAAATTTTCCCAAGCGGGGAAAAATGTAGGAAAGGGTACCGGTGGGGATACGGGTTAACGCCTCCATCTTTGTAAAAATCGTGGAGATATTTTGAGCAATATTCCAGTTTTCGGTCTACGGAAATTGAGGGAAACTTCCGTCCAAACATAACTGAAGGTATCCATTAATGTTATTCTGAATGAAGAGTGTGGTAGCGTACGGTACACATACTGTAGTTGCTTTAAGATTAGGATTTGTCAAAAACCTTGCTTATGAGGGTTCGCTGTTCAGACGAAAATTTCGGATCCCCCCCCACCCCGCTATTTTTGGGTGCATTCGGTGCATTTGCCCTTGCGCGCGAGGTCCCCCGCGAAACTTTTTCCAGTGGGGCACACATCGGAGCGACCGGGGGAGAAGAATCGGATCTCCTGAGAGCGTACGCATATCTCTCCCCGGACGTCCCCGTCCCCTCGAAGCCCCTCTGTAATAGGTCGTCAGACGAAGTTGACCAATCATGGATGATCTTCGCGGGGATGGGGACGCTTGGGGGGAGATATGCATACGGCCCCTAAAAGGTACTGGCGTTTTTCCAGTTGTTCTGCGTAACGCTGAAGGCCAAAATCAAACCCGCGGCACATGCGAGCCGCTTCGAGGTGTGGTTCGACCGATTCATTCCAGTGGCAAGTGTTCACTCTTCGGGCTCTGCCTTCGGGTTGAGTAGCAAAGCGAGCCTAGCTCTTGCACCAAGACAGGTTCTCTGCGTTGAATGCAGATCCAGTGTTGCTGAACAATCGATTGCAAGATGGCCAGATTTTGGTTGGGAGTGGTCTCGAGGGCCATGAGCTGTAGATACGCAATTTGGGGTCATAAGCTGTCACAAATATTGTGTACGGTATATCTAGGGTAACCCATATACCAAAGGTAACCACCCCGCAGACCAGTCAAGCCCTTAAAACAGCCTCTATTCACACCAAAAAAATCAGAATCCACGTAACCCTCCAGTGCAAGGCTGTCGAACTTTAGCTTCACAGCAAAGATCACCCGCGAGCGGCTGAATAGTGGTCGCCTCATAATTTCTGGGCGAAATTTTCTTTAATCCAACGAAAGCGTTTGCGTGCGTATGCTGCTTCTCCTTCCCCATAGTGTCGCTGTCACTTCCCACGCTCCCCGCACGCACGCGGAAAAAACAAGGTAAGATAGTATGTACAGCCTATCCTTCAGAAAATGAGCCGAGTGGGCAACCGCACCGCACGATTGAAGGAGATCGCAAGTGAATTTTCCTAGTCTCACCGACGACTCTTTAGTTTTTCTCGTGATATTCTATAACTTATCGAACTGACTTATGGACGAAGAATTCCAAACAAAGGGAAAGTCTTGGGCGAGACTGGGAAAGCTCACTTGTGATCTGTTTCAACCGCGCCGCGCGATCACCCGCCCGTCTTGCTCTTTGGGGTATGGTATACTTTTGCGACACACGGTCGCATCGCTCTGCACAGCGACAGCGACCGCCTCCCGCCCTTTAAATCTGCCATTGTCGCAGTGCATTGCACATCGACAGTGGTAGCGGCAGGCTATGGCACATTTGCAGTATGTCAGCCCTCCGCGACATGTCGCTGCGACCCACACGCGACATCTGTTCCTACGACGGCCGTTGAGGTTGCTTCGATACGAGTCCCGCCGCAATTTGTGTTAGATTGCACGCCTGTCGCTCATTACAGCGACAAAGTATACCATACACCGTAGCGACAGGCTATGGCACAATTGCAGTATATCAGCCCTCCGTGACACGTCGCTGCGACCCACACGCGACAACTGTTCCTACGACGGCCGTTGCGGTTGCTTCGATACGGGTCCCGCCGCAATTTGTGTTAGATTGCACGCCTGTCGCTCATTACAGCGACAAAGTATACCATACACCTAAGTCCGGGATCATACTTCCCGCGACGAGCGACGTGACGCAATGTTTACCATTAAAGGCAGCAGACACGCTCAAAAATGGTATCGATTTTATGACATAAGTTAAAGGATTGGAGCTGGTAGTATTGGGAACTGACGAAAAAACGAACGAAAACTGGGCGCAAATAGAGGAATAACGGTTATTTTGTCATCCGGTGAAACTGGACGAGTTTTCTCGCGCGCGGTTGAAACAGCCAATACTAGCGACAAAACGGTTGAGACAGCTAAGCCAATACACCTTTACAGTTGCACTAGAACGTTCACCTCGTTCGAAGCATCAAAGTGCAGCCAAAGCGACCGTATTCGAACGATCAATCCGGACGAGTTTGTATTTTGGGGCGGGGTTGTCGAAGCTCAGGGGCGGGGTTGCAGAAATTGTTCGATTTGCATTGCTCAAGTTCAGTAAAGTTGACTCGTTTTTGACGCTTCCAACGGCGTGAGCATTCTACTAGGGTCCATATGATCCTAGTAACGTAGTTATCTCAACAACTTTTTCGCGCGTGTCCGCTGCCTTTAATATCGACCGAAAATCGATACGCTTGATCTGCACTATCGCTGTTGTTCGCCGCGGGAAGTATGATCCCGGCCTAACCAATGCATGCCCCACTTGAAAGATTGGTTGCAATGCGAAGTTCTGTTAAAGATGTCGAGCTGATTCAATTATACTCCTTTAAGCAACGAGGTCGAGGGATGGATCAGCGCAAGCGAGGATTATCGCTTAGCAGTTTTTACAAGGCTGATGATGATTCAAGTGATCGGAGTGACATGTAAGTGAATACAGTATTATTCTCTCCAATGTGACGTAGCGAAATCGAGCAAGCTCAGTCAGTCACGTTATGCATCCTTGGCTCGACTAAACACTCACGATAGAAACCGTAAAAATGCCCGTAAAGGGCGGAATCTTTGACTTGGGTGCAAATTTGTCTTCGACTCCCCCCATTATATGAAAATTTTCCCCCTATTTGGAGCTTCCATAAGGTTAGACTTAGGAAAAGTTTTATATCTTTGGCCTTCTCACAATCCGCCAGATGTGCGGCGGGTGCGAGGTTTCAAATACAACTCGGCGCGCAGGGCGATGATGGTCGAAGCCCATGGACTACTAAACGAGCAAACTAAAAAAAGGTCCTCAGGTTTCAATCAATATGATACCGCGCGTCGAATCATATTCGAATCGTTTCAACGCGCTGCGCGGTTACCGGGTGCATAGGCGTCGTTTAGGGGCCGGATAAACACTCACCGCTGAAAGACGCGGCAGCATGCAATGGAGGAGAATCGATCGTGCGCCGCCGCATGATCGATACTCCTCCATTGCATGTTGCCGCGACTTCCAGCGGGGAGAGTCTATTTGGCCCCTTATACTGCTGCCGCCAAGCGGCGCGGCACAGTCCATTTCTACAGTATTGATCACGCGGCGCGGCACGATCAATCTTATAGGATTGCACTCCGCCGCTCGGCGGCGGGAGTATAGATGACGCCTTAGTGGTCGTTTATACTTCCGCCGCCGCGCGGCACAATGCATTTCTGTAATATTGATCAGGCGGCGCGGCGCGATCGATATTACAGAAATGCACCATGCCGCGCCGCTCGACGGCGCAAGTATAAACGACCCCTTACAGAAGTTCGCTGTGCCGCTCCGCTTGGCGGAGTGAATCTAAACGCCGCCTTGGAAAGTTGTTACGCATGCACTCACATATCACGTGCGGCGTTCTCGGCTCATATGGTAACAGCGACCGATCGAGAGGACGGGAAGTGTGATTCGGGCTTAACACAAAGATCGCCCATAAGCCTCCTCCAACCACCGGGGTGCAAAACTAGTTGGGGGGGGACACTCAAGAATTAACCTTAGAAATAGAGTTATTCATCCACGAAAATGAAAATTTCTTTCGTTATCAGATACGTGATAACGTTATCACTAGTATTTCCTAGAAATTCCATGGAATTAGATTGATTTCTGAAAGCGGTATCATTCATTCCTCATTTGAATTCTGAGCGGCCCCCAACTGGTTTTGCACCCACACCGGTCAACGCTTGCGGGTTACGGTTGATAGGCGTATTGCGCACGCATTATATGCCATGTAGAGTGTACGGCGGTGTAAGACCACGTGCAGATCGATCTTGTGAGCGGACTTGTAGCAATGATGTTTTGGGAAGTTCTAGTGGCGGGGCTTATGAATGCGTTATAGCAAGGGAGATTTGGCTTCGTTTGGAATTAATTATTAGTCTTTAAGGTTTGGTTCGGGTAAAGGTGGATGTACATGAGTACATAGTTTTTAACAAACTTACACGATACCAAAGCTTTGTAGCATTTGATACCAAGTTTGCTATTTCTAATAAGAAATAGCATGATCAACATTAAGCCGTCAAGACCAAAACAGATTTTGCCTCCCTGAAAAATTCGCTCTCACCATCTGGTACACCACAAAAGCCGAAAAATTACTCGTCTCGATTGAACACATTAAGAGAACAAAGTCCTAATAGAAAAAAAACCACAACACTACTAGTTGAGCCTGCTCAGCGTTCATTCCGGCTCCATTCCCACCAAGCATGACGATTCCACCCCCAAGGCTGGCATCATAGGGCATTGGCACACTTGAGCGACAGCCGGTCGCCTGCGATGGACACGGCAACGCAGTTGAACATTGCATACATTTCCACACGCTTCGGCATACTTCTGTTTCTGCATACGCGCATCTACCGACCAATTAGTAGACACTCATTTTGTTTCTCGCACTGTTTTGTAATGAAGTGAAGTGAGGAACGCTTTTTGATATAATAGATCGCCTTATGAAATGTTTGAATCATGAATCTGCAATCAAAACGCCTTGCTACCGTAACTTTCGAGAATTGACCGGTGTGTTGGAGAGGCCTGTGCATCTGCTTTATTTCACTTTACTTTTTCAGAATCCGAGCGTTTTCGGATGTGTCGCTGATGGCTGGCGACTATCCAACTAACAACAAGGGTCGACATATGATGCCTAGAGCCGTCAGTGTCGGAAGTTTTGGAAAAAGTTTCCGCAAAAGGCTTAGGAAAGTGGTGAAACAGGAACGCAGGTCAGTTCAAAATGAGTTTCCATATGTTAAGCAACACTTCGCAGAATCGCTGTGGGCCTTCTCACAATGTGAGCCGCTTTTTCGAGGATTTTGATCGATTCTATAATATAACAACGACAACATGAGAACGCTCGCGCCACGCTGAAATATGTGAGGTTGGCGCACATTGAATTTGAATCTCGATTTGATGCGGAAGGTGACACTTTTGAGGCATCTTTCCTAGTCCTCAGCGCGAATCTCGGTGCACCATGAAACTTTTCACCGCGCGCTTCTCACCCATTCAGGCGGCGCCGCCCAAACCGGCGTGGCTTTTTCAACGTTTCTATCAATACTCGATTTTCAGCTCAAGTCCACTCGATCATAAATAGTTTTAGCATTATCCCGCGTGTGCAAATGCAAGTCTAGAAATTCTGCGCATGGCACAATTGAGGCACAACTTTGCTCAGCGCCTCCAAAGATTTCATAGGCATATTTTATATGCCCTCACCGCACGCGCGGAAGGAGCGGTGGACTATGAAACGTTCCACCGCCCGGAAGGCAACCTTTTCGGCGGCACCGCCATGACGGAGCGTGGTCAAGTTGGGCCTTAAATGCGCCATGCACAGAAATACCACGTTTGCAAGGTTGCGTAATTTTTCGAAATCGGGGCGACCCCCCACCATTAATTTTTTCCAAAATCCATTTTTTTTTCGACCCCCCCAGGCACTATTTCTGGGCCGTTTATATTTGGTTACCAATACTGTCAGGCGCCGAAAATTCGTTTAGTTTCGGGCTCAAACATGTAAAACCTGAGCAGTACTGCGGACCTTCCCTTTGAAGAACAAAATTATCGAGAATTGATAGGATATTTTCACCAACTTTTCGTTTTTACTCCGAAATTTTTGCGACCCCTTGCAAAATTTCGCAACCCCGCTTGACCCTTCAGGTTTGCATTTGCACACACGGTAGCGTAACATAATCCTAGAATTATTTACGATGGTGTGAACTTAAACTGAGAATCGATTAATGATACAAATAATAAAACCGCCATGGCGGTGCTCGATGGGTGGCAAGAGCGTCCCGCGCGGTGAAGTTTCATAGTCCACCGTGCTCTTGCGGCGAGGATTATGAAAGATACCTGAGGCACCTCAGGCCCCCTTTTTTTAAGAAATCTAACGATTTTATCTTGAAAGATGACCCACAGTTTTCCTAGCTACCCTAGCTCGCTCCGATGAGTCCGGGCGGTGCAAGCAGCGGAGCGGTCGGTCATGACAAAATGTAACAGTGATACGACGATTTTGACATGGTAGGCCGGATGAGCTTTTGCTCAAAATGAGTGAACTAGGCTGAACACTGTCAAGAAGTTAATTGCTTCTATGTAATGAAGGCGCTTGAAACGAGGAAATAACTATGTGAAATAATATGAAAATTAAAGATTATGAAATGAAATAAGATGATCCCTCACCGCCATGAGCATCTCGTTGGGAGTTAGTTTTGAGGGATCCGTGACCTGAGCAGGGGTGTTAGTAGATTGCGTACAGACAATCCGGCGAGATGGAAGGTGCACTTGTGGACCACGTCGAACAGTTACAATCGGATGCGCTCGAATATCCTGGCTACTTCTAACGACTTCATCAGTGTCCGGAATTTCGGTCTTAACTTCCATTTTAATCCGGGTTATGAGCGGATCAGTTTGACGGCTTTCCTTGATCATTGGCAGTGTCCGAGGACCTGAGTTGACCCCAGCCTTTCGTGGTGAGGGTGGACTTGGCTCACTGGCTTTCAATATTGGTGGGCTCGCTCTGTCACCCTGATTATTGGCATCGCTATCTTCTTCCTTTATTCGAATATGTGTTCGTAGTAAAACATGTCCCGTGTCATCCAGCTCTTCCTTTATGAGATTATTTTCAACTGGAGTTAGCCAGGAGTTCTTCTTGCTGTTAGATAGTATTCGCGGAAGACTTCTACGTTTAGGTATTGCAGTGGTTATGTCCATTCTCGCCATACTGGGTTAGTCTGTAAAGTAGAAAGATCATACGAAACAACGAGTGCGCCACAATTCACGATAAAATCATAATCATATGTTCGAAAAGGGGCAGAATCACTGCAAAGGTTCGTGATAGCATGAGCGTAAACGATTGTGTTGTGGTGTACGTCCATATCAATATAAGAGCAAATCTGTTCGGCACGATGATAGGTCAGTCAGGGACCCCCTAACCCGCGTCGTGTGAGGTCACACATAGAGATCATAGCGCGTTGCGGCCGCGCTGCGACAGTGCTATTCGATGGGAGGCAGCAGATGAGTCAGAGTAATCGAAATGAGAGTGCCAGTATTGATTTGTGTAGAGCAGCGTGAAAGCTAACTGAACCAACCCATGTTTAGTAATGGAAATGCTATTTGACAATGAATTTAGATGGAAAGGAGACAGCTCTTGAAATGGCTGAAGGAAGCGTTTGCTAGTGGCAAGAATCTGCTCTATTCGCAATGACTAGAGCATGTGCGGAATTTACGAATCTTCAACTTATGAGCGGAACATATCCACGGCTATAGGCTGCTCAAGAATTTCAATTAGAAAATCGGTTCAGATTTTGTATGAATCTCAAACATGGGTGAATAGTCTACTTAGACGTGGTTTATAGTGGATAAAGGGTGGGATCAAAAGAATATGAGCAAAACGAGGCAGACTATCCAGGCGTGAAAGTTTGCAGCAGATATTTCGAGTTTTTTTTTTCGGGTAACCTTTGCTCAGGCTGACTTTTGGCAAATGAATAGTGTGAACACAATTGTCGAATGAGATCAAACAGTTCTAAATGATGTCAAAAGTTACCTTACTCAACAACTGTGACATTTTTTCAACCATGATCATATAGCTTCGAGACAAAATTACGTGCTCGAAATTTAAAAATAATAAGCATTACTACTCAAAACTTTATTATTGGAATTTCTCCACATATAAAGTTCAACGAGGAAAGGAACAAGCATGGAACGACACTTGTGTACTGTTGAGTACGAGTAACGTTGGTTACGAAATTAAGGATTGTGAAAGTGCTCCTTTATTTTGTTTATAGCTTGAAGCTATTGCTCATACAAAGCTCAATCGATATCATCATTGATGTCACTGTTTGTGTTTGTTTTTACAAATATGTTTGCGGTGGAGTGTAAATATTGCAACAATTTTTTTTGAAATAAATTGTGAAGAATTATGTGAGACTAGTGTATAATTCATAAGATCTCTATATTGTGAACAGTTCCATTATCCATTTTAAATAATGTCTTCCAGAAAACTTCTACCCCCAGGAAATGGCTCGGTTGTTGTATTTCAGCTATAAATGCTTGCAGAATTGAATCAAATGTGTGTCTGGAGTATTGAGGAAGATATTTTCGAAGCAGCAGGGAATAGTGGTTGCTAATGTGTGGCGGGTGAAGGAGGTCGCTGTGGTGACCTCCAGCCCCTCGTACAGCAGCCACCGATCAATCGTTACCGTAGATCATATGAGTGATTATGGGGGGCCGCCAGCAACGGCCCTTGGTCGCGCCTCTGACTTTTCGGTGCTCAAAGATTGACATCGGAGAGTTTTTGGCTCAAAGTGCCTATGTAGAGTTGGTCAAATATCAATGTCAGCTGACTTTCGAAAAGCTGGGTTGTTAATGTTTTTGGCGTGAAAAAATATGCTACTGAATGAATGTAATCGTGTTATTGCTGAGAAATGGAAATCCATGTAGTGAGCTGCATAGGATAAGAAAAACGACTGAAAATTTTTTCGAATCAGTTGAAAGGAGGGAAAAGTACTTGGTCAATTTATACAAAGCGCAAATTGTCGCAAGTTCCTGTCATTATTGAGTTCTACTTATTTGTGAACACGATGTGGTTTTAGTCGTCAGTTATTGCTGCATGTGGGCATTCAACCTCTTCGTATATGGTTATCGATACCTCTTTCATGAATGCATTTCATGTATGTTGTTGGCAGGAAAGTACGAATTTCGAGACGCTAACGTTTGATCTCGGCTAAATGTAATATTTAGCAGGACCGATGTCCACAGCCTCTGCAAAGAGATTTGTTGAATGAGAATTTTCAGGCTTCCTTCAATACATTTTTGTATTCTGGTTTGATGTTGTGCAAATGGTTTTCAATGTGAAAAAGTTGTTCAGTCACAATTATTTTTGCCCACTTGTCTATTTAATAGTATAAGAATTTACATTAGTGAGCGTAAAAGTGGTGAGAGCAAGATTACACGAAGGGAGAGGAGCAGTATGACTGTATTTGCAGTGCACAGGAATATAGAGCAATGATGTGTTTGGGGTGAGTCGATTTTGCCTTAGGAGGCAATTATAGTCAAGGTCAGGATGGTGTGTTTCTGACCTACGATTTCCCGCCTCTTCTCTGAGGTCATATCGCATCTCAGAAGATTACTATACATGTAGGCTCTCCCTTAAATGGAGAGTGAAATACCCATCCAATAGTTAACGGATATTAGAAAAAACTCCTTCGATCGGGGATATGCGATTTATTCGAAAGGAGGCATTCGAACCCAAGAGACATGATTTGTATTTATATACTTCTACTTTGGTCCACGTCCACGAATAAATTGGTGCTGAATTTGAAATGTCATTAGACTCAATGGGTAAGTGAGGGGGGATTTGTGTGTTACACTGATTTTTATGTGAATGAATTCTATGATGTAGATCGCAGTTTGCTGTTGAAATGTTGCAGTTTGTCAGAATGCAGTATAGGATATATCGGAATGTTGAAGGCGGTGGTGTGTGAGGGTGAGTCGTGTTGTTTCATTGCCAGTGCTGCGAATGAAGGCCGGGGCGCCGGGGCCGAGAAAAGGGCGAATCGATCGATGGAAGATCATTCTCCAGCGCGCTGGGTGGCTGATTAGTATACGAGATTAACTCTAATCGATTTTCCAAATTGGCAATATATGCATATATAACCTCTATTTCCTCCCGAATTGCAGTTTTCTGTATCATTATCACAAAAGTGGTGCGGTTTTGAGAATGATATCTTCATTATCATTGATGATTTTTTTTCGAAAAACAACCGCTTTGCATCTGTGATTGTGATAATACGACTGCGAGTAGCGCGGAAATGAAGGTTATGTATATGCTCATTGCATTCACACAACATAAATGTGCGAGGAAAATATCAAAAAAAAAACAAGTAGAACACACACACACACAAAACAGAAACTACCCATGGCTGAAGAAGTTCAACCATCCCTACCCCAACTATCCCAAAAAAAGGAATGAGTATGCAATGTTTCGGGATGAATACAACTTTCGAGACCTGCCGCTTGAACTGGCCCAGAGAGAGTGCCAGTGACCCTTCTCGCGACTTTGAGATATGCGCCACCAGCCCTATGTGGAGATGATCTCACCGTCACAGTGCTAATAGGACGACTGGGAAATATTTTCGTTTCTTGCGGTGCTAATCTAGCAAAAAGCTTCGCTATCCACTATTGAAGCGCTGCTTGGTTGATCTAGGTGGAAATATGAAATTATCCTATTTTGAAGCTGTTTTAATGCTCATCGCCTTTCACTGACGGCCTCTGTTATACTATGGGAACTTTGAGGACATTTTTTTTCACAGTGAATTCCAAATCGTAATTTCCAATATAGACCTTGGATTCATTCGATTGTCTGGAAGCTCCATAGCACTCATTATGTTCATGTATTTCAAAACTAGAAAGGGCTATAGAGTTTGGAATCTTCATGAGCCTCTCCGGTTGTCAATTATTGTTATTTTGATTAAAAAAAGAATGAAGCCAGCCACTGTGAAACGTTCTACTTCCTAATGTAAATTATCGCTCTCTGAGGACTGTTTGGACGAATCAAAGAAAACATTAGGAGAATCGTTTGAATCTCGCTTGTCCAAATTAAATGCCTCTTCCTCACAATGATTTCCTCTGTAGACCTCAATTTCTATTGCTGTGTTCAGCTTCATAGCAGTGATCATGTTGGGGTTTTCTGGAACAAGAAAGGGCGATGAATTTTTGAGACTTCATAGACCGCTCAGGTGCCCCTTACATAACGTCTTACGGAAAGAATAAATTTAACCAGTTTGAAAGGCTCAATTTTTTCAGTTTCGCTGAATCTTAAACTTGTGGGAACTGTGTGGTTAATTCGATCAATAAAAGTAGAGGAATCGTATAAGTCTGACTTTCCCGAAGTGATGTCTTTTCTGCAGTATTGTTCCAGTTTCTCTCGAGTGAAGTTCAGTAGAGCATTTTAGACCCCTGTCAGAGTTGGTTGAGAAAATCGCCGTGGCCAACCCGGTCGATACGTATGAGAAACATGAACGATGGAGGTGGCAAAAAACTTTTGGCGTGAGCAGCTGTGGCTGACGCGGTCAATGTGTATGAATTATGTGGAACGATATCATGAATATCTTTCATTTCTGACATTATATTATGTGAAGTATACATTCCATCCGAAAGTTTTCGGATAAAATTTAAATCGCAATTTTCTATCACTCATTCGACTTATTTGGATACAGGAAGCTTATTTTTGATGCATTGGAATTGAAATATCGGCAGATCACTCATCGCAATTCGAATAAAACTTCTCTATCTGCGAGCAAGTTAAAATTACGGCACAAATTTGAATTTCGGATCGGATAATTTCGGATAAAATAAAATATTCGAACACTGAACAGTAAATTGGCCGCAAAATTCATATCATACGAATGGTGCAATGACTCTAGATTGGAAAAGGTTCCATTGTAAGGAAATGAAACTGAGGTTAAAGAGAGGAAGCTGTTTTAGTTTTTATCCGAAAACGATCGGATGGAATGTATAATGTGAAGATCGGTGGGGTCAGCCACATCGGGTGTTTTCCCACCCCACCTCATTCATGCCTTTCATGATTATCGACCGGGGCGGCTACGCCTATTGGCCAACTATGACCGAGGCCTCACAAGGGACGACCCCCGGGTAAGGAGACGTCCTGAAAAAAGTTCTTCTGAGAGTTGTGGGGGATGGATAGAGTTACAATAATATATGTTCGGTTTCTCCTACGAGCTTCATTAAGTTACAATAAAACTGCCCTATACAAGGTTTAACGATTTGATTTTCGCGCAGTCGTGAAATATAAGCCGTTTCTGAGCTCACTGTGCATTCCATTCAGGGATGTGCGGCAATTGCCGATCGCCGTTTGCCGGCCGTTTTCGGGCGATTTTTGTCGATTGTCGTTTGCCGTATTTCCTCTCACTTTTCGACAAAATCCGGCAGAGTGCGCAATAGATAACAAACGCCGCGATTAGGATGCGCATAGAAACCCGATAAGCCTTGCAGCGACGGGCTCGAATGCAGAGATACGGACTATACATACTTTAAAACTTCAAGCCAGTTGATGTAACCTACCGCGCGGACACTTCAAAGCAATTGCTAGTATTGTAGTGTGATGTTCGTTTGGGTCCTCCAGTCTGAAAGAGTACTGAATTCCCCGCCCCCTTCTTGTTGAGGCTTCATCAATTAATGTTGGGTTCATGGGGACAAGAATTAACACCCGGAACATTTTCAGGAGAGGGTACAAAGGGTTAAGAGCTCAATTCTTTTCAGATGTTTTTCGAAGCTACGTGTAGAGGATGTTGGACTTCACTGGCAGTTTGTGGGCTTATGCAGTTCGCCATCTTATATTATGCTCACAATTACGCTGAAAAAATGCTACCTCGTTGAATGTTGGATTTCTGAGTTCAAAGGGTGGTGAAGAGTTTACACGTCGTGGGGAACATCCGTTTTGATTAAATTCGCTGCTTGACTATTAACTGGATTGACGGAGTCGACGGTGATTAGTTCGGAATAAGGGGTGGCAGTGCCGAGAAAGTAACGCGACCCTCAACTGTGCCGCGATAGTTCCGCGGTAGTACCGCAGCGGCTCCGCAATCATCACTGTGTTGATACGATTCTGCTGCAGTGCCTTGAGCCTCGGCAACGCCCTAACATTGGCTCAATAGTACCGCAGCGGTTCTGTGTTAGAACCGCATCGGCTCCGCGAGGATGCATCCGCGAACCTGTCCTGTGTGTTGTCGCCGGTTCAATCACCGAAGTTCGATTCCCCACGTCCCGTATCTTCTTGCCCGCAGTAAAGGGGATACCCTCTGTCCCTATCATACAGAGGACCTAAAAACCGTAGGTGCGCGTTTTTGTTCGCAGGCCCCGCCTAGTTGTAGTATGGCTCATAATGTTTTGATATGAGTAACTCTCAGTTCTATTTTTGTAGAGGCGCAACTACCGATCGCGGTGCCGCAGCGGCAATTTCACGGAGCAGCTGTGGTGCTTGTAGGAGCCGGTATGGCTTTATCGCGAATAAACAGCGGCAATGTTAACCATGGAAGCGGCGTGGCTGCCACGCTCGTTGGAAAGCAATCACCTAAAGTAGTGACACATTGACCTCTTCCTTTTTTTTGAACAAATTTCGAGTGCTAACCGTCTTAACTTGGATTGCGCGGTACTCTCATTTTTGCGATGAATTCGAAACACGAAGCAATTTAATGGCTACTGCATATTCTGAAAAAGGTTGACATTAGAGAGCATTCCTATTACTAGTGTTCGAAAGAAAGCTCATTCCGGTGCTGATTTTTATATCAGGAATTTTACCAACGTTAGAGGTTCAACTTCTTGAGAAAATAGTATTTTTTTATCGGTACTTTCAGAAGATTTGTATCGTTTTTGTACAAGGCTGTTCTTGCCGTTTGTCGATTTTTCAAAATCATTTGCCGCACATCCCTGATTCCATTCCTCGTGTCACTTGATTGAAGTTGCCATAGATATCGTGGAGGGATGGTTTAGAGGATAACGATGGGGAATGTTAAACTACGAAGGGATGCTGGGTTGCGGGTTCGATTCCCGCAATTCATCTTCTGAGAGAAATTATTTTGCATTCATTCTATTGTTTATCCACGAGGATTTCATCCGCATTTTAACTTGCTTTCTCCAATCTTACTGGATTTACAATTTCTATCACGTGAGTTCATGTAGTATATGAGCATTTCCTCACTTTATTCTAAAAAATCTTCTCACCTTCTTGTGCTAGCATTTCGGGTTCATTGAGAAATATTGTAATATGACCATCTTGTAACTTTGTGTTTCTTTTCTCGAGTAAAGGAAAACACCTTTCTTGAACACATCATAGTCGTTTGCGAATCATCGGAGAAAAAAAAGATTGCCATTGCAAAAAGCAAAGCGATGAACCCTTTTTAGAAAATTATCATCATGGCCGCGGATTTCATTTTCAGAAGGCGACAATCGGTTGCCCAATCCATCTGTTAACCCTTTATCGAAAACTACTAAACTTGGCTCGATCACGCAGACATTTTTTTTCGATTACATGGAGTTCGAGGGTGAGTGAGTGAGTGTGGCGAAAAAAAAACGAATTTTTTTCTTCCATATTGATCCAAATAAAACAGATTGAGGTAGATGGGTGTTAGATAAAGTAGCCAGCCA
Organism: Aplectana chamaeleonis; assembly: GCA_029168955.1. NCBI lineage: Eukaryota > Metazoa > Nematoda > Chromadorea > Rhabditida > Cosmocercidae > Aplectana > Aplectana chamaeleonis. The sequence continues at coordinate 474,306 of JAPDOI010000037.1, read as the reverse complement.
ATTTTCGCTTCCGAAAAACCGATAGCACAGCTATAGTGGCCGCTTGAAGAGAATGCGCCCGCTAAATTTTGATGTTTTTCCAATTTTTCGCTCTACCGGATGGTCCATAGGTAAAACCCAATATACAGTAATGCTACTCTATCCATCCACCACAACTTTCAGTAATTTTTTTTTCATGACGTCTCCTACCGCGGGGGGTCGTCCCTTCTCAGAGATGAATTTACCAGGTTGTTCAATAAGTTTTGTGGTTCGATTAGAAAAACACAATTTTATGGTTCAAAATACACTGTATTATTCGGTATAATCCCCTGAACATTTATCAGAAGTTAAAAAAAGGTTCCAAAAAATTCAAAAAAAAATCAAAAGTCTCATCCATATTGATGAATCGACGCACAAAATCCCTTTCATCTTTTTTAAAACGCTCCAAAAGTTGCTGAGAAAGTCGCATTCGAATGTGTTTTTGTTCCATTGTTAGCGAATGCGGCACCCATTGTGCACACAGCTTTCTAAAACACAAAATTTCACTTGAAATATGGCTCACACTCCCTAATGAGATGTGTAGAGCCTCTACTAAATCTCTCTCAGTCAATCGACGATCTTACAAACCCATATCCTGTATTTTGGCTATGATTTCTGGTGTTGATGCGCTTTTTGGACGCCCTTCACGTGGATCGTCTTCAAGGCTTGTACGACCACGTTTAAATTCAGCAACCCATCTTTCTCTACTGTTCTGATTGTAGGTGAACAATCATTATACACTTTCAACATTCGTTCTTGAATTTCTTTTGGTGCTACACCTTCCAAAAGTAAGAATTTTATAACTGCACGATATTCAATTTTTTCCATTTCTGTGACACGGCGACCCTAAATGGCTTGTAAACAAAGAATGGAGCGACAGATTGAGAAGAAACTTCACATACGTTCATATGAAGAGTGTACCAACAAAACAAAAAAAAATTTTGGGCTAGCAGCAACTTTTCTTCGCGACATTTTTTTTGATGAGGTAGGTCAGTTTGTTCCATACAGTCACTCACTCACTCACTCATACCCTCAGGCACCGGTTCGATTCGAGCGCCGTCAGAACGAGGTTGGACCGTTGAACCGCTCTGGCTCAAAACGAAAAAAGGGGCGTGGTCAACCCGAAACGTGGCTCGTTCGTTTCGGGAATGACATCGGTCCACCTCTCCAAGCTGGGATTGCAGTCTCGATGATTTCGTAACTACTCCGTGGATCGTGTCTTGGTCCACCTGTCATAGCCGGGACTGCAGTCTCGATGATGACGTCACTACTTCGTGGATCATGCATCGGTCCACCTTTCATAACAGGGATTCTAATAACATGATGACGTCATCATCTTGTTACCGTCGATTCTACGCATTTACCCTTCATAGCTGATATCGCGATGACGTCACCCTTGATTTTCGGAGCATGTGGTTACATGGCTTTGCCACCATGCTCGAAAAATCAAGGATGACGTCGTCGCGGTGACCGCAATGCAGGGTGTAGGGCGTAGAATCGATGCTAACAAGATGCTGACGTCATCATCCAGGTTTTGACCGTCAAAACCCCACGCCTCAACAAATACAACAAATACAATAATTTATTAATACTCAACAATCAGTTTTCTAATGATTGGTTTACACCAGGGCTGTGCGGAACTGTTCCGTTTCCGATCCCGTTTCCGTATTTCCGGTGTTTTTTTGGGCTGTGCCGTTCCGCTTCCGTTTCCGAGTTTTTGGGTCCGGAAACGGAATAAATTAGTGCAACACTATCTATTATAGTGGGTCTAGGCAAGGATTTTCGAAGGTTTCATGAGGCGCTGAAACTTACATCCGACCTCTTCGTGTTCAAGGGAATATCTGAGCTTAGATGAGATCATTCACGAAGTTTGGGGGGCTGAGATTGGACTCCTTTAAAATGATGACACGAAATGGGTGTGGCAGGAATCTGCACGCCTTCCGAGGATTTCTTCTTGAAAATAAATATGTATATTTTTCTCTGAGATTCAATGATTTTGTGGAACTTCTCTTCTTGATTCCACTTCTTCGCTTGTTTGCCGCCACGATAGCAACAAAATCGAGATAGTTTTGATTTTGCACGTGCAGCCTGTCTTCCAGAAAGGAGTCTCGTCGCAGACAGGTGGAGGTGACCACGAGCAGCGGCTAGGCTCGTTTGAAGCAGATCATAAGAGAATTTCCCTTGTCGCCGTAGAGTTTTTTTTCTTCAAATTTAATTGTTTGATATCCACTCCAATAGGCAAATATAGTTTGAAAGAAGAGAAAGTAGTCGCTGATCATCTGAAAACTGACTTCTGATCAGCCTTGAAGGATACCTGGTGTCGCTTGGACTGCTTTCTGGGGGTAGAAGCTGTAAATCAGAGTTTTGCGTCCACAAAAGATACACAGCAACGACGAACCCTAAGACGGGCAGGCAGGTTGCCTATTCGGATTTCCAGAAGCGAGACTTCGAAATCGTTGAATGCCTCGTAGTGATTTTAGTTAGAACAAGTATTAGTTTACGGACTGAATTTATTGGTTATTGAATGAGAGCAGCGGGCAATGAGCAACAGCGAAGCGTGGGAATGAAATAACCCAGTTTTTTTGGTCTCTTCCGTTTCCGGATTTCCGTTTCCGGCGTTTTTTGGTCATTTTTCTTCCGTTTCCGTTTCCGAAAATCTTGAAAAAGATTTCCGCACAGTCCTGGTACATACATTCTTGCCCTGTTTTTGTTGTCATACTGTCGTTTTCGGAGCTAAATTCCGCTCTGCAAGTGCGGATTACCGCTCTTGCATCATGCAACACGATATTCGTGCTGGAAGAAAAGTGAATCGTATTCACGTATCCTTCAAGGCCTGGCGGCAAGGTAGGGGACGGCCCCACGAAATTCTTATGGTGTTCTAAAAAAATCGGATTCGGCTCAAAGCTTATATACAGGGGTAGTCTAGGGTGCTGTACACGAATCTGGAGTCCGCTTGCCAAAATTTTGAAGCTTATTGTAGGTAATGGGAGGTATCGTACCATTTAGGCTGCCAAACCTGTCTTACTGTTTTGAAAATCGACAAAATGGACACTAAATCCGCATCCACCACCCCGAATAACCCTCGCATACAAATTTCGAGTCAAATCTGAGACTTTGACCGAACTACCGTACAGCCATACATGATCTACTATAATCTGCCAAAAATCAACGCTAGTTTTCCGATGGTTAACATTTTCCAATTTTTTTTTTGGTTAAAACGGTACATTCGTTGAAGTTCCTAGATCTAAGTTCCTCTACATATTCCATGCAACCAAAATAGTCTTCAAAGAACCACCATGCAAGGACGAGCGTAGTATCACATATCAACAGTCGGCATGGATCCTAGTGATACAATACCGCGCAAATTTTTTGCAAAAAAACGTTTTGCGGCATTTTTTGCGCTCACAAAGCGCCACATCGCCATAACTAGCTTCAAAGTAGTCCGATTTCAAATTGGAAGTCATTTCTGAATTGCTGTCGTTGAGTGCTACACGATAGTGTTACAAAATGGTAGATTCAACTCCAGAAGTTCATAGAAAATTACATAATTGCACTTCAAAATATATCACTATAAACTGATCACACGGTGATGATTGCAGACATCTGTCATGTTTTGACCTGTGGTCAACGTGAATTTTAGAAAGAAAAACGCATTTTTCAACAAAATACCGGAGTCCAAAAGACTTTATACACATATCGCTGCATTTGTCTGACCGAGAGGAACACGAAAACTCCCTGGAAATCTAATTTCGTCAAATTTCAAGTGAGTTATGGCAATGCGGCGCTTTGTGAGCACAAAAAACGTCGCAAAACGCCGTTTTTGCGAAGAAAAAAACGTGCGCGGTACTGTACGTTGCGTTCACTACTGAAGGTTGGTGCAAACTCGGCGCCATATGCTACCACATACTGTGCTTCTCTTAGCCAAATTCCGGTCCGCAATTGCGTCTCGACACGCTTTGCGGCCGCACGCTCTCGAGTCGGTCGAGTTACCAGCGCCAAAGATGACTCGATGTGGGTTTTTTATACATTTTTCTCTAATTTTGTTTAGTTTCCAGTTTCCAAAACTCACCTAGAGTCAACAGATCGGCGGATGCTGCGCTGGAAACTTTTCCGACTCGAAAGCGTGTGGCTGCAAAGCGTGTCGAGACCGGAATTAGGCCCAGAGAAGCACAGTAGGTGCACCAAATTCGCCCCAACCTTCAATAAGGAATGCAAAGTATTACCAGTGTATGCGCCAACAAACCTCTTAATGACTGACTCCTAACAATGAAATGACAACTTAGTACAAGAAATGACGTCCCGCAATGCTATATTCTAAATGGTCCGTTGGATTTGAGACGGGGTACGCTGTGGAAAATTTCAAGTTCGCCGGATAGAGGACCACTCTGATTAATCTTCTTGACAACAGTATTGGGAAAAATCAGCAAGAAACTGGTGAGAAAAATATGAAAAGTCCCAAGTTTTAGAGTTATAGAGCTTACAGCTATTTCAGAACACGGTCTCTCTTTTCCACCCCATACCTACCATTTGAAGCGCAAGTAGAACTCACGAAAACTTGCCATTTGGTCGTGGAGCAACAGTTTAGAAAGGTGAAATGCCAGAATTAACAGGACGATTTGATATGTTCTCACGCTTTTGCAGCAATCCTCTCCAAATTTTCGCTACATTAAGGATCAGATCTAAATCTTCCTTCAGCGAAAACTATGGATTTTTTTATCGCGGTCCTGCGTCGCAGGCACAGTACACCATCTGATAATAATTATGCAATTTTCTTGTAAATGTATAGAAGAACCCTCCTGTATGACACGTGCCAAATGCAAGAGCTCAATTTCTCCAAACAAACGAGATATAAGGGACCACCACAGGCCCGACCTCCTTTGCTCAGCTGACCACCACGAGCCACATCCCTTGCCCGTGGTGGTGAGCGAAGGAGGTCGGTCCTGTGGTGGTCGCTTAACTCGATAGCGACTACATGGATGGATGAATTCTCAACAAGTAGTTGTTTTTCAGTCTATTGCCGGTCTATCTCATCATCCTGTTTTTTTCTCGTGCAGCGATGGCGAATGAAGAGAAATACAGGCCTGAGACAACTCGTCCACCACATTTTTGCCCTCAGAATGCAGGCATTGAAAAGGAGCCATATCTACGTTCGTAGGGTTTCGGACGATTTCAGAGATACCATTGTAATCAGAGAGTGGCTCTCTCCAAGTCAGGTATGAAATCTAGAAAAAATTTTGAGTAGACTTTTTGGCTGGAATGGATTTGACTCGATTCATACTCTTAACCGTCCTGATAGAAGAGCGTGACTTAGCACTATTGAAGGCATCAATATCTAATTTTGAGAAGCCAAACGATAAGACACCAAAAGGAAACATGAAAAGTCCCATGAAAAAAGACACGGCAATCAGTAGCGTGAGAATGCTAAAAAAAAGGTGGTTTTATGCAGGTCAAAATAGGCTTTATTCATGCAATTAAGGCGAGAAATGAATCCATTTAGCGAAAAAAGTTGCTTAAGTTTGATCGGTTAAAATTTCGGTAAATTTCGAGATTAAGTCGGGAAATCGGGAAATCAAATTTTACCGGAAACTCCCAAACCGGGTAATTCGGTAAACGGTAAGTGCAAACCCCTGGTGGGGAGTCCGAGCGAAATTGCCATGTTTCACATCTCGTAGACCTGCACCCTGGTTGTTCGATTAATTTCCGCTTATTTTACGATTTCTTACATCGAGCAGCAACAGAAGTTGACGAATATGTTTCAAGACGTTTGTATATTCACCAAACGGATTCATTTTTTTTTACTTTTAGCGAAACATCAAAAAGAGATAAATATCGGCCGATTTAATGAGGCTGGCTGACTAACGGTAGAGAAAGAAAACAGTGAATAATCTTTTTTTAAAGGATTTGAGTACATTCCGTATTGTAGGAGACAAGAGAAGCCAATGACAGCTGCATCTGTTCATAATGTGTTGGCTACTATACTTTGACCGAATCGAATGACTCGAAAAGTCATTCGACTGAAAAAGTCGACTTCGAGTTATTCGAAAAGTCGAATATTCGAAAAAGGCAAATTCCCGAATTATTCGAGAAGTCGAATATTCGAAATGTTCAAAATCTCGAATTATTCGAAAACTCGAATATTCGAAAACTTCAAAATTCCGAATTATTCGCAAAGTCGAATGTTCGAAAAGTTCAAAATCCCGAATCATTCGAAAAACCGAATATTCGAAAAGTTTAAAATCCCGAATTATTCGAAAAATCGAATATTCGAAAATCTATGAAAACATTCGAATAAATTCGATAGTCGAATTTACCGAATAATTTTTTTTCAAGAACATTCCATGGACCCGAGAGCAGTTCGCGCGCCAAGGATGCACACTGTCGCAAATCGCAGGTGTTTTGAAATCAAGGCAGAGCGAAATTATCAATGATGACTCACTCATGTGGCAAGCGACTAAGGAATCTTTCAGTCCTTACCGTAAGGCCTAGTGCATACTTGCGTCGCAACGACGGTGCTGCGGTGTAGGGACTGATACATACCGCCGCGCCCAGCGCAGCACTCAATCGCGCCTACTCAGAAAAATCAAAACAAGTTACTTGTAATATAAATGTAACTTACTTGAATGTCTCAAGTAGCTTACATTTATATTACATGTAACATACATTTATATTACATGTAACTTAACTTTACATTTCACGTAAGTTAAACTTATGTTGCATGTAACTTGCATTTGAATTTTCACTATGGGTGGACATGACGTAATGCAGACGACACGCGACGCAGAGAGCGCGTCCTAGACCACATACTACGCAAAAAATTCTGTGCAAGGCCTTTCGTGCTGGTGTGGGTCAAGTTCCTCAAACTTGGGTAATTGAACCAACAGCAACGCCAGTCGTAAGCCTGACCCCGCTAGTGCGTCGTACATCAACCTTGGAAATATCTTTTGCCCGATTTAGGTTACTTGCGACTTATACTGTGCCATTTAAGTTACATGTGACATATCGGAGGCGCACCGGACGCAGTATACTCTCAGAAACCGAAAACAAGTTACTTTTAACACATCTAAGCTGATGTAAGTTACTTGCGACTCAGCTCAAGTCATTTAAGTTACATGTAACATATCGGAAGCGTACCACACGCAGTATCCCGCCGATATGTTACATGTAACTTAAATGACCTGAGATAGGTCGCAAGTAATTTACATCGGCCCAGATATGTAACAAGTAACTTGTTTTCGGCCTTTTATGTTACAAGTAAGTTGTTTTCATTTTTCTGAGTAGCACTGACAGTCGTCGCGCGCGACGAATCTAGTGGGAGCTGCTATACGCGACGGTGTCGTGGCTGTGTCGCGGACAATCTACACTTTTCACAACGTGCGCGCTGTTTAGCGCCAGCTGGATGGTGTGCCACGTCGTCGTGCACTGCACTACGACATCGCGACGCAAGTGACAGAAATCCGGCCTGGGAGGCAATAATATGTTCATTTCAGATATTTTTATGTAACGACCATCTTCTACTCGAAGGTTTTCATTTTCCTGAATACTACCATGGATTTCTTCATGATTTCGATCATTTCAAGATTTCTTTTTTTCATGATTTTTTATGCAATGCACTATTCCTTCTCCAAATGATGTTCGCATTGATATTCATAGAGAGAGACGCTCCATTTGGAGAATGAAAATCACGAAAATGGAAAAAATGGCATTGAATTTCACAAAAACTGGCGCTATTCCACTTTTTTAAATTCGGTTGAAACTTTTCGCTCGGGACTGCTGCCAGGGTTAATTTGGGCGGTCAACCCAAATATGAGATTTCTTGGACGATTTTTAAAAGGTTGGGGAAGGCCACGCCGAAACGAATAACTTCATCGGTAGGTAAATGTTCTGGATTTATGGTGATGCAACATTGCACAGAATGAGTCTTTTTGCGTGTTGATCACTATGTAAGTCACCATCGGCTCGAGATTTTTCATGGATGGCAAATTTTTCGGTGTATAAAACGCCACTCAGCCACCTTACATGACTATCTCATATTGAAAGAAGTATCTTATAAGTGATCAGTGCCTTGGAACTCTGCATAGATAGAATTTTAAAAGGGTTAGGCTCCGCGGAAAAGGTCAAAGATTCGGTATTCATAAAAAATGTTGTGAAATTCCTTTTGATGGATTTGGCGGTCGATAAATTTTTTCAAATGTGGTGAAATTGTACCGCTCCAGTCGCGAAGCGGCTGGAGAGGTTTGCTTTTGCCTAGGCCTTGTGATCACTTACAATTTTATAAAGTAGTTTGACTTACTTGACTTAATCGGTTGGCTTTCGCCTGACGCGGTCATTCCGCATCTTCACCGAGGTGTGCCGTCCTAGTAGTCAGCCGTGTCCATTTTTCACGGTCTTCAGCCACAATTTGAACACATTCCATCCAGCTGTCACTATTCCATTTCCTGCGAAACGAAACATCGCGCCTGAACTGTCTTTCGATGCCGAGTGACTTTAAATCCTCTTTAACCACATCCGTCCAGAACTTTCGCCTACGCCCAGGTGGCCGTTTCCAGACAGGATTTGGAAGCATTTTTAAAGCGTGTTGTACGAGACGATCCGGCGTTCTTCTTAGTATATGCCCGAGCAGTCGAAGTCGACTTTCCATTGCTGCTTGAGATGGCGTTAGGAGATGCTGGCACCTCCCTCGTGTCAAGCGTTGATGTACTGCGTCGATTTCCTTGTAAAGGTCTTCGTTATGGCATACACGCGGCCAGAAATATCCAAGCAAACGCCTAAAAGCTTCCTCTCCGTGCAATCCAACCTTTCCATCTGCGTTTTCGGTGCTGCCCACGTCTCCGATCCGTACATCATGATAGGGCGAATAGCGGATAGGTAGACGCGCAACTTGACTTCCTTCGCGATGGTGGTAGACCACAAACACTTGGTTAGAGAATTGAATGCAGACGTAGCTTTCGCACATCGTTGTCGAATATCCGCTGCATATGCTGCAGCGCCTTTCAGAGGCGGGAGTCTATTCGGCCACTAAGACGGCAGCGGCGGTGGGTTTTATTAGTCTAGTTGTGGAACCGACGCCCGAGTTATTGTTTTGTACTCACTTCCTATCGGAATTAAATAATGAGAAGCAGTTATCTACATAATTCGTATATTTTTCAGACATTGACAACCGTCTCGTGAGTAGTTTGTTTGCTTCCCTATTCGACAGTTTGGTTCAATCCAAAAAAAAGATAGATAATGATAAGCTGGAGCAATATGGCTTTTCTCTGGAAAATAGTGGCGATGAAATTTTTTTGTATTACTCCAAAACTCGAATGGAAAAATTCGAAAAATTATTCGACAGTCGATTGAAAAAGTCGACTTTTTATTCGAAAAGTCGAATATTCGAAAAGTTCAAAATCCCGAATTATTCGAAAAATCGAATATTCGAAAACTTCAAAATTCCGAATTATTCGAAAAGTCGAATATTCGAAAAGTTCAAAATCCCGAATTATTCGAAAAGTCGAATATTCGAAAAGTTCAAAATCCCGAATTATTCGAAAAGCCGAATATTCGAAAAGTTCAAAATCACGATTTATTCGAAAAATCGAATATTCGAAATGTTGAAAATCCCGAATTATTCGAAAAGTCGAATATTCGAAAAAAATCTGAAAATGTAAAAGTATATTGGCTACCATTCCCGAATTTCGCAATGTTCCGTTTCGCTGTCGGTACAATCGAGCCGATTGACTAGTACGGCGCCAACCCCCGACGTCTCCCGTTTCTCTCGTGGAAAACGGGAAGGCGGAGCTTTGCTGAAACGTCTCTCGTTCGCCCCGACGTGGCAGAAAAAAGCGGTTCGGCCATCGGTCGAATCGAACTGGTGCCTGAGCGGTTAGCCGGCGTCTGGCGGAGCGGGATGACCTCTCAGCCAATACACTGCTGTGGGTGCCATGGGGGCTCGAGCCGCCTGAACGATACGTTTCCATTCTGAACGATTCGTAGCAATAGATCTAGCATTAAGGACACTGCACCGTTGTATCTTCAGATCATCCTCTATTTGTTTTTGCCATGTCTTTTTAAGGGGCCGCTCGTTGAATCTTCCACTGCACTGGCCGTCTCCTCCATAGCATGCTGTACGGTAGTCGGCTCGCTTCCATCCTGCATATGTGTCCGAACCATCGCAGTCGTCTGGTCTGGACTTGGTCCTCGATCGTGGGCTGGTGATCACAACGCTCCCTGATGATTTCGTTGCGTATGCGGTGACAAAGGGTAACACCGAGGATTCGGCGCAAACATCGCATCTGGAACGACTCAAGTTTCACCAGGTCCGACTTCAGGAGTGTCCACGTTTCCGAGCCGTATAATAGTATAGTAATTATCAATGCTCGGAACAGCCGAATCTTCGTCGTCATCGATACGTTGGCTTTCTTCCACAGACACCAGCCAAGCTAAGCAAAGACAGTAGGAGCCTGTCCGATTCTGCTGTGGATCTCCGCCGTTGCTGCCACTTTCTTCTCCTGTACTACTGATCCAAGGTACTTGAAGTCCTTCACTTGCTGGAGTTCAGCTTTTTCGAAGTGCACAGAAGAGTGCGATCCGTCTGCTGTCATTACTCTCGTTTTAGCCTTATTGATTCGCAAGCCATAGGAGTTCGCATTCTACGCTATGTTACCAATTAAATACGTTGCCTCGGCATCGGTATCCGCGAACACAGCACTATGATCCGCAAAGATCAAGTCCGTGACATAATCATTGGTACCGTAGCGGACGCCTCTTCTGTTTTCAAAGGCCTTCCTCATGATGGCGTCGATCACAGTATTGAACAGTAACGGCGATATGACATCACCCTGACGAACTTCAGCATTGATCGTGGATTCTTCAGACAGCCTATCTCCGATGCGAACACAACTACTTGATCCATTGTATGTTTGCTGGAGGAGCTTCACTATCTTTTTTGATATGTGTTCGCATTCAAGTGATTTCCTTAAAGCCGGCCAGTTAACGCAATCGAATGCTGACTTGAAGTCAATAAACACTATGGAAACACGTTTACCGCAACGGATCCTTTGTTCTAAGAGCTCACGCAGAGCGAAAATTTGGTCGCTGCAGCTACGGCCCGCCGAAATCCCGCTTGCTCTTCACGGCTGGTTTGTTCTCGATGTCGCTGAAGTCTGCTTCGAATGATCCTGTTGAAGGTTTTTCCAACAATCGATAAGAGACTTGATCCGCAATACTTATGGCAGTCCCTCGCGTCACCCTTTTTGTGGATAGGCACGATGATACCACGCTTCCAAGTGATTGGTATGTTCTCGGACTGCCAAATGAGGTTAATCATCTTATGAAGTTGACCCAACAGAATGTCTCCACCAGCTTTGATTGCCTCAGCTGTTATGTTGTCCACGCCCGACTCCCTGCCGTTCTTCAGAGGCTTGACAGCCCGTCTCAATTCTTCCCCAGAAGGTTCTGAATCCAAAGTGGCTTCCTGCGGCACTTCTATTGGAGACCACTCGATAACTGGTCTCTGTGGTGCATCGTGATCATAGGTTCGTTGGGGTGGAGACGGCGGTCCGAGAGGTGAAGGTTGTTTAGGATACCTGAGTGAGGAATGGTGAAGGTTCCCTATAGACCTGCTACTTCAAAATTTGACGTCTTCTCAATCCTCTTTTTTTGCATTCAGTATATTTTTTAATCATTAATTTTGAAACATTTTTTTCGTTAGCTGACCTTTTGAGATTCACTATTCTTAATGGAGTGATCTGCCTAGGTCATGAAAAACTTCCTTTGAGCTGTCTTGGAGTCAAAAATGTTTCGGAAAATTTTTCCGAGCGCTTTTTGAAAAACTACCCGTTCTTCGCTCAAAAAAAATTTTGCCCTTCAAGAAGAATCTTTGAACGGAGTTGTTTCCAAAGTTTCCATGAAATTTTGCGTCGAATAATGTTTTCATGTTGAGAAAAATACGTTTCCAGTCTCTCAGCCGATTTCAATTTGTGAAGTAACGTTTCTTTCACCAAAAGCAATTAGATTTTTGTCCACAACTTTTTTTTATCCTGGAAGATAGCCCTTTGGTGAAAGTTGTTTTCGGAATCCACATTAAATTCTGAATCGAATAGCGTTTTCGTTTTTGAAAAATACGTTCCCCTTCTACCAGCCGGTTCAGTTTATAAAGTGCATTTTTTTGCCTGAAATTATCGGTTTTTTGTTCATAACATTTTTGTGCTTGGAGATAGACCTCTGCTGAAGGTTGTTTATGGAATCACGATGGAATTCTGGTTCGACTAGTGTTTCAAGTTTGGAAAAATGTTTTCTCGATCCTTCAGCCTAATTCTTCTTACGAAACACCGGTTTATCGCCTATAACTCTTTAACCGTTTCACATGGGGTCTTGGTTAAGGTTGTTTTTGAAATATACGTGAATTTCCGCGTCGAATGATATATAGGGTTCCTAACTTTGCTTGCTCCATAAGCCAGCCAGATCGGAGGAGCCGAGCCTCGTTGCAGGCTCCAGGTGAACCCACCGACCTGGCTGGCTTATGAAGCAAGCGAAGTTAGGAACCCGATATATGATTCGACGCAGAATTTCACGTAGATTTCAAAAACAACCTTCGCCAGAATCCCTGTCGAAAAGCCGGTGTTTCGTAAAATGAGTTAGGCTAAAGGATCGAGAAAATATTTTTCCAAACTGGAAACACTAGTTGACGCAGAATTCCATCGAGATTCCGAAAACAGTCTTCACCAAAGGTCTATCTCCAAGCACAAAAAAAGTTATGGACGAAAAACCGATAACTTCAGGCGAAAAAAAGTGCACTGTATAAACTGAAATCGGCTGGTAGAAGGGGAACGTATTTTTCGAAACAGAAAACGATAGTCGATGCAGAATTTCATGGTTCTTCACCAAAGGGCTATCTTTCAGGGTAAAGAGGTTATGGCCGAAAAACCGGCAGTGACACCCACCCAATCTTGAAAATGACTTGCATGAGTGTTGGGTCACTTTCATTCTTTTTCGGGGCGTTTCGCCGGTTTTCCCAATGATGTTCCCCCTTCACCTGCCCAGAGGTGAAGGTTGGTGGAGTACATGGCTCCACCCAACGAAGCTATGGTCGTGATTGATCCCTACTACTACAGTGCGTTGCAAAATTATACGACATAACCCAATTTCCGCGGTTCCAAACTTCGCGTAAATTAAGGAGACAAACGGTTAACGCCAATCGATGCAGCACCCTCGAAAACCCCTCGGTACGAATCTTCATGAAATGAGAGCCGCTAGCAGGAAACTGGCAACGGAAATCAAAAATGGCCGTTGCAAAATTATACGACATAGCAGACGTTCTCGCAGAAATTCCTATTCTACATCATCTGTATCAGTTCGTTCATGGTAAGAACTGCTAGAAACATCGAGTTTTTAGTCTTCGGAAATGTCTTGGCGCTGAACCACTTCGAAAACTCTGTTTGGTTTGTTTCAACCCAGCTTTTTGTGAACGCCCCTTTCAATCTGCGCCCATTCGCTTATAACGGCTAGTTTCAGAGAAGCCACACGCTCGTATTGTCTGTTCTGGATGTAGGTTCAACGCCCAAGAATACCTCATACGTTTTCGAAAGGGTTGAGGTCCTGCAAACTGGCCGGCCATTCTAGCAAATTGGCAGGATCGGCCTGAAACCAAGCCTGCGTTGTCCTACTGACAAGAGGTGAAGGCGGAAACGGACTAGAAAGAACTGGGAATGATTTGCCGGCGCATTCTGATAATCTGTGGAGTTCAAAGGTCATGTCGTTAAAAGCTGGCGCAGCTTAAAACCCTACCTGGATCCGCGTCAATGCACTAATCTTTCTCCTCCAAAGTTCCTACTCAAGGATAAGTTCGGGTCCTTGTGTGGATCCTTGGAAATCCTTTTTTATCGGTCGAAAGCAAGTGCAATCCGAACGAGCTTGATCAATTCTATTACATTTATTTATTTTTGACTAAGCATTCCAAGAATTGGAGAGATCTACAAAAGGACCCGAATATATCCTTGAGTAGGAATTTCGGAGGAGAAAGAGGAATGCATTGACCCGGATCTAGGTGAGGTTTCAAGCTGGACGAGGTAATAGCGACATGACCTATGAGCTCCACAGATTATCAGGATGTGCCGGAAAATCATTTCCAGTCCTTTCTAGTCTGTTTCCGCCTTCACTTCTTCTCACTAGGACAACGCAGGCTTGGTTTGATGCCGATCCTGCCAAATTGCTAGAATGGCCGGCCGGTTTGCAGGAGCTCAACCCTTTGGAAAGCGTGTGAGGTATTCTTGAGCGTTGAATCTACATCCAGAACAGACAATACGAGCGTGTGGCTCCGCTGAAACCAGCCGTTATAAGCGAATGGGCGCAGATTGAAAGGGGCGTTCACAAAAAGCTGGGTTGAAACATACCAAACAGAGTTTTCGAAGTGGTTCAGCGCCAAGACATTTCTGAAAACTAATAACTCGATGTTTCTAGTGGTTCTTAACATGAACGAACTCATACAGATGGCGTAGAATAGACATTTCTGCGAGAACGTCAGCTATGTCGTATAATTTTGCAACGGCCACTTTTGACAATTTCCGTTGCCAGTTTCCTGCTACTGGCTCTAATTTCGTGAAGATTCGCACCCAGGGGTTTTCGAGGGTGCAGCATCGATTGGCGTTTACTGTTTCTCTCCTCAATTGACGCGAAGTTTAGAACCGCGGAAATTGGGGTATGTCGTATAATTTTGCAACGCACTGTATCAAATCGTCTCCTGCCATTCTGAGAGATTTTTCGACGTTTCGAAATGATTCACAGCATTTCAATCTCCGATATGGATGCTGCGAAGCAGTAGCGCAAAGTCATGTGGTTGGCTTATTTGTTCATGTGGCTATCGTGTGACAGCTGGTTCTATCCAATTCTGCCTATGTACCATTTTGGCCGTGTCCAATGGCTTGTCTGGCTGGTACGAATGAATACTTATGTGTGAAAATCACTTCTGTCAAACCAAGGTTGCGGAAACCACTTCCAATAATAGCATCCAATGGGAGATGCATTTCAGCAGAAGCATGGAGCGAATTCTGCTAATTCAACCGTAACTTAATGGACTCAGGAGGGACATAAGATTATGTATTGTCGTTTCCGAGGCCGTGAGCAGCCGCGTCGAATCCCCGGTCGCGCGTGCCGAACGTGTGGAGTGGCGCTGTAATGGAAAAACGAACGAGATGGCGCAGTGTTTCATTTTCCCCATGATCAGCACTCCTTCTTCATCTTTCTTATCTCTTTCGTCCCTTTCCATCCTTTTCCTTATCTTCTTATATTTTATATTTGTATAAAAAACAGGGCCCACGAAATTTTCTTCGCTTCTGCGCTTTCCTGATTTCAAAACCTTCCAGCGTTGGAGATAAACACAAATAAGCGGAGCTGAGGGGAGGACGGAGTACGGGGTGGCGCCGGCGCCAGCCGGCTGGCAGCAGTGACCGATTTCGGCCGAGTCGCCCCAACAGCAAGATCGATGGCTCCCTCGCTCGTTGATTGGCGATCGACGGAAATTACGCAGGCAAGATCAGAGCCTGTACGAGGAGAACATTCGCTACTTTAAACGAAAAAGGTGACGACCTTCTATATTAAAGCAAATGAATCTTTGTGAACAATATGATTGTATGTAGTACTGATCAGGGCTGTGCGTAATTACGAATTACGGTTTACGATTTACGAATTACGGGCGTTTTTGGCAAATTTTTTACGATTTACGAATTACGAAATTTGGGTCCAAAATCGTAACGAATCGTAACAAATCGTAATAAATGTGAAAACGCGGTTAAAGGCAGTGTTCACGATAAACTTCAATTTTGAGATTATGCGCTACATCGATTAATTGACCCCCGGGTAGGAATAAAATAACGGAGAAACTGAGAAAAACGGACCAGAAGGGCACCAAATCCTTTACTCTCACCCCGCCTCTTTACTCTCACGGGAACTGTTCGTTGTGGCGATGAAATATTTTGTGGACCCGTCCTTTGCCATTTTCTGCAATCTGTTGTTCCATCCCTTCCTTCGGACCCTAACTAAAACTGTTTTGCACAAAATATTTTTCCATTTTCGGCTGACCCCATTTTTCACCGGTCACAACCCCCGATAACATGTTCATCCAATCGGAAAACTAGTCCAGGCCAGAGTATAGTGTCACTGAAATACGGCGTTTTAATGCGTTTCTTGCCGTTTCTTCTTAATTCTGGTAACACTTGGAGGCCAACGCTCTGCGTACTCCTAATATTCGATTACTCTTAAAATTTCAATTTTCGGTGAACCCGTACCCGCGCATGCTCGGCCGGTGGAAGTTAGCAGTAGGTCAGTCATGGAGAACTATAATTGTTGATAACGAGTTTAGGAATGACCAATCGCTCCCCTTCTCACTCTGACGGACCCAAACTTATTATTTGGTTCCAACCTTTCCTTGCCCCAAGCCGAGCCAGGTCGGTAGCTTCACAGCTATTTACTTCCATGTTTTCAATTTTCGGTCACATGATGAACACCCTTGTCACATGATGAACACCAGAGACGCAGGCCTTTGATGGAGCTGCAGTCTCTATCGGACCAAAAGTTCGGTTCGCAGTTGCAGACAACCGCTGCTGCAGCACGTACTGCAAACAGAATCATGCTTTGACCGCGAGGTCCTGACATGATTGATATTCTTCCCAGCACCACTACCTTCTAGCTCTCTGTAAACTTCTAGAGCGGTCGTCTGCGACTGCGGACAGCAATTGCATTCCGAATAGACAGTAAAAATGGGGCTCCGCTCTAAGGACCTGGCTGGCTCATGGAGCAAATAACGGTTGGAATCCAATATACACTTCATTGCAGAGTTTTGCGGAGATATCAAAAACAACCTTCCCCACGCATCCATCTTTAGCGGTTCAAAAGATACAAGCAAAAAGTGGAACTTCGTGAATTCACATCTGCCGGAGAATCGGGAAATTATTTTTCTAACCTGAAAACATTATTCGAAAATAAATTTTTACGGGGATTCCCAAAATAACCTTCGATGTCTATCTCCAGAAGCTACGAGAGAAGGGGTAATTTCAAAATTTGGTTTGAAACGTTTTTAAGAAATTATGGCTGCAGAGTCTCCTACTTTTTCAAAGAAATTTTCGAATGTTTTAATTATGAGGAACAAATTCTGAACGCAGAAGATGGAGAGCCTAATTTTTGAAAGCACAGATTTTTAGGGAGCCCTCAACATTTTGCATTTCAAAATCCTAATCAACCTTCACCACTCAGACCGCCTTTGTGCACTACTGCAAATGCTGAGCACAAACTGCATCCCAAGGTTCTTTGGGAAGGAAATGTGCTGTCCCTATCTAAGCACTCTCGTCTACTTGGTGTGTTCCTGGACCCTTCATTGCGTTTTCACGAAAACACGTATTCGAGCTCGAAATAACATCCTCCGTGCTCTGGCGGAAACCACCTGGGGTAGCACAAAGGAAGTTTTACGCACAACGTACAAGACCATGATACAGCCAACTCTGGAATATGGGGCTCCGATATGGACCAGACATCTGTCAGAGGCGTCCTGGAACAAGCTTCAACGTGTACAAAACTCTGCACTACGTGTCATCACTGGCTGCCCAAGGTCAACGCCCATATCCCATCTCCATCAAGAATGTGCAGTACTTCCTAAGAACGCCGCACATCCCAACTACCCACTTTTGTCATCTGATCCACATCACCGTAATATTCGCACACCGCTCCATACTGCTATTTCTACATTGGATCGTCAAAAATGGGCCACCTTTGAGCTCACACGAAAGAGGCTACAACAAATCGAGTACACTAGATTTGTGTCTGAGTACCTGACCTGCGCCCCTTCCAACCCGATCCTTGGTGTCGTGCCTCCTGTAGTTGATGATAGTGAGGAAGATCTGCCCAGGCGCTCTCGCGTCACTCTGTCAGGTCTACGTTGCGGTCCTTCTTCATACCTCAAAGCCTACGTACACAGGATCGACGAGTCGGTCCCAGATAGATGTCCTGACTGTCAGAATACTGGGCATGATTCATTGCATTTATTCTCATGCTCCGCCAGACCTACTTCTCTGTCTGCTCGTGATATGTGGGACAAGCCGTGTGATGTAGCTGCCTTTCTACGCCCATGAGAAGAAACTGCTGTGGCCGATAAGAAGAAGAAGAAGACCGCTGTCCCCACCCCAACAAACTTACGCTTATGTGGAGGAACGCTTATAACTCCGTTCAGAGCAATGCTTTACAAATATAGAGCGTACTCGTTTTCTTGCTTGAAAAAGTGGTTTGGTAAATGTATATCCCCTTTGGGATGGCCACCTTATTCAAGCATCCTTCCTCGATAGGTTAAGGCTAAAACTATCCAACCGTAAATTTTTTCTCATCACAGTGTTGCCCTCCTTGGCATCAACTGAACTGTGTTTGGTAGTAGAGTGAGGACTTTTTAAAAAGAGACCGAACGAACGAATTTCGAATAAATTCGTTCATTTTTTATTTCGAACGAACGAATTTCGAATAAGTTCGTTCATTTTTTATTCCGAACGAACGAATTTCGAATAAATTCGTTCATTTTTTTTCCGAACGAATGAATTTCGAATAAATTCGTTAATTTTTAATTCCGAGTGAACGAATTTGGAATAAATTCGGAATAAATTCGTTCATTTTTCATTTCGAACGAAGGAATTTCGAATAAATTCGTTCATTTTTCATTCCGAACGAACGAATTTCGAATAAATTCGTTCATTTTTTATTCCGAACGAATGAATTTCGAATAAATTCGTTCATTTTTTATTCCGAACGAACGAATTTGGAATAAATTCGTTCATTTTTTATTTCGAACGAACGAATCCGAATAAATTCGTTCATTTTTTATTTCGAACGAAGGAATTTCGAATAAATTCGTTCATTTTTCATTCCGAACGAACGAATTTCGAATAAATTCGTTCATTTTTTATTTCGAACGAACGAATATTCGAAATTCGAATATTCGAATGACGAATAATTTAAGCATCCATAGCATTATCGCGCAACTGCGAAGTGAGCGGCACTAACAAGTTGAATTCTTCTTCTAGAGCTTTATTTCCACACACAATTGGAATTAATAAGGCACGACTCATCTCTAGACCTGTACGGGCTACAACGCAAATAATGCTACAAAATCAACTTTTCCTCTGTAGCTTAGCCTAAGGAGCTTATTCGAGGACCTTACTAACTTTGCCTGCCCCATAAGCCAGCGAGATTGGTGGAGCCGAGCTCCATAGTTATCTCCAAAGGGTGCTTTCGCCTCTATGGTTTAAAGGCAGTGTTCACGATAATCTTTAATTTTGAGATTATTCGCTATATCGATTAACTGGCCCCCGGGTAGATCTAAAATGACGTAGAAATTGAGAAAAACGCAACATAAGTGCGCGAAATCCTCAAAGGCAGTGTTCACGATGAATATCGCACTCGGATTTCACCTAAAAATGGGATGGTCTGGTCGTGAGGTAACTAATAGTGAAGAAACAGGGAAGAAAAATGTCCAGAATAAGTCAAAACAGCGGTTTCTTAATTCAGAGCGTGGACGAGAATCATGGGCCCTGCTGATTTCGGCAAGCGCGCGCTAATCGCGAAATCTGCGCGAATCGATAATGCTAACTGCGGCAGAGTTGCTTGGCAATTTGCCATCGAAACGTGTGCGGCGCCACAAGCTCGTCCGATTGGGGGGGGGCGGACCGGGATAGGTAGGCGCACCGGGAGAGCTTTCAAAGCCGTTTGTGTTTATTTCTGGCCAGTTTTCGTTGCTTTCTTCGACCCTATCCTCTCCAGCATCTGCCAACTTAGTGTGTCACACCGAGACCTCGAGAACGAGATTTATCGTGAACACTGCCTTTAAGTATCACCCTGCCTCTTAAGTATCACAGGAATTGTTTGTTGTGACAATGAAATCTTTTGTGGACGCGTCCTTTGCAATTCTTTACTCTATATTGCTCCGTTCCTTCCTTAGAGCCCTAACTGATTCTGCTTTGCATGAAATATTCTTCTATTTTCGATTGACACAGTTTTCCAACGGTGACAACCACCATTAACATGTTTATCTGACCGGACAACTAGCCCATGTTAAAGAATAATGTCACTGAAATACGACGTTTTAATGCGTTTCTCGCCATTTCTTCGTAATTTTGGTAACACTTGGAGGCCAGCGCATTGTTTTATGTGAAAAACTCGCGGATGAAAATCATCGTGAACACTGCCTTTAAATGAGAGGCGCAGAGTTCTGCTAGAGCCAACAACGGGGCTCGGCCCCACCGACCTGGCTGGCTTACTGTGAGAGAATCTTTTGCGCTAGTACCGTGATGCTCCCGTGATTCGCGTTCGTTCCGCGATAGTTACCCAATCGACTCATCCGTTGACATTCTGGTTCTCATACCGTGATAATACCGCGATCGTTGAGAGGTTTACCGCGCTATTACCGTGGTGCACTCGCGATCCGCGATGGTACCGTGATCGTCTCTCCCCGCTCCCGCGTTCTCATGTTGTGCAGATTTGTAAAGCAGCGCGAAATGCGGCGAGGGCAATACCTTATAGCTTCGTGTTGATCTGATAGGCAGCACTCGCTCGGGTGAAACATCGAGAGGGCCTGGATGCGGTACCATCAGGAGGCTGGAAGAATCTCGCGATCGTCCCGCGATAGTTCCAAGCTCGGTTCGTCGCGGATCCGCGATGTAACGCCCCGAATACGTCAATGTATAGACGAGATTCGCCCTCAGGTTGAAACTGGTAGGATCTCGCAATCGTTCCGTGATAGGCCCAGGCTCGACTCCTCACGGTTTTGCTATAGAGCATAGTGGGAGCATCGATGAACGAACGCGGTACACTCTCGGTTTGAGACTGGCAGAATTTCGCGATCGTTGCGCGATAGCCCCATTCTAGAATTCTCTCGACCCCTACCAGAAACCGGAGATTCTATCCGTGAACGATCGCGTGGGATTCTCTCAGAGTATGGAGCGAGCAAAGTTAGGAATCCGATATATCATTCGACGCAGAATTTTACGTAGATTTCAAAAACAACCCTCACCAGGTTAAAGAGTTATAGGCGAAAAACCGGTGTTTCGTAAAATGAATTAGGCTGAAGGATCGAGAATATTTTTCCGAACTGGAAGCACAAGTTGACGCAGAATTCTATCTCCAAGCACAAAAAAGGTATGGACGAAAAACCGGCAGTGACACCCATCCAATCTTGAAAATGACTTGCATGAGTGTTGGGTGACTTTCATTCTTTTTCGGGGCGCGTACTGGGGGGAGATCGGAGTACGGGGCGGAGTTTATTGCTCCGTCGGCCAATCGACAGACGTCTCTCCACCCCTTAGGACGTGGGTGATTGGTCAACGGAGGGATAAACCCCACCCCCACGTATTCCCATCTCCTCCTGTGCCTCGGGGCGTTTCACCGGTTGTCACCGGTTTTCCCAATGATGGAGGTTCCCCCATCACCTGCCCAGAGGTGAGGGTTGGTGGAGTACATGGCTCCACCCAACGAAGCTATGGTTGGTGTTATCATTGCCCAGCGGCATGGAAAAATGGGAGTGGCCAAGTTTGATTGCCATGTGGCTCCCCCTGTTAGAACCGCCCTAGTAGCCTTATCAGACGGTGTGGGGAAAAATTTAGCTCTTGCGTTCGGAAAAATGGAACAATGGAGTAGTGAAGAAAATGAATTCAGTCTTGAAAGGTATGTCGATTTCTTCATACATTAGAGCTGATTTTCATATTTTTTGTTAAACCAGCTCGGGTATTCAAATTGGAATAACGTTCGAATATTCACCTCTGCGAATAATCGAATTCGAATAATACTCGAACATTCATCTTTCCCGAATAGTCGAATTCGAATAATATTCGAATATTCACCTTTCCCGAATAGTGGATAGATTAACATAGGCTATGTTGGGTGTACGGTAGTTCAGTCTAAGTCTCAAAGCTGGCTCAAAACTTCTCTATAATGCTAATTTAGGGCGGAGAAGACGAATCGACGTTCATTTCTCGATCTACAAAATATTTATGTAGTTTACGCCATTTAAAACTCATCATGACTATCGTAACCTACATTAACCTTCATCTATGCGACTATGGCGTTGTTTATACTTCCGCCGCCGAGCGGCGCGGCATAGTGCATTTCTGTAATATTGATCACGCTGCGCGGCACGATCGAAATTATAAGATTGAACTTCTCCGCGCCGTTCGGCGGCGGAAATTTAAAAGACGCCTATAGCAACGAACGGAACTCAGATCTGTGTTCAGCGTTTTGAAAACACCCTTCAAACAAAGAAAATACAGAAACGATACGAATAAGACAAACAAAAACGCCGAGAAACGGCGAGAGCAACAAAAAGCGAGTTCGGGAAATGCAGCAGTGAATGGTGATGTGGCGTCGAAATTTCGAAGTTCTCGCGCTCTCAGCACCATTTTCGCGTCAAGACCAGTTACGTCAGAACACTCGGCGGACTACTGCCAGCGTTTGGAAGGCGGGTGGGCGGAGCCATCCAATGGGGAGTGGCCTCTGGCACTAGGACATTTTTCTTCAGTGGGGCGCCGGAGTTCCGCGACTTGTGCTGCACTTCCAGCATCATGGGACGATATCCTGCGACGATGGGGTTCGTAACGCTGAGTCCATCCACCAATCACAAACTAGTGGGCGGTCGTCAGCAGATATCTCCATGATGCTGCTCAGAAAATGAGTGGCCGATTCGGTGCTCTAGCTGCTCAGCGAATTTCTGAGTAAGGTCTTGAAGTAGCTGAAGGTGAAAAATGAAGGTTAGAGGAACCTTCACCATCTTTCTGCACTTTAAACCGGCTTTTCTCGAACGTCTGTACTTCTTGGTATGACTAACTTTTGGGTTTTGGGAATTGCGCGGAAATAGCATTTTTATGTAAAAATGTATTAGGCCTACAAATAGGTGGTGAGGGATTGTCAAAGCATGACGTAGCTAAACTCTGTGCCGAACGAGTCGGTGATTGGAGAGTCCAAAGAAGCACCGCTCCCTCTGCGTCTCTGACGGGCGTGTCACAGCATCTGTCTTGCCGTAATCCTAAAACAGAATTCATTGATGACCTGCCACGTAGAAAGAGTATCTGCATCAAGAGTGAGTTTCACGAGCATTTTGAAAGAAAATAATGCAAAAGAATAATGAAGTATGCGGAAAAGAGAAATAAGTGCGTGAAACATCGATGAATTCTATTTTTGGATTGCGGTAAGACAGAAGCTGCGTAGCGTTCATGATTTGCGTACGTTGCGCGTCCGTCAGAGACGCAGAGGGGGCGCTGCTTCTTTGGGTTCTCCGATTACTGACTCGTTTGGGAGTATAGCTTGTTAACAAGTGTAGCGTGTAAACTAAAATAGCATGCTGAAGCTCTATCGAAACTCGCCAGAAATTAATTTGTAATGGTCATTCCGCTTGAGTGTCAACAACACTTTATTTTTTGCTCTCTCCAAGCCAACTTTGGTTTCAATAAACAACGCATTTTGCCGGGAACGCAGCCTACAGCCTCATTTGGAAGGAGAGAGCAGCTTCTTCTTTTTTTTCGCATCCACGAAGAGGGTATTGTCAAAGGTAGGTTTAAAACCGGGGCGACCAGCATTCGATTCGTCTACAGTTTTATCATAGTCAATGTTGTGGGTTTCTCTGGGCAGTTGAATAAGTGTATAGTATTGTGGGGAATACTGCAGTCCGGGCAAGCGTCGGGTGTGCTACTGTCGATACTGTTCACGCAGGGCATCAGGAACGTTGACTGCTCACAGCGCAACGCGGGAAGGGTGCATCTGGCACTTCTACCGAGCCGAGACTTAGACTCAGAAACTCGAGACGGCACAATACCCAGAATGGGATTAATAGCCGCCCTTTCCAGATATCCTCGAAGGAACTGGGTGTGTTCGTCACGCATCAGACGGAGGCGTTCTTGTTGTGAATCGTGCCATCTTTTCAGGCTGACTTTATCTGGAGCTTTGGTAAATGGCTTTCCGATGTCTCTCCCCCTCTGTCTCTCTTTCTCTCTTTCTCTCTCTCTTTTTATCTCTTTCTCTCTTTGTCTCTCTCTCTCTCTCTCTGTCTCTCTTACAAGCTCAAGTACTCTCCAAGATGGGTGATGGGGCTGTTTGACGATATCAATGTGCAGGCTGGGCCTGGAGCTCACAGAGCTCCTTTACTGGTAGTAGCCGGGTCTCGTCGTGTGAATGTTTGATTGGCGAACTTTTGCCGAAAATTACCCGTTCTAAGCAAACCTGTCGGCAAACTACAACTGCCGCACTCCCCTGATCGGCATGCCGCTGATACCAGCCTCAGCAGTTGTAGACTCTGTTTCATTTCAAGTGAACTCCTCTTTTTGATTATCACAGCGCGGAGCGGTGGCTTTTTCGTAGGAACGTCTATGAGATAGACGGCTATACAGATTCTGTGATCGCCATAGGCCTCTGAGCGATTGTAGTATAATCAAATGTCAAGTCCTTACGTTGAAAACGTGTCGTGCTTGAATCGGAGCCCCAACCTCCGAGTGCGCGGGTTCATACAGTCGACGCAGAATATTTTGTCGGTTCAATGGGTTTCGTCGAAGACAAGAAGTCATGAAGACGCAGACCGCGAAAAGACTGAGACTGCGCGCCGCCAGGCAAACACTCATAGATTGGCAGAGTGTGCGAATATAAACCGGACCGAAAAATTCTGCGCCGGTCATCCAGTATGAGGAAAATCTCAAATGACATGTTGGGTTCAGAATGTATTGAAATCAAATGAGCTGACCCTCTCCCATATTTTTTCAGAAACCGTAAATCCCGTTCTTGTGATAGCCTTGAAGTTCCAAGAGGAGCACCAACTGCCGCCCTCCGTGGGAAAAGCAAAAATGTGGGTGAAATCTGTTTTCCGTGCACATGCTATTTATTGCCGTTACTGTTTTGTTTAAGAATTTTTCACAACTCATCTCTTCGTACAATGAAACGAAAAACGCGACGTGTTTGAATGAAACCCAGCGGCACCTCAAGGTAAGTATGTGTGGCATAATTTCTCAGACAGTCCATCTTCATTCAGAGTTACAATATCAGGAAACCAGAATGCGGCTCTTCGCCGCTCGTACAGCAATCGACGTCCACCCGAAGCTCATTCTATCTACCAAAGAAAAGTTATCAAATGAAAATCGAGGCTCAAAGGTATTAATCGCTAATAGGGATCGCCCTGGCAGAATTGTACAGTTCACAAAGGACAAGCGCCATCCGCCGATCATTAGGTCTCTTCATGCCCTTGTCAGACTTGGTCGAAAAGCCGAGTGAGTCCAAAAAACCGACCTCGTGTGCATTGGCCCTGCCCGTAGAACACCAGCATAGGTTTGGATTGCGGACGAAAACACGGTCGCAGACGGTATCATTAGGTGGATTTTCTGCACCCGTCTCTTTATTTCGGTGCTTATCGACAAGGTGGGACTTAATGGATCGACCAACTCTGACGGTGACCAAAGGCTTTCCTCAAGTAGTGGGGCGCCTATCGGCCGCACAGCTTGTAAGATTTTGACAAAGTTCCTCTTAATGAGCTTATACTCAAACTCCAAAATCTAGGTTTGCATTCTAGAATTGTCAGATGGATCAAAGATTTCATCGTTGAAAGATCTTCCAAGTCAGGGTTAGCGAGTCCTTCTGTGACGTCTATACAGCGACCAGTGGAGTACCACAGAGTGGAGTTTTGTCTCCGATCTTTTTACGATTTATACGTCGGATTTACCAGGTCTATCGCCACATAACGTCTCATGTAAAATGTTTGTTGATGATATCAAGACATATCGCGAAATCTCGTGGGATTGTAAAACATGATAATTACGAGTACTAGTCAAATTCGCGTGGCACTTCGATCCGTATCTTAAGCATGGTATCGGCACGATCCACTATGTAAATGTAAAAGGGGCCTGGAGACTTGAACGATCGCATCTTCTTCTTCTTCTTTGCAGCCGCGAAGAGAGTATTCTAATAGGCCCAGAAACTGGGCGACCAGCGTCGGATTCGTCTAAAGGTCTATTGTAGTCAATGTTGTTGGGTTTTTTGGACAGTTGAATAGTGGGCAGGACCATCACAGTCTGGGCAGATGTCGGGAGTGCTACTGTCGATCCTGTTCACGTAGGACTTCAGGAACGTTGAGTGCCCACAGTGCAACGAAGATAAAGTCCATCTGGCAGGGTCCTCCTAAACAGGCAGCAGTGACAGTTTATCCATAACGTTTATCGCTCTGAATACTAGTAAGTTGACACATTAAAACATGACGAATCTCGTAGAACACCTCCATTGGCAAAACAGTTTGAAGGAACACGTATGGATAAACAGTCGCTGCTGCCTGTTTAGGTTTTCTCCATCTGGCTCGTATCCAACGCTTCTGCCACGGTGGAATAGAGGATTTCAGTATGTTATTCGATAGAATACCCAGTGTCGTGCCGCGGTCCACCTCTCGTCACAATATACACGGTGGTTCGCCGGAGATGGGGAGATGGACCACAGCCCGATCACAGTAACAAAGGGAAGGTCTTACCCCGCGCTCATGCTCGGAACCCTCTGCTACGCGGTTACGCAAATATAGGTCCTGCGGCCTTCCTAATACCCACCCAGGGGGGGATTAGTGGGTAGCTTTTGTAGGCCTTAATAAAAAAAGGGGGGGCGCTATCAGTTACGACGAATAAACCCGACATCTCGACGACTCAATACGAAATCAATACATATGACAATCAACCAAATACGCACCTCGTGCGACGTCACTGACGTTTAGGGTAAAAACCACTGAGACTTTCAGTACCAAGTATTTATGTATAATGCATGTTATTGTGAATGATGAGTGAGTTATGATGATAAAACGTACTTAGTACTACGATGATGAGAAGGGGTTACAAAGTCACCTAGTTCTTAACTAGAAGCCCGTGTCCTTACGAATACTGCTAGCGGGTCAACCGGAGGCCAACTACCTGTTGACGACGTGGAGTGACGACGGCTGGAACGGCGAAAGACGGGGTGCGATAGGTCTACAGGCCACCCCTTGATTGTCGGAATTGCCGTTCCATACGGCCAGCAGCAGCGGGGGTTGACGAACCCGCACGGACGACGAGACGAATCGGCGACTAACTTGGGGGAGCACACCCTCTCCCCGGCGGCGGCAGGGCGAGTCGATATCACTTGGCTCGGCTGTGATTGGCCACCTTTGGCGCCTACGTGCACCGTAGTTCCCGTGATTATCAGGCAGTGTCATTGGAGCACGTCTCGATATTCATAATCGTGCGTAAGGCACGACACTGGGGGCACGAGAAGAGAAAACAGCTGCGATGGTGTTGCGTCCGGTTGTTGGTTTTCCCTACCTAAGAAAAAACATACATAGCTCATCAAGGTTAGGGTCGCGAATCCGGGGACGGCGACGCGGCGGGCAATGCCACGGGTGTTGTGCGCCACAGGTCGGGTGATGCTCATTGGACTACAGGCTTCGGGGTTGGGTGAGCATGACGAGACGAGTTTGTTAGGGTCGGCCAGTTAGACTAAGTTAGAGGACAGAGATTCGACGATGAAGAAATCTACGTACGATGCGTACGTTCACAGTTGTTAAAAATATACGAAAAAATCAATGCTGACATGAGGTTATCGCTGGGATGATGTTGTGTGGTGAGTTGACGACGAAGCGGTGATGTGACGATGAAGTGCTGAGTATGCACTGACGAGGTATGCATGACGAAGTGAGTTCCTGACGATATGGCGATGATGAGTGGTGATGACGATCCCGTTATGACACAGACGATAATGTACAGACATGACAACGATAACAAATAATAACGATAATAACAACGATAAAATTGTGGGGATTTTAGATTTTCGACGTAAGCTCTTTCTCACGTCAGTGGGGGAGGTTTTGTGAGAATTTCTTTCTCACTACGCAAAAGATGACCCGTAGGGACGAAGAACGATGATTTACAAAAAACACCGAGGTCATGGCACAAGAGAAATTTCCCTGAGAAAGCCCATCGCTTTCTCCACTCCCGGAACGACGATGAAATGTTGACGACGAATTCTCATACGCTGAACATCTGCAATAGAGAATGTACTACGTATTATACGCGGACTCGAAGTCCGATGACGATGTAACAATAATAAATTAGGCTTATAGCCTAAGGCTCCCCTCAGAAGGGAAAAAATTAAACTGCACTTGGTGTGGAGAGGGAAGTGCTGGTGATTAGTTTTACGCAAATATTGACGAAAACGGTATTGAATACAGTGAATTTGACGTTTGATTTGACGTCAATGACGATAAGAAGATACGATTATGTTTGAATTTAATGTTTGGTTGAACCCAAACGACGATGAGAAAAAAGTATGTGATACGCAAAACATGTTGGATGTTTGCTTTTACGATGAAAATATTGTAAGACCTGTTGCGGCCTGATTTTTTTACGATTATGAGGCATTGATACGATGGTGATGTTTTGTTTATTGCCTTTGATGATGGGGTTCTACGTGCGTAGAGCAAGGGGTTTGGGGGGGGGGAGTTGGGTTTGAGCGCGCGCGTGCGCGTGGAAGACCATCATCAAGGGTGTAGGTGTCTCCTACGAGGACTCCATGCAAGGAAGCTACCCGGCGAGGGTTTCTCGTCGGGGAGGAATGGGGCATGCGACTCCTCGGGAGACAGTGACGTAAATTGTCACGAATATGTTTGTGTGGTACGATTATATACTTATATACGAAAGGAATCTGTGCAATTTATACGCACAGTGTATACGATAAAATGAAAAGGGTAGTTTTTACGATGAAGAATTGTTTGACGAGAAGTTGAGTGTTTTGCTTACGGCAATGTTGATTTGTACAATGAAAAAGACGTGGAACTGGACCTGCCTAGCACTTAAAGCGATCCTGGAACCTCCTCTGAATTTCGAAGAGCTCCTCCTCGCGATTCAACGCACTCGTCATTGACGCGATTCGGCGTCCTCGTCTCATGAGGTGCTCCCAGTCGCCCATAGGTAGGCGGCCAGATACCTGCGAACTGAGCGGACAGAACGCTACACGGTGGTCTGTCGCTCTGCAGCGACCGCAGCGCGAGCTGTGACTGCAATTGCTATCCAGGTGTTCCCCACCGCAGAGGAAACACCTCGCATCGCGTGCATGAACAATTACCCTGTCCGACAGGCGTGCGACGATGTTGCAGGCAGACGAGAAGTGTTTTTATTAACAAAAGAAGCACCTCGTGATCGAGGCGTGATTTTTATTAACAAAAGAAGCACCTCGTGATCGAGGCGTGACGGTCCCGCGGACCCGTCCGGGAGCCCTCATTGAGGATGCCGTCCTCATCATACGCTCCCACCACGGTCCTATTTCTAGGAACGCGGCGGGGCTTGACGCAAGACGGCGAGAGGGCCCGGGCGGCCTCCACCGGGTCGCCTCTAACCTCGGCGCGAGCTGCTCCTCGCGGTTGCGGGCAGCTCATCCCCATGACTCATTATTCAGCCGAGAGCAGAGAGGGCGAGACGACGAGACAGTTTGAGAACGCATGCGTCAATTGCTCCGGCGTATGCGTAGCGCTATAGCATTAGAGCACGTAATCACACTACACAAAAGTTAACACTGCCGAATGCCTTTGTGAAGTCAAGGGCTACAGCAACGGTCCTGAGGGGCTTTTTATTGTTGAAGCCATCGATGGCATAGCCAACGGTTTCCAATATTGTCGTCGTGGTGGAATGTAGCTTCCTGAAGCCGTGCTGGTGATGTTGTTTCTTATTATGCAGAGCTAAGTCGCTGACGATAAGCTTTTCAGCGACCTTGGCTAGAGGTGACAAAGGCTTATAGGTCTGTATCCTTTCGCTGATGACAGCGATTCACCGGGCCTACAAGGGAAGTGTTTAGATCGTTAAACGCACCTAAGGAAACGGTATACACCGTCAGTTTCTCTTGGTCCTCTATAGTAACTTTGTGAAATATCCAGCCCCGAGCTGTTGATTCCGAGGAGCTACGAGCCCGCGAAGTTTGGCTCTCTCCGCTCATTGATTTCTGCTGCCTCCACTCATTGATCGTGCCAATCAGAAGGGAAGGTGTTCAGTGTGGCGCCGTGGTGTAGTGGATAGCGATGTGGACTCTGGAACATGTGATGCTGAAGGTTCGATTCCGCACCTGTGTAGTTTTTTTGCAATTGCATTGGGATTTTGTATTATACGTGAATACGCTGCCTTTGATATTGTTTTAGCGTTTTAGAGCCTTTTTAATCACCCTGATATCACATGGGATCACTCACGAAAAGTGGACCACATGAATTTACACTCGGTAACAGCGATAACACTTATTTAATGTTTCTTTGTTTTTTTTTTTAATTTGAGCACCAATGATAAACTGGCACATAGCGTTGCAAACATAAAGACTATTCACAGAGGGGGCCGCGGATGAAGGACAACGAAATAAGGATTGCGAAATATGGCTAATGCGTGACAAGGTAAGTGTTTTAATGGTAAACGTATCTGCGAAAACGACTAGTAGTATTGTTGGTATCTCTCGTGACTCAATAGTAGAATTGCGCAGTATCTGGCTCCGAGCCGCAGGTTCCAAGAAGTTATAAGCGTCTCCGCCAACGCGTTGCTAAATGCCTCACACGGAAACCAGAGATGCCTAGGGTTTCGGAGGCATCTAGTCTGATTTTGACACGAGAATTTACGAAAATTACGGAAAGTTTAGCCTCAGTTGGTGAAATTTTAGCTACAGCGCCCGCATATTCTTCGTAAATTCTCGCTACAGCACCCGCATATTCTACGCTTCTTCTGGTTGCAGCACACGGTTGATCGACTCACCCAGTCTTGATCTGTACTAGAAAGACGATCCCCGCTGCGATCGAGCGCATCGCCGTTTCTTCCCCACGGCCTGCAGCATACCAGCGGCCAAAATTATCCCTTGCAAGGTCTTGCAGAGAGCGACACGGGGTCACCCTCCACGACCACCCACAGAGTGTCAAGTTCTCCATGGGTTGACTGTGCCAACACTGTTCAAACCGCATTCCTGCGTTCCGCGTAGCCAACGCGGGTTTGAGATTGAATTCAACACAGGCTGTCGCGAAATCCGTAGATTCCCGCTACAAAATTATAGCGAGAATATACGGGTTTTGCGTCAGAGAGAACAGTGGTTCGAACGACACAAGAATATGCGGGTTTTAGCTATCGTAGCTAAAACCCTTAAATTCTCGCTACATGGAATGGGGCGGCGTTTCAGGCCGCGCCCTCGGAGGCGACTAGCTACGCGTTGGCAGAGGTTTTTCAAGCTTTGCGAAAAGGTACGGGTACCCCCATCAGGCTTTTTTTTGGGTGTTTCAAAAAAATTTCTTGAATTTTGCTCAAAACGTGTATGTAGGGGTAATCTAGGGTGGTGCGCACGAATCTGGACTTTATCTGTCGATTTTCCAAAGTTTTCGACCAAATTCGTTCAAAAGCTTTAATCGGAGGAAAATTTCAGGGCAAAATGTGACTTTTGACGATTTCCGGAACTCTACGATAAAAATGGTTCAAAATGTTTCTCTATAGGTTGTTTGGAGTGCTAAACAAGAATCTGGAGTCCGTTTATCGAATTTTGACAGATTACGGTAGATTACGGTGGGTATACGGTAGTTTGGTGAAAGTCTCAGATTTGACTTAGAATTCGTGTACGGGTGTTATTCGGGGTGGTGAACACGAATTTAACGTCCGTGTGTCGATTTTCACAATACTGATGTGGGTTTCGCCCCCTTAATGACATGGGACCTACCGTAACCTACAGTAAACCTCAGAATTTCGAGAAACGGGCTTCAGATTCGTATTCATCATCCTAGATTACCCCTACATACTCGTTTTGAGCAATATTCGAAAAATTTTCTTAAAACACCCGAAAAATTTCTGCTCGGGAAGCTTGAAAAACGCTCATAACTTCTTGGAACCTGCGGCTCGGAGCCAGATACTGCGCAATTCTACTATTGAGTCACACGAGATAACAACAATACTAGTCGTTTTCGCAGATGCGTTTACCACTAAAACACTTACCTTGTCATACATTATCCATATTTCGCTATCCTTTTTTCGTTGTCCTTCATCCGCAGTCCCTTCTGTGAATAGTATTTATGTTTCCAACGCTATGTGCCAGTTTATCATTTGTGCTCAAATAAAAAGAACAAAGAAACAATAAATAAGTTGGTTATCGCTGTTATCGAGTGTAAATTCATTTGGTCTACTGTCCGTGAATGATCCCATGTGATATCAGGGTGATTAAAAAGGCTTTAAAACGCTAAAACAATATCAAAGGCGGCGTATTCACGTAGAATACAAAATTCCAATGCAATTGCAAAAGAAAACTACACAGGCGCTGAATCGAACCTTTAGCATCACGCGTTTTAAGAGTGCACATCGCTATCCACTACACCAAGCCGCCACACTCAGCACCTTCCTTCCTGATTGGCACGATCAAAGAGTGGAGGCAGCCGAAATCAATGAGCGGAGAGAGCCAAACGTTGCGGGCTCGTAGCTCCTCGGAATCAACAGCTCGTGGATGGATATTTCACAAAGTTACTATAGAGGACCAATAGAAACTGACAGTGCATACCGTTCCCGTAGGTGCGTTTACCGCTCTGAACACTTCCCTTGTTAGGCCGAGGAATGACATTTGTTGTTTTCTAGCCTTGTGGCAGTGTGCAGGTTCGGAATGATATGGTCTTTGAACCGGTGAGCAGCGAGAGAAATTCACTGGGGAGCTTCTTTAGGACTGCTGAACAGATTCCGTCAGGACCAATGGCTTTGTTATTACGCATTTCCTTTATAATCTTCTTCACCTGCGCAAGAGTAGAGGCATCAGCCGTGCCCATAAGCGGAAGGCGGCACAGCTCCCTTACTGTCATTTGGTTTGCGGGCTTCGCTTCGCACATGTTATGAAGAAGCTCTTGCCCAAAGCGTAAGCGGTATCCTACATTGTCCTCGAACTCGATAGTAGATACGGTGGCGGGTGTGGCTTTTCCGGAGAGTTTTCTCAGGATTTTCCATGTCGCAGCACTATCTGCCTTGAAGTTCAATTTTTCAGTGAACATCTCCCACTCGTCTTTCTTGTGCCTGTCCAAGTCTTTTCTAATCTCATCGTCAGGTTCAGTGACCTCCGGGTCTAGATGGTTGGCGGATCTCTATCTCTTGTCCTGATTTTCTGTAGTATATCCCTGGTGACATTAGGGTAAGAAGTTCTCATACGTCCTTCTGGAATTTCCGCTTTCACAGCCTTCCGGATAGCGTCAATATGAGACGCTCTCTCTCTCTCTCTCTCTCTCTCTCTCTCTCTCTCTCTCTCTCTCTCTCTCTCTCTCTCTGGTGCACATCGCCATTCCATGGATATTCAGCCGCTCGGTGGAGTGCAACCTCTCTGAACAGGCTCCAGTCTGCAAGGCCTAAGTTAAGATAAGAAAGATAACGAACGCCTGTATAGGGAGCAAGAGAATTAGAGAGATCAATATCGACAAAGACAGGGATGTGATCGCTGGAAAGAGTTGTGGATGTTGACCAAGAGCAAGCATTAGAGAGATTGGAAGAGACGAGGGAGATGTCTGGGTTGGAAGATCGGCCGTTGGCAGGAAGATCAGTGGGCTGATCATCTTTATCTTTACTATATATAAAGGGGATCTGTCAGTCTGTCACGGTATTCAGTCCATGGCGCATCGTATGTCAACCGTGTTACCAAAAAAGGATACGACGCACTTTCCAGCCATGACTTAGGAGTCAGCAACGTCGCCGGTTCAGTTACCCAAGTTTGAAGCACTTTTGGCCACGCCCTGTCACCCGGCGGTCCTGCCCATCCGGTGGTGGCCCCGGTGCCGGCCGCGACGCGCGTCGGTGTGCCGGCCGCGACGCGTGCGGTCGAGATTGCCGGGTGCGGATTCGGGTCTGGGGTGCAAGGGAAGTGTACGGTGGAAGCAAGGTCAAGCCTCCTAAAATGCCGAGGCAAGTCACCAGGAGTTTCGTCACCCTCCTTAGGTCACGTGTCTCGTGAGTCCTCCCCACACTGCCTCGCCTCCTATAAGAGCGAACCAAATCGTCAGGAGTTTCGTCACCCTCCTTAGGTCACGAGTCTCGTCAGTCCTCCCCACATTCCCTTTAGTTCCGCGCGTGGTTTCGTCGTGGATGCTCCAACCAGTCATCTCGATTCTCAGTTTCTCTCTTCTCATCCTCTTCTTATCCCTTCTTACATATTCACTCTTAACCTGTCTCTATTTTCTTCAATTCAATTCCGACAATTACAGGACCAGAAAATCTAGGATTTTTCATACAGAAAATCCGAATTTTTCATTTCTCGATGCATAGAGCTTTTTTCAGTATTGTTGGCGATGTCCTCATCCCCTTAAACGAAATTCATGGGATTTTTGATGGCTGTATCCTGAGAGATTCTGTGAGATATGCACAGAAAATCTGAAATTTTTGATTTCTCGATGCATAAAGCTTTTTTCAGTATTGTTGGCGATATCCTCATCCCCTTAAACCAAATTTATAGTATTTTCGAGGGCTATATCCTGAGAGATTCTGTGAGATATGCACAGAAAATCTGAAATTTTTGATTTCTCGATGCATAAAGCTTTTTTCAGTATTGTTGGCGATATCCTCTTCCCTTAACCCCAAGTTTATAGTATTTTCGAGGGCTATATCCTGAGAGATTCTGTGAGATATGCACAGAAAATCTGAAATTTTCGATTTCTCGATGCATAGAGCTTTTTTCAGTATTGTTGGCGATATCCTCATCTCCCTCAAACCAAATTTATAGTATTTTCGAGGGCTATATCCTGAGAGATTCTGTGAGATATGCACAGAAAATCTGAATTTTTTGATTTCTCGATGCATAGAGCTTTTTCAGTATTGTTGGCGATATCCTCATCCCCTCAAACCAAATTTATAGTATTTTCGAGGGCTATATCCTGAGAGATTCTGTGAGATATGCACAGAAAATCTGAATTTTTCGATTTCTCGATGCATAGAGCTTTTTTCAGTATTGTTGGCGATATCCTCATCCCCTCAAACCAAATTTATAGTATTTTCGAGGGCTATATCCTGAGAGATTCTGTGAGATATGCACAGAAAATCTGAATTTTTCGATTTCTCGATGCATAGAGCTTTTTTCAGTATTGTTGGCGATATCCTCATCCCCTCAAACCAAATTTATAGTATTTTCGAGGGCTATATCCTGAGAGATTCTGTGAGATATGCACAGAAAATCTGAAATTTTCGATTTCTCGATGCATAGAGCTTTTTTCAGTATTGTTGGCGATATCCTCATCCCCTTAAACGAAATTCATGGGATTTTTGATGGCTATATCCTGAGAGATTCTGTGAGATATGCACAGAAAATCTGAAATTTTTGATTTCTCGATGCATAGAGCTTTTTTCAGTATTGTTGGCGATGTCCTCATCCCCTTAAACGAAATTCATGGGATTTTTGAGGGCTGTATCCTGAGAGATTCTGTGAGATATGCACAGAAAATCTGAAATTTTTGATTTCTCGATGCATAAAGCTTTTTTCAGTATTGTTGGCGATATCCTCATCCCCTCAAACCAAATTTATAGTATTTTCGAGGGCTATATCCTGAGAGATTCTGTGAGATATGCACAGAAAATCTGAAATTTTCGATTTCTCGATGCATAGAGCTTTTTTCAGTATTGTTGGCGATATCCTCATCCCCTCAAACCAAATTTATAGTATTTTCGAGGGCTATATCCTGAGAGATTCTGTGAGATATGCACAGAAAATCTGAAATTTTCGATTTCTCGATGCATAGAGCTTTTTTCAGTATTGTTGGCGATATCCTCATCCCCTTAAACGAAATTCATGGGATTTTTGATGGCTATATCCTGAGAGATTCTGTGAGATATGCACAGAAAATCTGAAATTTTTGATTTCTCGATGCATAAAGCTTTTTTCAGTATTGTTGGCGATATCCTCATCCCCTCAACCCAAATTTATAGTATTTTCGAGGGCTATATCCTGAGAGATTCTGTGAGATATGCACAGAAAATCTGAATTTTTTGATTTCTCGATGCATAGAGCTTTTTTCAGTATTGTTGGCGATGTCCTCATCCCCTTAAACGAAATTCATGGGATTTTTGATGGCTGTATCCTGAGAGATTCTGTGAGATATGCACAGAAAATCTGAAATTTTTGATTTCTCGATGCATAGAGCTTTTTTCAGTATTGTTGGCGATATCCTCATCCCCTCAAACCAAATTTATAGTATTTTCGAGGGCTATATCCTGAGAGATTCTGTGAGATATGCACAGAAAATCTGGAATTTTTGATTTCTCGATGCATAGAGCTTTTTCAGTATTGTTGGCGATATCCTCATCCCCTTAAACCAAATTTATAGTATTTTCGAGGGCTATATCCTGAGAGATTCTGTGAGATATTCACAGAAAATCTGAAATTTTTGATTTCTCGATGCATAGAGCTTTTTCAGTATTGTTGGCGATATCCTCATCCCTCAAACAAAATTTATAGTATTTTCGAGGGCTATATCCTGAGAGATTCTGTGAGATATGCACAGAAAATCTGAAATTTTTGATTTCTCGATGCATAGAGCTTTTTTCAGTATTGTTGGCGATATCCTCATCCCCTCAATCCAAGTTTATAGTATTTTCGAGGGCTATATCCTGAGAGATTCTGTGAGATATGCACAGAAAATCTGAAATTTTGATTTCTCGATGCATAAAGCTTTTCAGTATTGTTGGCGATATCCTCATCCCCTCAAACCAAATTTATAGTATTTTCGAGGGCTATATCCTGAGAGATTCTGTGAGATATGCACAGAAAATCTGAAATTTTGATTTCTCGATGCATAGAGCTTTTTCAGTATTGTTGGCGATATCCTCATCCCCTCAAACCAAATTTATAGTATTTTCGAGGGCTATATCCTGAGAGATTCTGTGAGATATGCACAGAAAATCTGAAATTTTCGATTTCTCGATGCATAGAGCTTTTTCAGTATTGTTGGCGATATCCTCATCCCTCAAACCAAATTTATAGTATTTTCGAGGGCTATATCCTGAGAGATTCTGTGAGATATGCACAGAAAATCTGAAATTTTTGATTTCTCGATGCATAGAGCTTTTTCAGTATTGTTGGCGATATCCTCATCCCCTCAAACCAAATTTATAGTATTTTCGAGGGCTATATCCTGAGAGATTCTGTGAGATATGCACAGAAAATCTGAAATTTTCGATTTCTCGATGCATAGAGCTTTTTCAGTATTGTTGGCGATATCCTCATCCCCTCAAACCAAATTTATAGTATTTTCGAGGGCTATATCCTGAGAGATTCTGTGAGATATGCACAGAAAATCTGAATTTTTGATTTCTCGATGCATAGAGCTTTTTCAGTATTGTTGGCGATATCCTCATCCCCTCAAACCAAATTTATAGTATTTTCGAGGGCTATATCCTGAGAGATTCTGTGAGATATGCACAGAAAATCTGAAATTTTGATTTCTCGATGCATAGAGCTTTTTCAGTATTGTTGGCGATATCCTCATCCTCAAACCAAATTTATAGTATTTTCGAGGGCTATATCCTGAGAGATTCTGTGAGATATGCACAGAAAATCTGAAATTTTTGATTTCTCGATGCATAGAGCTTTTTCAGTATTGTTGGCGATATCCTCATCCCCTCAAACCAAATTTATAGTATTTTCGAGGGCTATATCCTGAGAGATTCTGTGAGATATGCACAGAAAATCTGAAATTTTCGATTTCTCGATGCATAGAGCTTTTTCAGTATTGTTGGCGATATCCTCATCCCCTCAAACCAAATTTATAGTATTTTCGAGGGCTATATCCTGAGAGATTCTGTGAGATATGCACAGAAAATCTGAAATTTTCGATTTCTCGATGCATAGAGCTTTTTCAGTATTGTTGGCGATATCCTCATCCCCTCAAACCAAATTTATAGTATTTTCGAGGGCTATATCCTGAGAGATTCTGTGAGATATGCACAGAAAATCTGAAATTTTGATTTCTCGATGCATAGAGCTTTTTCAGTATTGTTGGCGATATCCTCATCCCCTCAAACCAAATTTATAGTATTTTCGAGGGCTATATCCTGAGAGATTCTGTGAGATATGCACAGAAAATCTGAAATTTTGATTTCTCGATGCATAGAGCTTTTTCAGTATTGTTGGCGATATCCTCATCCCCTCAAACCAAATTTATAGTATTTTCGAGGGCTATATCCTGAGAGATTCTGTGAGATATGCACAGAAAATCTGAAATTTTCGATTTCTCGATGCATAGAGCTTTTTCAGTATTGTTGGCGATATCCTCATCCCCTCAAACCAAATTTATAGTATTTTCGAGGGCTATATCCTGAGAGATTCTGTGAGATATGCACAGAAAATCTGAAATTTTGATTTCTCGATGCATAGAGCTTTTTCAGTATTGTTGGCGATATCCTCATCCCCTCAAACCAAATTTATAGTATTTTCGAGGGCTATATCCTGAGAGATTCTGTGAGATATGCACAGAAAATCTGAAATTTTGATTTCTCGATGCATAGAGCTTTTTCAGTATTGTTGGCGATATCCTCATCCCCTCAAACCAAATTTATAGTATTTTCGAGGGCTATATCCTGAGAGATTCTGTGAGATATGCACAGAAAATCTGAAATTTTGATTTCTCGATGCATAGAGCTTTTTCAGTATTGTTGGCGATATCCTCATCCCCTCAAACCAAATTTATAGTATTTTCGAGGGCTATATCCTGAGAGATTCTGTGAGATATGCACAGAAAATCTGAAATTTTCGATTTCTCGATGCATAGAGCTTTTTCAGTATTGTTGGCGATATCCTCATCCCCTCAAACCAAATTTATAGTATTTTCGAGGGCTATATCCTGAGAGATTCTGTGAGATATGCACAGAAAATCTGAAATTTTCGATTTCTCGATGCATAGAGCTTTTTCAGTATTGTTGGCGATATCCTCATCCCCTCAAACCAAATTTATAGTATTTTCGAGGGCTATATCCTGAGAGATTCTGTGAGATATGCACAGAAAATCTGAAATTTTCGATTTCTCGATGCATAGAGCTTTTTCAGTATTGTTGGCGATATCCTCATCCCCTCAAACCAAATTTATAGTATTTTCGAGGGCTATATCCTGAGAGATTCTGTGAGATATGCACAGAAAATCTGAAATTTTTGATTTCTCGATGCATAGAGCTTTTTCAGTATTGTTGGCGATATCCTCATCCTCAAACCAAATTTATAGTATTTTCGAGGGCTATATCCTGAGAGATTCTGTGAGATATGCACAGAAAATCTGAAATTTTTGATTTCTCGATGCATAGAGCTTTTTCAGTATTGTTGGCGATATCCTCATCCCTCAAACCAAATTTATAGTATTTTCGAGGGCTATATCCTGAGAGATTCTGTGAGATATGCACAGAAAATCTGAAATTTTTGATTTCTCGATGCATAGAGCTTTTTTCAGTATTGTTGGCGATATCCTCATCCCCTCAAACCAAATTTATAGTATTTTCGAGGGCTATATCCTGAGAGATTCTGTGAGATATGCACAGAAAATCTGAAATTTTGATTTCTCGATGCATAGAGCTTTTTCAGTATTGTTGGCGATATCCTCATCCCCTCAAACCAAATTTATAGTATTTTCGAGGGCTATATCCTGAGAGATTCTGTGAGATATGCACAGAAAATCTGAAATTTTGATTTCTCGATGCATAGAGCTTTTTCAGTATTGTTGGCGATATCCTCATCCCCTCAAACCAAATTTATAGTATTTTCGAGGGCTATATCCTGAGAGATTCTGTGAGATATGCACAGAAAATCTGAAATTTTTGATTTCTCGATGCATAGAGCTTTTTCAGTATTGTTGGCGATATCCTCATCCCCTCAAACCAAATTTATAGTATTTTCGAGGGCTATATCCTGAGAGATTCTGTGAGATATGCACAGAAAATCTGAAATTTTGATTTCTCGATGCATAGAGCTTTTTCAGTATTGTTGGCGATATCCTCATCCCCTCAAACCAAATTTATAGTATTTTCGAGGGCTATATCCTGAGAGATTCTGTGAGATATGCACAGAAAATCTGAATTTTTGATTTCTCGATGCATAGAGCTTTTTCAGTATTGTTGGCGATATCCTCATCCCCTCAAACCAAATTTATAGTATTTTCGAGGGCTATATCCTGAGAGATTCTGTGAGATATGCACAGAAAATCTGAATTTTTGATTTCTCGATGCATAGAGCTTTTTCAGTATTGTTGGCGATATCCTCATCCCCTCAAACCAAATTTATAGTATTTTCGAGGGCTATATCCTGAGAGATTCTGTGAGATATGCACAGAAAATCTGAATTTTTGATTTCTCGATGCATAGAGCTTTTTCAGTATTGTTGGCGATATCCTCATCCCTCAAACCAAATTTATAGTATTTTCGAGGGC
Source organism: Aplectana chamaeleonis (assembly GCA_029168955.1). Taxonomy (NCBI): domain Eukaryota; kingdom Metazoa; phylum Nematoda; class Chromadorea; order Rhabditida; family Cosmocercidae; genus Aplectana; species Aplectana chamaeleonis. The sequence continues at coordinate 433,892 of JAPDOI010000037.1, read as the reverse complement.
TATATCCTGAGAGATTCTGTGAGATATGCACAGAAAATCTGAATTTTCGATTTCTCGATGCATAGAGCTTTTTCAGTATTGTTGGCGATATCCTCATCCCCTCAAACCAAATTTATAGTATTTTCGAGGGCTATATCCTGAGAGATTCTGTGAGATATGCACAGAAAATCTGAATTTTTCGATTTCTCGATGCATAGAGCTTTTTCAGTATTGTTGGCGATATCCTCATCCCCTCAAACCAAATTTATAGTATTTTCGAGGGCTATATCCTGAGAGATTCTGTGAGATATGCACAGAAAATCTGAAATTTTTGATTTCTCGATGCATAGAGCTTTTTCAGTATTGTTGGCGATATCCTCATCCCCTCAAACCAAATTTATAGTATTTTCGAGGGCTATATCCTGAGAGATTCTGTGAGATATGCACAGAAAATCTGAAATTTTTGATTTCTCGATGCATAGAGCTTTTTCAGTATTGTTGGCGATATCCTCATCCCCTCAAACCAAATTTATAGTATTTTCGAGGGCTATATCTGAGAGATTCTGTGAGATATGCACAGAAAATCTGAAATTTTGATTTCTCGATGCATAGAGCTTTTTCAGTATTGTTGGCGATATCCTCATCCCCTCAAACCAAATTTATAGTATTTTCGAGGGCTATATCCTGAGAGATTCTGTGAGATATGCACAGAAAATCTCAAATTTTTGATTTCTCGATGCATACAGCTTTCTTCAGTATTGATGGCGATATCCTGATCCCCTCAAACCAAATTTATAGTATTTTCGAGGGCTATATCCTGAGAGATTCTGTGAGATATGCACAGAAAATCTGAAATTTTTGATTTCTCGATGCATAAAGTTTTTTCAGTATTGTTGGCGATATCCTCATCCCTCAAACCAAATTCATAGTATTTTCGAGGGCTATATCCTGAGAGATTCTGTGAGATATGCACAGAAAATCTGAAATTTTTGATTTCTCGATGCATAGAGCTTTTTTCAGTATTGTTGGCGATATCCTCATCCCTCAAACGAAATTTATAGTATTTTCGAGGGCTATATCCTGAGAGATTCTGTGAGATATGCACAGAAAATCTGAAATTTTGATTTCTCGATGCATAGAGCTTTTTTCAGTATTGTTGGCGATATCCTCATCCCCTCAAACCAAATTTATAGTATTTTCGAGGCTATATCCTGAGAGATTCTGTGAGATATGCACAGAAAATCTGAAATTTTCGATTTCTCGATGCATAGAGCTTTTTCAGTATTGTTGGCGATATCCTCATCCCCTCAAACCAAATTTATAGTATTTTCGAGGGCTATATCCTGAGAGATTCTGTGAGATATGCACAGAAAATCTGAAATTTTTGATTTCTCGATGCATAGAGCTTTTTCAGTATTGTTGGCGATATCCTCATCCCCTCAAACCAAATTTATAGTATTTTCGAGGGCTATATCCTGAGAGATTCTGTGAGATATGCACAGAAAATCTGAAATTTTTGATTTCTCGATGCATAGAGCTTTTTTCAGTATTGTTGGCGATATCCTCATCCCCTCAAACCAAATTTATAGTATTTTCGAGGGCTATATCCTGAGAGATTCTGTGAGATATGCACAGAAAATCTGAAATTTTTGATTTCTCGATGCATAGAGCTTTTTCAGTATTGTTGGCGATATCCTCATCCCCTCAAACCAAATTTATAGTATTTTCGAGGGCTATATCCTGAGAGATTCTGTGAGATATGCACAGAAAATCTGAAATTTTTGATTTCTCGATGCATAGAGCTTTTTCAGTATTGTTGGCGATATCCTCATCCCCTCAAACCAAATTTATAGTCTTTTCCGAGGCTATATCCTGAGAGATTCTGTGAGATATGCACAGAAAATCTGAATTTTTTGATTTCTCGATGCATAGAGCTTTTTTCAGTATTGTTGGCGATATCCTCATCCCCTCAAACCAAATTTATAGTATTTTCGAGGGCTATATCCTGAGAGATTCTGTGAGATATGCACAGAAAATCTGAAATTTTCGATTTCTCGATGCATAGAGCTTTTTCAGTATTGTTGGCGATATCCTCATCCCCTCAAACCAAATTTATAGTATTTTCGAGGGCTATATCCTGAGAGATTCTGTGAGATATGCACAGAAAATCTGAAATTTTTGATTTCTCGATGCATAGAGCTTTTTCAGTATTGTTGGCGATATCCTCATCCCCTCAAACCAAATTTATAGTATTTTCGAGGGCTATATCCTGAGAGATTCTGTGAGATATGCACAGAAAATCTGAATTCTTTGATTTCTCGATGCATAGAGCTTTTTTCAGTATTGTTGGCGATATCCTCATCCCCTCAAACCAAATTTATAGTATTTTCGAGGGCTATATCCTGAGAGATTCTGTGAGATATGCACAGAAAATCTGAAATTTTTGATTTCTCGATGCATAGAGCTTTTTCAGTATTGTTGGCGATATCCTCATCCCCTCAAACCAAATTTATAGTATTTTCGAGGGCTATATCCTGAGAGATTCTGTGAGATATGCACAGAAAATCTGAATTTTGATTTCTCGATGCATAGAGCTTTTTCAGTATTGTTGGCGATATCCTCATCCCTCAAACCAAATTTATAGTATTTTCGAGGGCTATATCCTGAGAGATTCTGTGAGATATGCACAGAAAATCTGAAATTTTCGATTTCTCGATGCATAGAGCTTTTTCAGTATTGTTGGCGATATCCTCATCCCCTCAAACCAAATTTATAGTATTTTCGAGGGCTATATCCTGAGAGATTCTGTGAGATATGCACAGAAAATCTGAAATTTTGATTTCTCGATGCATAGAGCTTTTTCAGTATTGTTGGCGATATCCTCATCCCCTCAAACCAAATTTATAGTATTTTCGAGGGCTATATCCTGAGAGATTCTGTGAGATATGCACAGAAAATCTGAATTTTTTGATTTCTCGATGCATAGAGCTTTTTCAGTATTGTTGGCGATATCCTCATCCCCTCAAACCAAATTTATAGTATTTTCGAGGGCTATATCCTGAGAGATTCTGTGAGATATGCACAGAAAATCTGAATTTTTTGATTTCTCGATGCATAGAGCTTTTTCAGTATTGTTGGCGATATCCTCATCCCCTCAAACCAAATTTATAGTATTTTCGAGGGCTATATCCTGAGAGATTCTGTGAGATATGCACAGAAAATCTGAATTTTTGATTTCTCGATGCATAGAGCTTTTTCAGTATTGTTGGCGATATCCTCATCCCCTCAAACCAAATTTATAGTATTTTCGAGGGCTATATCCTGAGAGATTCTGTGAGATATGCACAGAAAATCTGAAATTTTTGATTTCTCGATGCATAGAGCTTTTTCAGTATTGTTGGCGATATCCTCATCCCTCAAACCAAATTTATAGTATTTTCGAGGGCTATATCCTGAGAGATTCTGTGAGATATGCACAGAAAATCTGAAATTTTGATTTCTCGATGCATAGAGCTTTTTCAGTATTGTTGGCGATATCCTCATCCCCTCAAACCAAATTTATAGTATTTTCGAGGGCTATATCCTGAGAGATTCTGTGAGATATGCACAGAAAATCTGAAATTTTCGATTTCTCGATGCATAGAGCTTTTTCAGTATTGTTGGCGATATCCTCATCCCCTCAAACCAAATTTATAGTATTTTCGAGGGCTATATCTGAGAGATTCTGTGAGATATGCACAGAAAATCTGAATTTTTGATTTCTCGATGCATAGAGCTTTTTCAGTATTGTTGGCGATATCCTCATCCCCTCAAACCAAATTTATAGTATTTTCGAGGGCTATATCCTGAGAGATTCTGTGAGATATGCACAGAAAATCTGAATTTTTGATTTCTCGATGCATAGAGCTTTTTCAGTATTGTTGGCGATATCCTCATCCCCTCAAACCAAATTTATAGTATTTTCGAGGCTATATCCTGAGAGATTCTGTGAGATATGCACAGAAAATCTGAAATTTTTGATTTCTCGATGCATAGAGCTTTTTCAGTATTGTTGGCGATATCCTCATCCCCTCAAACCAAATTTATAGTATTTTCGAGGGCTATATCCTGAGAGATTCTGTGAGATATGCACAGAAAATCTGAATTTTTCGATTTCTCGATGCATAGAGCTTTTTCAGTATTGTTGGCGATATCCTCATCCCCTCAAACCAAATTTATAGTATTTTCGAGGGCTATATCCTGAGAGATTCTGTGAGATATGCACAGAAAATCTGAAATTTTTGATTTCTCGATGCATAGAGCTTTTTCAGTATTGTTGGCGATATCCTCATCCCCTCAAACCAAATTTATAGTATTTTCGAGGGCTATATCCTGAGAGATTCTGTGAGATATGCACAGAAAATCTGAATTTTGATTTCTCGATGCATAGAGCTTTTTCAGTATTGTTGGCGATATCCTCATCCCCTCAAACCAAATTTATAGTATTTTCGAGGGCTATATCCTGAGAGATTCTGTGAGATATGCACAGAAAATCTGAAATTTTGATTTCTCGATGCATAGAGCTTTTTCAGTATTGTTGGCGATATCCTCATCCCCTCAAACCAAATTTATAGTATTTTCGAGGGCTATATCCTGAGAGATTCTGTGAGATATGCACAGAAAATCTGAATTTTTGATTTCTCGATGCATAGAGCTTTTTCAGTATTGTTGGCGATATCCTCATCCCTCAAACCAAATTTATAGTATTTTCGAGGGCTATATCCTGAGAGATTCTGTGAGATATGCACAGAAAATCTGAATTTTGATTTCTCGATGCATAGAGCTTTTTCAGTATTGTTGGCGATATCCTCATCCCCTCAAACCAAATTTATAGTATTTTCGAGGGCTATATCCTGAGAGATTCTGTGAGATATGCACAGAAAATCTGAATTTTTGATTTCTCGATGCATAGAGCTTTTTCAGTATTGTTGGCGATATCCTCATCCCCTCAAACCAAATTTATAGTATTTTCGAGGCTATATCCTGAGAGATTCTGTGAGATATGCACAGAAAATCTGAATTTTTGATTTCTCGATGCATAGAGCTTTTTCAGTATTGTTGGCGATATCCTCATCCCCTCAAACCAAATTTATAGTATTTTCAAGGGCTATATCCTGAGAGATTCTGTGAGATATGCACAGAAAATCTGAAATTTTCGATTTCTCGATGCATAGAGCTTTTTCAGTATTGTTGGCGATATCCTCATCCCCTCAAACCAAATTTATAGTATTTTCGAGGGCTATATCCTGAGAGATTCTGTGAGATATGCACAGAAAATCTGAATTTTTGATTTCTCGATGCATAGAGCTTTTTCAGTATTGTTGGCGATATCCTCATCCCCTCAAACCAAATTTATAGTATTTTCGAGGGCTATATCCTGAGAGATTCTGTGAGATATTCACAGAAAATCTGAATTTTTTGATTTCTCGATGCATAGAGCTTTTTTCAGTATTGTTGGCGATATCCTCATCCCTCAAACCAAATTTATAGTATTTTCGAGGGCTATATCCTGAGAGATTCTGTGAGATATGCACAGAAAATCTGAAATTTTTGATTTCTCGATGCATAGAGCTTTTTTCAGTATTGTTGGCGATATCCTCATCCCCTCAAACCAAATTTATAGTATTTTCGAGGGCTATATCCTGAGAGATTCTGTGAGATATGCACAGAAAATCTGAAATTTTTGATTTCTCGATGCATAGAGCTTTTTCAGTATTGTTGGCGATATCCTCATCCCCTCAAACCAAATTTATAGTATTTTCGAGGGCTATATCCTGAGAGATTCTGTGAGATATGCACAGAAAATCTGAAATTTTTGATTTCTCGATGCATAGAGCTTTTTCAGTATTGTTGGCGATATCCTCATCCCCTCAAACCAAATTTATAGTATTTTCGAGGGCTATATCCTGAGAGATTCTGTGAGATATGCACAGAAAATCTGAAATTTTTGCTTTCTCGATGCATAGAGCTTTTTCAGTATTGTTGGCGATATCCTCATCCCCTCAAACCAAATTTATAGTATTTTCGAGGGCTATATCCTGAGAGATTCTGTGTGATATGCACAGAAAATCTGAAATTTTCGATTTCTCGATGCATAGAGCTTTTTCAGTATTGTTGGCGATATCCTCATCCCCTCAAACCAAATTTATAGTATTTTCGAGGGCTATATCCTGAGAGATTCTGTGAGATATGCACAGAAAATCTGAAATTTTCATACAGAAAATCTGAAATTTTTGATTTCTCGATGCATAGAGCTTTTCAGTATTGTTGGCGATATCCTCATCCCCTCAAACCAAATTTATAGTATTTTCGAGGGCTATATCCTGAGAGATTCTGTGAGATATGCACAGAAAATCTGAATTTTTGATTTCTCGATGCATAGAGCTTTTTCAGTATTGTTGGCGATATCCTCATCCCCTCAAACCAAATTTATAGTATTTTCGAGGGCTATATCCTGAGAGATTCTGTGAGATATGCACAGAAAATCTGAATTTTTGATTTCTCGATGCATAGAGCTTTTTTCAGTATTGTTGGCGATATCCTCATCCCCTCAAACCAAATTTATAGTATTTTCGAGGGCTATATCCTGAGAGATTCTGTGAGATATGCACAGAAAATCTGAAATTTTGATTTCTCGATGCATAGAGCTTTTTCAGTATTGTTGGCGATATCCTCATCCCCTCAAACCAAATTTATAGTATTTTCGAGGGCTATATCCTGAGAGATTCTGTGAGATATGCACAGAAAATCTGAATTTTGATTTCTCGATGCATAGAGCTTTTTCAGTATTGTTGGCGATATCCTCATCCCCTCAAACCAAATTTATAGTATTTTCGAGGGCTATATCCTGAGAGATTCTGTGAGATATGCACAGAAAATCTGAAATTTTTGATTTCTCGATGCATAGAGCTTTTTCAGTATTGTTGGCGATATCCTCATCCCCTCAAACCAAATTTATAGTATTTTCGAGGGCTATATCCTGAGAGATTCTGTGAGATATGCACAGAAAATCTGAAATTTTTCATACAGAAAATCTGAATTTTTGATTTCTCGATGCATAGAGCTTTTTCAGTATTGTTGGCGATATCCTCATCCCTCAAACCAAATTTATAGTATTTTCGAGGGCTATATCCTGAGAGATTCTGTGAGATATGCACAGAAAATCTGAAATTTTCGATTTCTCGATGCATAGAGCTTTTTCAGTATTGTTGGCGATATCCTCATCCCCTCAAACCAAATTTATAGTATTTTCGAGGGCTATATCCTGAGAGATTCTGTGAGATATGCACAGAAAATCTGAAATTTTTGATTTCTCGATGCATAGAGCTTTTTCAGTATTGTTGGCGATATCCTCATCCCCTCAAACCAAATTTATAGTATTTTCGAGGGCTATATCCTGAGAGATTCTGTGAGATATGCACAGAAAATCTGAATTTTTGATTTCTCGATGCATAGAGCTTTTTCAGTATTGTTGGCGATATCCTCATCCCCTCAAACCAAATTTATAGTATTTTCGAGGGCTATATCCTGAGAGATTCTGTGAGATATGCACAGAAAATCTGAAATTTTTGATTTCTCGATGCATAGAGCTTTTTCAGTATTGTTGGCGATATCCTCATCCCCTCAAACCAAATTTATAGTATTTTCGAGGGCTATATCCTGAGAGATTCTGTGAGATATGCACAGAAAATCTGAAATTTTGATTTCTCGATGCATAGAGCTTTTTCAGTATTGTTGGCGATATCCTCATCCCCTCAAACCAAATTTATAGTATTTTCGAGGGCTATATCCTGAGAGATTCTGTGAGATATGCACAGAAAATCTGAAATTTTGATTTCTCGATGCATAGAGCTTTTTCAGTATTGTTGGCGAAGTCCTCATCCCCTCAAACCAAGTTTATAGTATTTTCGAGGGCTATATCCTGAGAGATTCTGTGAGATATGCACAGAAAATCTGAAATTTTTGATTTCTCGATGCATAGAGCTTTTTCAGTATTGTTGGCGATATCCTCATCCCCTCAAACCAAATTTATAGTATTTTCGAGGGCTATATCCTGAGAGATTCTGTGAGATATGCACAGAAAATCTGAAATTTTTGATTTCTCGATGCATAGAGCTTTTTCAGTATTGTTGGCGATATCCTCATCCCCTCAAACCAAATTTATAGTATTTTCGAGGGCTATATCCTGAGAGATTCTGTGAGATATGCACAGAAAATCTGAAATTTTTGATTTCTCGATGCATAGAGCTTTTTCAGTATTGTTGGCGATATCCTCATCCCCTCAAACCAAATTTATAGTATTTTCGAGGGCTATATCCTGAGAGATTCTGTGAGATATGCACAGAAAATCTGAAATTTTTGATTTCTCGATGCATAGAGCTTTTTCAGTATTGTTGGCGATATCCTCATCCCTCAAACCAAATTTATAGTATTTTCGAGGGCTATATCCTGAGAGATTCTGTGAGATATGCACAGAAAATGTGAAATTTTTGATTTCTCGCTGCATAGAGCTTTGTTTCAGTATTGTTGGCGATATCCTCACCCCCTCAAACGAAAGTTATAGTATCTTCGTGGGCCATATCCTGTGGGATTCTGTGAGATATGCACAGAAAATCTGAAATTTTGATTTCTCGATGCATAGAGCTTTTTCAGTATTGTTGGCGATATCCTCACCCCCTCAATCCAAATTTATAGTTTTTTCGAGGGCTATCTCCTGAGAGATTCTGTCAGATATGCACAGAAAATGTGAAATTTTTGATTTCTCGATGCATAGAGCTTTTTTCAGGATTGTTGGCGATATCCTCATCCCCTCAAACCAAATTTATAGTATTTTCGAGGCTATATCCTGAGAGATTCTGTGAGATATGCACAGAAAATCTGAATTTTCATACAGAAAATCTGAATTTTTGATTTCTCGATGCATAGAGCTTTTTCAGTATTGTTGGCGATATCCTCATCCCCTCAAACCAAATTTATAGTATTTTCGAGGGCTATATCCTGAGAGATTCTGTGAGATATGCACAGAAAATCTGAAATTTTTGATTTCTCGATGCATAGAGCTTTTTCAGTATTGTTGGCGATATCCTCATCCCCTCAAACCAAATTTATAGTATTTTCGAGGCTATATCCTGAGAGATTCTGTGAGATATGCACAGAAAATCTGAAATTTTTGATTTCTCGATGCATAGAGCTTTTTCAGTATTGTTGGCGATATCCTCATCCCCTCAAACCAAATTTATAGTATTTTCGAGGGCTATATCCTGAGAGATTCTGTGAGATATGCACAGAAAATCTGAAATTTTGATTTCTCGATGCATAGAGCTTTTTCAGTATTGTTGGCGATATCCTCATCCCCTCAAACCAAATTTATAGTATTTTCGAGGGCTATATCCTGAGAGATTCTGTGAGATATGCACAGAAAATCTGAAATTTTCGATTTCTCGATGCATAGAGCTTTTTCAGTATTGTTGGCGATATCCTCATCCCCTCAAACCAAATTTATAGTATTTTCGAGGGCTATATCCTGAGAGATTCTGTGAGATATGCACAGAAAATCTGAAATTTTCGATTTCTCGATGCATAGAGCTTTTTCAGTATTGTTGGCGATATCCTCATCCCCTCAAACCAAATTTATAGTATTTTCGAGGGCTATATCCTGAGAGATTCTGTGAGATATGCACAGAAAATCTGAATTTTTGATTTCTCGATGCATAGAGCTTTTTCAGTATTGTTGGCGATATCCTCATCCCCTCAAAACAATTTTATAGTATTTTGGAGGGCTATATCCTGAGAGATTGTGTGAGAAATGCACAGAAAATCTGAATTTTGATTTCTCGATGCATAGAGCTTTTTCAGTATTGTTGGCGATACCCTCATCCCCTCAAACCAAATTTATAGTAGTTTCGAGGGCTATATCCTGAGAGATTCTGTGAGATATGCACAGAAAATCTGAAATTTTCGATTTCTCGATGCATAGAGCTTTTTTTCAGTATTGTTGGCGATATCCTCATCCCCTCAAACGAAATTTATAACAGTATTTTCGAGGGCTATATCCTGAGAGATTCTGTGAGATATGCAGAAAATCTGAAATTTTCATACAGAAAATCTGAATTTTTGATTTCTCGATGCATAGAGCTTTTTCAGTATTGTTGGCGATATCCTCATCCCCTCAAAAAGCCAAATTTATAGTATTTTCGAGGGCTATATCCTGAGAGATTCTGTGAGATATGCAGAGAAAATCTGAAATTTTCATACAGAAAATCTGAATTTTTGATTTCTCGATGCATAGAGCTTTTTCAGTATTGTTGGCGATATCCTCATCCCCTCAAACCAAATTTATAGTATTTTCGAGGGCTATATCCTGAGAGATTCTGTGAGATATGCACAGAAAATCTGAATTTTTGATTTCTCGATGCATAGAGCTTTGTTCAGTATTGTTGGCGATATCCTCATCCCCTCAAACCAAATTTATAGTATTTTCGAGGGCTATATCCTGAGAGATTCTGTGAGATATGCACAGAAAATCTGAAATTTTCGATTTCTCGATGCATAGAGCTTTTTTCAGTATTGTTGGCGATATCCTCATCCCCTCAAACCAAATTTATAGTATTTTCGAGGGCTATATCCTGAGAGATTCTGTGAGATATGCACAGAAAATCTGAAATTTTCGATTTCTCGATGCATAGAGCTTTTTTCAGTATTGTTGGCGATATCCTCATCCCCTCAAACCAAATTTATAGTATTTTCGAGGTCTATATCCTGAGAGATTCTGTGAGATATGCACAGAAAATCTGAAATTTTCGATTTCTCGATGCATAGAGCTTTTTTCAGTTTTGCTGGCGATATCCTCATCCCCTCAAACCAAATTTATAGTATTTTCGAGGGCTATATCCTGAGAGATTCTGTGAAATATGCACAGAAAATCTGGAATTTTTGATTTCTCGATGCATAGAGCTTTTTTCAGTATTGCTGGCGATATCCTCATCCCCTCAAACCAAATTTATAGTATTTTCGAGGGCTATATCCTGAGAGATTCTGTGAAATATGCACAGAAAATCTGGAATTTTTGATTTCTCGATGCATAGAGCTTTTTTCAGTATTGTTGGCGATATCCTCATCTCCTCAAACCAAATTTATAGTATTTTCGAGGGCTATATCCTGAGAGATTCTGTGAGATATGCACAGAAAATCTGAAATTTGATTTCTCGATGCATGGAGCTTTGTTCAGTATTGCTGGGGATATGCTCATCCCGTCAAATCAAATTTATAGTATTTTCGAGGGCTATATCCTGAGAGATTCTGTGAGATATGCACAGAAAATCTGAAATTTTTGATTTCTCGATGCATAGAGCTTTTTTCAGTATTGTTGGCGATATCCTCATCTCCTCAAACCAAATTTATAGTATTTTCGAGGGCTATATCCTGAGAGATTCTGTGAGATATGCACAGAAAATCTGAAATTTTTCATACAGAAAATCTGAAATTTTTGATTTCTCGATGCATAGAGCTTTTTTCAGTATTGCTGGCGATATCCTCATCCCCTCAAACCAAATTTATAGTATTTTCGAGGGCTATATCCTGAGAGATTCTGTGAGATATGCACAGAAAATCTGAAATTTTGATTTCTCGATGCATAGAGCTTTTTCAGTATTGTTGGCGATATCCTCATCCCCTCAAACCAAATATATAGTATTTTCGAGGGCTATATCCTGAGAGATTCTGTGAGATATGCACAGAAAATCTGAAATTTTCGATTTCTCGATGCATAGAGCTTTTTCAGTATTGTTGGCGATATCCTCATCCCCTCAAACCAAATTTATAGTATTTTCGAGGGCTATATCCTGAGAGATTCTGTGAAATATGCACAGAAAATCTGGAATTTTTGATTTCTCGATGCATAGAGCTTTTTTCAGCATTGTTGGCGATATCCTCATCCCCTCAAACCAAATTTATAGTATTTTCGAGGGCTATATCTGAGAGATTCTGTGAGATATGCACAGAAAATCTGAAATTTTTGATTTCTCGATGCATAGAGCTTTTTCAGTATTGTTGGCGATATCCTCATCCTCAAACCAAATTTATAGTATTTTCGAGGGCTATATCCTGAGAGATTCTGTGAGATATGCACAGAAAATCTGAAATTTTTGATTTCTCGATGCATAGAGCTTTTTCAGTATTGTTGGCGATATCCTCATCCCCTCAAACCAAATTTATAGTATTTTCGAGGGCTATATCCTGAGAGATTCTGTGAGATATGCACAGAAAATCTGAATTTTTGATTTCTCGATGCATAGAGCTTTTTCAGTATTGTTGGCGATATCCTCATCCCCTCAAACCAAATTTATAGTATTTTCGAGGGCTATATCCTGAGAGATTCTGTGAGATATGCACAGAAAATCTGAATTTTTGATTTCTCGATGCATAGAGCTTTTTCCAGTATTGTTGGCGATATCCTCATCCCCTCAAACCAAATTTATAGTATTTTCGAGGGCTATATCCTGAGAGATTCTGTAGAGATATGCACAGAAAATCTGAATTTTTTGATTTCTCGATGCATAGAGCTTTTTTCAGTATTGTTGGCGATATCCTCATCCCCTCAAACCAAATTTATAGTATTTTCGAGGGCTATATCCTGAGAGATTCTGTGAGATATGCACAGAAAATCTGGAATTTTTGATTTCTCGATGCATAGAGCTTTTTTCAGTATTGTTGGCGATATCCTCATCCCCTCAAACCAAATTTATAGTATTTTCGAGGGCTATATCCTGAGAGATTCTGTGAGATATGCACAGAAAATCTGAAATTTTTGATTTCTCGATGCATAGAGCTTTTTTCAGTATTGTTGGCGATATCTTCATCCCCTCAAACCAAATTTATAGTATTTTCGAGGGCTATATCCTGAGAGATTCTGTGAGATATGCACAGAAAATCTGAATTTTTTGATTTCTCGATGCATAGAGCTTTTTTCAGTATTGTTGGCGATATCCTCATCCCCTCAAACCAAATTTATAGTATTTTCGAGGGCTATATCCTGAGAGATTCTGTGAGATATGCACAGAAAATCTGAATTTTTTGATTTCTCGATGCATAGAGCTTTTTTCAGTATTAATGGCGATATCCTCATCCCCTCAAACCAAATTTATAGTATTTTCGAGGGCTATATCCTGAGAGATTCTGTGAGATATGCACAGAAAATCTGAATTTTTTGATTTCTCGATGCATAGAGCTTTTTCAGTATTGTTGTCGATATTCTCATCCCTTCAAACCAAATATCTAGTATTTTCGAGGGCTATATCATGAGAGATTCTGTGAGATATGCCCAGAATATATGAAATTTTCGATTTCTCGATGCATAGAGCTTTTTCAGTATTGTTGGCGATATCCTCATCCCTCAAACCAAATTTATAGTATTTTCGAGGGCTATATCCTGAGAGATTCTGTGAGATATGCACAGAAAATCTGAAATTTTGATTTCTCGATGCATAGAGCTTTTTCAGTATTGTTGGCGATATCCTCATCCCCTCAACCCAAGTTTATAGTATTTTCGAGGGCTATATCCTGAGAGATTCTGTGAGATATGCACAGAAAATCTGAATTTTGATTTCTCGATGCATAGAGCTTTTTCAGTATTGTTGGCGATATCCTCATCCCCTCAAACCAAATTTATAGTATTTTCGAGGGCTATATCCTGAGAGATTCTGTGAGATATGCACAGAAAATCTGAAATTTTGATTTCTCGATGCATAGAGCTTTTTCAGTATTGTTGGCGATATCTTCATCCCCTCAAACCAAATTTATAGTATTTTCGAGGGCTATATCCTGAGAGATTCTGTGAGATATGCACAGAAAATCTGAATTTTTGATTTCTCGATGCATAGAGCTTTTTCAGTATTGTTGGCGATATCCTCATCCCCTCAAACCAAATTTATAGTATTTTCGAGGGCTATATCCTGAGAGATTCTGTGAGATATGCACAGAAAATCTGAATTTTTGATTTCTCGATGCATAGAGCTTTTTCAGTATTAATGGCGATATCCTCATCCCCTCAAACCAAATTTATAGTATTTTCGAGGGCTATATCCTGAGAGATTCTGTGAGATATGCACAGAAAATCTGAATTTTTGATTTCTCGATGCATAGAGCTTTTTCAGTATTGTTGGCGATATCCTCATCCCCTCAAACCAAATTTATAGTATTTTCGAGGGCTATATCCTGAGAGATTCTGTGAGATATGCACAGAAAATCTGAATTTTGATTTCTCGATGCATAGAGCTTTTTCAGTATTGTTGGCGATATCCTCATCCCCTCAACCCAAGTTTATAGTATTTTCGAGGGCTATATCCTGAGAGATTCTGTGAGATATGCACAGAAAATCTGAATTTTTGATTTCTCGATGCATAGAGCTTTTTCAGTATTGTTGGCGATATCCTCATCCCCTCAAACCAAATTTATAGTATTTTCGAGGGCTATATCCTGAGAGATTCTGTGAGATATGCACAGAAAATCTGAAATTTTGATTTCTCGATGCATAGAGCTTTTTCAGTATTGTTGGCGATATCTTCATCCCCTCAAACCAAATTTATAGTATTTTCGAGGGCTATATCCTGAGAGATTCTGTGAGATATGCACAGAAAATCTGAATTTTTTGATTTCTCGATGCATAGAGCTTTTTTCAGTATTAATGGCGATATCCTCATCCCCTCAAACCAAATTTATAGTATTTTCGAGGGCTATATCCTGAGAGATTCTGTGAGATATGCACAGAAAATCTGAAATTTTCGATTTCTCGATGCATAGAGCTTTTTTCAGTATTAATGGCGATATCCTCATCCCCTCAAACCAAATTTATAGTATTTTCGAGGGCTATAGCTCCGTTTACACCACCACAATGAAGAAAACCCTGAGAAATTCTGTGTGATATGCGCAGAAAATTCGAAATTCCACCAAGTTTTGTGTAAGTAATTTTTACCTTCTAGACCTTCGCGTCCATATGAATTTTTTCACAGGCAAATATTTCAGTGCTCCCATGCTTACTTCCGCATAAAAACATATACAGTCAAAGAGGGTCTTCATGACACATCCTGAGATATCTAATTATTGGTTTTCATGTCAACTGTTGTATATTACTTGAGTAGATTATGAAGTGTTTTTCTCAAGCAACTTCTCCAACACGCGAGGCTTTTGCATTGCGATTGAAGTATCTTAATTCAAGGCTACCTTCGCTTATGTCGGCGAACTGAAGCGAGCAATAGCTTTCAATCCCCGCATGATTTCAACACAACGTTCCTTCAATTTTGTCAGAAGCTTCGGCGAACAAGACCCTTTGTTCATTAAGCCAGAAGATTACTGCCTATGATTGAAGGAAAGGGCCGGCGAAGCCGGCCCCTCGTTTGGCGAAGCCAAACGACCTGCGGCATCGGCCGGCGTCAGCCGGCCGGCGCCGCTGGTCGTTTAGAATAACCAGGTCGCACTCATCCGCCCATTCTTCGACGTCATTTCCTCAAGCATCAGAATCGAGCGACGAGCAGAACGTGTGCGCATTGAAGTCACCCGCAAAGACAATTAAGGGAGACAGAGAGCAGTCTCACAGCTGCTTGAGAAGGGGTTTAGGGTTGTAGGAGGATGGGCAGGAGGTAGTTGAGGGAATGTATATATTGAAAAGAGATAGGGGTGTTTTTAAAGGTAGATGGATGGGGACGCACTCGAGAGTGCCATCCACTGGAGTGTTTGGAATTATGTGAGAGAGAAGGGAGGATAGAACAAAAGTAGACACTCCGCCTACTTGAGATGATCTAGGAGTGTGATATGCAGTATAGCCCGGGATGTTTGGATGTCGAGAGGTAGCAGAGGGAGAGAGTTTGGCTTCCTGAACCATGATAACATCTGGATGGTGACTACGAGCAAAGAGAGAGAGCTCAGACAGTTTGCCACGAAGGCCATTGAGATTTATATGTACAATAGAGAGGGGCGATTGAAGGTAGAGGAACAGAAGAGATGCACCCACCTCTGGCATCCAAAGCATTGGACGCTTTTCCCATTCCAGGTGACATTCTTGCTGCAGGTGGCACATACATAGATACTTCTGAGCGGGTCCAGGATTCCTCTCCACGCCAGCCCTTTGTGGAAGAATCCTTAGGAGAGCTGAGGCCAGTCAGCATCTCTCCCATAGCAGAAACCCTCTTCGTGGAGGGGAACGATCGCATCGCAGTGGCTGCTATGGTTAGCGCAGGGTATTCCAGTCTTAGCGACTGGACCCAACAAGTGTATTGTTGAATCCACCGCTTCAGCGCAGAAACGCTTCCACAATGCGGACTGTGCAGTTCCTTTAGGGCAGAATTTAGCCTTGTACTTGATGATTTTCGTTGCAGAGTGCAGCTGACCGATCCCCGGGTGTCTTCTCAATACACGCGGCTCAGATATTGGATAACAACGATGTTTGTGTTTTCTGTTCGCTTCTAGACACCTGTGCTCACCTTATACATTTAGTTTTCGTTTAGGATATCGTGAACGCAGCTGGACCATCGCCAGGTGCGTATCGCATGTCCTTTCACATATAATTATTCTTTACGTTTAAAACATCTGTTAAGTCCCCGTTTCTGATGCTCGAATGCGTCAACTTGTGGTGCAGTGCAGAAGTGATCCTGAGCTTGTCGAGAATTTGCTTTACGAGCCTCAGTAAGTATGAAATCGTATGTTTTCGAGCCCTCCAAGAGCTTCAATACGTTTTTTTTTTGAAAGCCTGCACCCTTGTCTTTGTAGCTGACCCAGCGGAGGATAAAAATCCTAGCTTCGCTCAAGAGGCGGGTGGTTTTAGACGGTAATAGTGATCAGACACTCTTCGAGGGCTACAGAATCAGCATGACGTCCGCTTCGGTAGTCAATTCATGTGCTGATTACAACCTGATATCCGTTCCCCGGCAAAAAATGTTGAACCCCACATGAGCGGAATGTCTTACCGTAATCCAAAAAAAACAGAATTCGTCGATTTTTCAACGTACTCCTTTCTTGGTTTCACCCACTTCATTGTTCTTTTGCGTCATTTTCGTTCAAAATGCTTGTGATACTCACTCTTGGCACATATACTCTTTTTTTACGTGGCAGGTAGTGGCAGGTAATCGATGAGTTTTGTTTTTTTTTAATTACGGTAAGACATGACGGTTGTAAACACCGATTTTTCCCATCTAAACCTTTTTCACCGAACTTAACCAAATTGAGACCACAGAAGATTCGAGAATAGATATCAGGTTTGTGAATCACATTTGAAGTAACTCCTCTGTGTGATTATCACCGGAGTAGTGACGACAGAATGATATTCCCTCTGGACCCTGCCGTGACTCCAGGCAGTTGATTCTCATGATAGAAGAAAGGGTTCCATGAGCGGAAATTCTTGTGCAATGTTGACTTTATTGATAGCTTGACTATGAACTTGAAAAACGAAAATCGATTTCCGGTGACATGCCATTCGAGCACCCGTTGTCTCTTTGGTAGGACACTGTATACGGTACCGCAATACTGCACGCGGTCCGAACGTGCAGTTACCCGGAATTGGGCGTGGTCGTGACTGGAGTAATTCAGAACAAACCCCTATTTTGACTATGGATGACGTTCCAGCGGCATCCCATCGCTCATGTGCGCCCGCAACATGACTTCGCGCTGGCGGCACAGTGAAAGAAACAAAGAAAAATCGTTTGAGCCGTGAAGCCGTAGTGATAGGGGCTCTCTACACACCGAGGTAAGAGTTGTCTCGTCTTTTGCGGCTCTAATTCCACTCGAGACCACTTTGCCTAAATTGAGTAGCGTGACGTCTCGAACTGCAAAAACGAGACAACTCCCTCTTTGTGTAGAGGGCTCCTATGCTAGGACTCCAGACTTCATCAAGGCTTTCATACATGATCGTAGAATTTGCATTTGTTGGAAATCGCGCCGCACGTACCAGGCAGCGCAGAAGGCAGATGGTGTTGCGCAGCTGGGTTGTGGCCATCGTGTATTCCAACCCCTGAAGAGGGGGCAGAAACGGGGGAGGAGCGAGGTTCCTGATTGGACGCAACACGGGGCTAGCGACAGCCACTCGCTGCGTCTCTCCCGCCTCTTCAGGGGCCGGATGCATTAACGCGAATCTCGTGGTTTGGGCAAGCGCGGGGCACACAGGGCAGCGACATCGGCATGCTAAGCTGCGAGGGCAGGGGCAAGGACAGTTAGGGGCGCTGCCACTTCTTCTTTGCAGCCACGTCGAGGGTTCTGTCATAGGTTGAGGAACTGGGCGACCAGTAATGGATTCGCCCATAGGTCCATTGTGGTCAGCATGGTTGGTCTCTCCTGGCAATTAAACAAATGTGCCGTATCGTGGCCGTGGCATCCACAGTCCGGACAAACATCCGATTTGCTGCTGTCATTCTTGCTGACGTAGGCCATAAGCATAGTAGAGTAACCACAGCGCAGCGATGCCAGGGTGCATGTGGCCCACCTTCCGAGTTGAGACTCGGATGTGCAGACCCGGGGCGGCACCATCCCCAGGATGGGATTTACCGCCGCCTTTTCCAGATGACACCGTACGAACTGTTTGTGCTCCTCGCGCAACAGACGGAGTCGTTCTTGCTGTGAATCGTGCCATCTTTGCAGATTGACTTGACTTGGAGCATCAGCGAATGGCTTTCTGATGCGTCTCTCCCTGACGGGGTTCAGCACTCTCCATGAGGGGTGGTTGGGTTGCTTTATGATATTGATGAAAAATTGTTGGGCCTGGAGCTGACAGTGCTCTTTTACTGTTAGTAATCGTGTCTCCGCATACAAGTGCTCCACTGGGGAACTTCTTGCACATCCGGTAGCTATACGAAGTGTGGCATTCTGTACACGCTGCATCTTGCTCCAGGAGGTTTCTGATACCAAGTGCTGCCACATCGGTGCAGCGTACTCCAGAGCGGGCTCAATTATGGCCTTGTATGTCCTGATAATAGTTTCCTTGCTACTGCCTCGTGATGTACCGCCCAGGGCTCTGAGCACATTAAGCTTCGCTTTGACGACGGCCTGCTTCTGCTCGGTGTTCCTATGAAACTTGAGCGATGGATCGAGCACCAGACCGAGCAGTTTGGGAAAGCGAGCAGTAGGTAATCGATCTCCGTCCCACTCTACATGCGGGTGAGCGCGATCCTCTGATGGATCCGTCGTGAGTACGGATACTGACGATTTGGATGTTGAGATCTTTAGCATTTTGCGATCAAAAAAGCTTTTCAGTGTGACCAGATACTCGTTGATCTTGGAGGCGGCCACATGTATATCCCGATCCCGACATATTATTGTCATATCATCGGCATAGGCGACCACCTTGATATCCTGGAACATAACTCTAGCTCGTCTTCCCTCAGTGAATGTCGATATCCAGCGCTTTTACCACGGCGGTATTGAAGAATCCAGTAGGTTGCTTGACAAGACTCTAAGGTTCACTGTGTCGAAAGCCTTAGTGAGATCCTAGGCGACAGCTACAGTTCTCTGTGGCTTCTTGGCGTTGAACCCATCAATAGCAAAGCTAGTAATTTCCAGCAAAGCTCAGAGGGGGGGGGGCACTGCCCCTGACTGCCTCGACTAAGAAGCTGGGGCAGCGGCTGCCCCGGCTGGGACAAGAATGTGGCAACGCTGCAAGAATAGACTTTTTAATATTTCCCAGACATTATTTTTATATTATCTCTTCTTGTTATCAGTCATATGCTCAAAGGTCTCGCTTACAGTAGAAATGATTCCTTTTTTGATAACTCCTCTTCATATGTATCTCTTCATTTATCCTACTTTTGAGGACTTTTGACGTTTTCATTGAATAAATTCCATAATACTGATCTCATCTATGTACATTCTGCATAATGCTTCCATAATTCTTGCGCAATCAATTCATGTGCTACGGGTTCAGTAAAATGAGGAACTTTTAAAAAAGGCTTCAGAAAAATTTGTTCAAGTTGTATATTTTTTCTTGGGAGGAGTGAATCTCGACACACGTACAGTCGAATGTATGGGGAAACCCTCCGTATTTACAGCGAATTTCGTTATTCTTTTTGTCCAAATTCGTCCGGCGAAATCTTAGAATTCTGAAAGATGTAGCGAGTTCGGTGTTTTATGTGTTGGTTTAAAAAATCTTTAGGCGAGAATATATGTTCGCGGCCAATCCTTCAATTGAATAGAGGGCATTTTTTGAAAATCTCTTGAAAAACGTGATCGCCAGAACTGCCGTTGTTTGTACATTTATATTACATATTGATTGATTTTTTTCTAGTAATTTATGATTTTTGTAAAAAAAAACAGTTACGTGACGAATACCCTTGGCTTGATCACGAGTGTTACTCATACTATGACAATTTCAGTGCGCATGTATACAATTCTGCTCCACATGTTACCTACCGTAACCTACAGTAAACCTCAGAATCTTGACAAAAGGACTCCAGATTCGTTTTCAATACCCTAGATTACCCCTGCATACAACTTCTGAGCTAAACCCGAGAAAATTTTTTGAAACTCCAAAAAATGCCTGGTGGGTACCCTTGCCCTTTCGCGAGGCTTCGAAAATGCTCATAACTTTTTTGAACCTGCAGCTCGGGACGGGATACTGCGCGTTTTTACTATTGAGCCAGGAGAGATACTAACGATACTAGTCGTTTTGGCAGATCCGACCTACGCTTTGTATACTTACCGTGAGTAAAAATGACCTTGTCCATACCTCGTGCCGTACCCTGATCTTAGGAAGCTTTGAATTCTGCAGTTCGCCAGTAGTGAGCCTGTATATTTCGTCTGAACATCTTTATCAGCCGTTATCCTCAATTTCGAAGCCGAAACGACTCTGTTCCTTCGCGCGTGCTTGTGCGGAGCGACGGTAGAGACAGCGAGAAAATCCGTCTTCATTGGGAAATCATACATATGCTGGGAGTACCCGCGAAACAGATGGTTGCGGACACTTCAGCAGCCTGCGCTGCGTCGTATGCGCCCACGAGAAATGTGGTGATCAATCGGAGCACGCGACAGGCGCGCGGGGGGCTGAGTGGTCCGCAGCCATCTGATTCGGGGCTACACCCACCATATTTGTTGTATTACATTTGCAGATACGACGATAAATGGAAGAATTGTTACACCGATGTATTTCTTGTGGACGAAGGCAAGAAAATAGTGAAGCCGCACAATCGCCAGGGATGGGTTATTCCGGTGAAGAATATCTGTGACAAGGTACTTCTGCAGTTACCTATTCTCTGTTTCGTAGCCAAATTTACTCTGTTCCATCGCGCACTTCTGCAGAGCGAAGTGAGGGACGGCGGGAAAGTGTACGGAGAAGGAGACGCAGCATGCGCTCGCAGACGCAGCATGCGCTCGCAGACGCAAGCGATAAACGGGAATAAATTTCACTTCGAAACAGAAGATACCCACCATTACCGTCTCACGTAAATAAAAACATCCTTACATGATCTCTCAGGAATAGAAGATTTGCGGATAGGATTTCGTCTGTAGCAGAGAACTCAGGTTTTGACGTATTTTACGTTTTTTTCCTTCCGGTCACGAGAGCACACAAGAAAAGTACATAATCATCAATTCCTCTTTTTTTTCGGTAATACTGTCAAAGTCTGAGAACGGTTGATGATTCTTGAAGACAGCATACACGCTCGTAAACGTGATTGAGATAACTACAGAAATAGAATGATACCCGGCTAAAGCGACGCTTCGCGGCGCTCTGTCCGGGAACCATGAGCCGGGGGTGCGCACCGCTCCGCGGCGTTCTGCCCGGAAACCGTGTGGATTTTCTGCACAAATCAAAACTCTTACGGTCAGGAAAATACCCGGCCAAATCGCCGCTTCGCGCAAAGCGTTCAGAGAAGAGATTTTTCATACATAGAAGAATACAGCAAATAAACAGGGCTTACTGCAGCTGTGTTGATTCGCTGTATTCATCTATGTATGAAAAATATTGTGATCAATTATTTGTGAGTTTGCTGGCCGTGGGTGGGGTTGAATGTCTTCGATAATAATTTTTTTGCCTCCTTTTTCGAAAGCTTCATGGTTTGTATCGTGCATTCTGAGATTCATAATTTATAACCATATCTATTAGGCAGTTCACAAGCCGAAAAAATTTGAAAAGAAAGGACACAGCATAAAAAATCCACCCTCAAAACGAGTCCAACACTGCCTTTGGACGCTCAACTATTACAAATAATTGATGAAAAGTTTTTTTTGGAGAAAACACTGATTATAGAAATGCGGGAGGGGAATTATATATACTCTGTTTATCTTTAATTGCACAAAAAACGGTCCGCCAATAGTCCTCTAATGGGCCGGCTAGTACCGTAGTTTACGTCCACGACGCGTTCTCGGCAGGCCCGGGTGTGCCCAGTGGCAGGGTGGGTGGCCGAGTGACGGCATTGATGAATCGATCGCTCAGCACACCCCTGTGCACACCCGGGTCTGCCGAGAGCGCGTCGTGGACGTAAACTACGGTACTAGCCGGCCCATTAGAGGACTATTGGCGGACCGTTTTTTTGTGCAATTAAAGATAAACAGAGTATAGATGAATTAGGCGAATAAATTCCTCTTAATTTCCTAAAGTGAAACAAAGAATTAATTTAAAAATTGAATTCTTTAAAGAAATAGAAGATCTTCCGCGATGCGAATCTCCATCTAGGTTGTCGAGAATCAAGGTAAGCTACCTGAAAGAGCAGAACTAATTTAAAAAAAACTGAAACAATGGGGAACATAGAGGATTTTGAACGAGGCCAAATGAAGCGGTCGCCGCGACCGCTCGCGTGCAGTGCACAGCGACCAGGGATGTGCGTAATTACGACTAACGACTTATGAATTTAACGACTAACTGGCTTTTTGGGTGTTACGACTAACGACTAACGAAAATAAAAATATTTTCGTAAGCAATACCAAAATTCGTTAGAAAGTCAATAGTCATTCAAATCGCGCTCCAATCCAAGGGATACACCTGGATTGATACATATTGCCCTGTTGGTTGTTCTAGTTGAATGGTTCAAGATAACCGTATCATCCAGTAGATATTATTTCTACTGACACTGCTTCACAGTTTTGCAACCCCCCCCCCCACTTTAAAACCCTAACCAAATGTTGCGCAAGGTTAGGCGCAGCATTTACATATGTGACTGTGTCGATGGCGCTATTTTATGGTAGGCTCACTGAACCGGTTCTAGCACTGACCAACTCCAGCGGAGATTCTTGCACAGGGCACTATCAGAGTTGATAATATGGAGCGGTGCCTGCAGGCCACAACGACGGGAACAGTATCCGATGATTGGATTGTAAAGGATGCCGTCCTTCGATTTTCAGTCATGAATTCGAGATAGGGGGTTTCTATAAGGTGGTGCTGGGACCTCTCAGGGGTGAAATTTTCACTGCTAATTTCTTACGACCTTTTCCCATTATGGGAACAAGCTCTAAACCACGTAAGCGCTCGGCTCGCGACGCTGAGCAAAGAACACTTAGTGCAAAGTCGGTGTGATTGTCCGTGTTGTCACCTTCGGGTAGATCTCAAATAGCATCAGATAGCGCAGAATGGCAAATTTCGCATTGGAAAAAAAAACTGAGTTCTAGATTTTCTCGGTTTTCCATTTTGTTTCTTTTGTTACCGAAAAAAATGACAAAAATCGATAAACACACACTCCCGAGGATTAGGTTTCGTGCAGCGATTTCCGAGTGGTTAATTAGATATTTTTATTTATGTATATGTAGGCTTGCAGTGTGAACTAGGTTCTCTAACAAGGAATGTTTTGTGTCTTCAATGGCCATGAAAGCTTCGGAAAACATACATCTCTTCTTGACTTCCTTTTTTCTATTCATAAGGTGCCTCAGCTGTGCTTGTTTTCGAAGCCTAGATTTATAACGACTAACGAGGGTTTAGGCCGGTTGAGCGACTAACGACTAAAAAATTTCAAATTTTCCATTACGCACATCCCTGACAGCGACGCGATCTGGCAGTGTCAGTCGCCCAATCGCGCGATTGGGCGCCTGATTGTGCGACGCGACCAGATCGATACACAGGGTTTTCATTCGCTCGCGTCGCACAGCGATCGAACTCTGAAAGGGGCCTAAGAAGTTGGCCCCGACCCTGTATCTGCCCGCCCCTGTATTTGCGTCCTCCACCAAAACAGGGGTGCTGGGCAGGGTCAGGCGTGGCAATGAGATTGGTCGGTGGAGAGTGCGTGCAGCCTTCCTCCCTGCGAGTGGCTCGTCACTGCGCGTTCCCCCCCCCGCAACAAGAGTTCGAATTTTTCCAATACAATCTTTACTTCCTTTTTTTCGGTTTTTTCTGAATATATGAAATTTTATCAACATTTCCCTCGTTTGATGGCTCGTTCTCGGTTCAATCAAGAGCTAGGGGTCTTGAACCCGGGCTTCAAATGAAATCTCACATTGACAGGATCTAGAAAAAAAGTTTTTTCTATAACTGACAGCACGAAGCGCGGAGGAGATTTTAGGCCTTTTTGACGCGGAAAATAACACCTTGATCGGCATCTTCTGGGCTAATATGGGGTGGCAAGTTGTTCTCCACAAAAAGTTGTACTAGAAAATGTCGCGCAGTCCCTCCCAGGAGGGTTTACCCAAAATTTTCCTCAATGGGATAGTAGCGGTTTTAGGGGTCCAAATCCCATTGAGCGAATTTTGACATCCCAGTGGCTCGTTCTCGGTTCAATGAAGAGCTAGGGGTCTCAAACTCGGGCTGTGAATAATACTGGTGGGGAGCTTCAAAATAAATCCCAATGGACAGGATCTACGAGAATTTTTTTCTATAGCTGGCAGCACGAAGCGCGGAACAGATTTTAGGCCTTTTTGACGCGAAAAATGACACCTTGATCGGCATCTTCTCGGCTAATAAGGGGTGGCAAGTTGTTCTCCACAAAAAGTTGTACTAGAAAATGTCGGGCAGTCCCTCACAGGAGGGTTTACCCAAAATTTTCCTCGATGGGATAGTAGCCATTCTTGGGGTCCAAATCCCATTGAACGAATTTTGACATCCCAGGGGCTCGTTCGCGGTTCAATGAAGAGCTAGGAGTCTCAAACTCGGGCTGTGAATAGCACTAGTAGGAAGCTTCGAAATAAATCTCACATGGACAGAATCTACAAAAGAAAGTTTTTTCCTTAGCTGGCAGCACGAAGCGCGGAAGAGATTTTAGGCCTTTTTGACGCGAAAAAATGACACTTTGATCGCCATTTTCTCGGCTAGTATGGGGTGGCAAGTTGTTCTCCACAAAAAGTTGTACTAGAAAATGTCGCGCAGTCCCTCACAGGAGGGTTTACCCAAAATTTTCCTCAATGGGATAGTAGCCATTCTTGGGGTCCAAATCCCATTGAACGAATTTTGACATCCCAGGGGCTCGTTCGCGGTTCAATGAAGAGCTAGGAGTCTCGAACTCGGGCTGTGAATAGCACTAGTAGGAAGCTTCGAAATAAATCTCACATGGACAGAATCTACAAAAAAATGTTTTTTCCTTAGCTGGCAGCACGAAGCGCGGAAGAGATTTTAGGCCTTTTTGACGCGAAAAAATGACACTTTGATCGCCATCTTCTCGGCTAGTATGGGGTGGCAAGTTGTTCTCCACAAAAAGTTGTACTAGAAAATGTCGCGCAGTCCCTCACAGGAGGGTTTACCCAAAAATTTCCTCAATGGGATAGTAGCCATTCTTGGGGTCCAAATCCCATTGAGCGAATTTTGACATCCCAGTGGCTCGTTCGCGGTTCAATGAAGAGCTAGGAGTCTCAAACTCGGGCTGTGAATAGCACTAGTAGGAAGCTTCGAAATAAATCTCACATGGACAGGATCTACAAAAGAAAGTTTCTTCTATAGCTGGCAGCACGAAGCGCGGAAGAGATTTTAGGCCTTTTTGATGCGAAAAATGACACTTTGATCGCCATCTTCTCGGCTAGTATGGGGTGACAAGTTGTTCTCCACAAAAAGTTGTACTAGAAAATGTCGCGCAGTCCATCCCAGGAGGGTCTACCCAAAATTTCCCTCAATGGAATAGTAGCCATTTTTGGGGTCCAAATCCCATTGAACGAATTTTGACATCCCAGGGGCTCGTGGTTCTCATCCAGACCTCTTGCTGAGACGGGTCTTGTGCGCCCGTCTTCTCGCCGTTTGCCAATCATGGCAGCCTCGGCATACGGTGTGCCGCGCTGGCGTGTTCGGTCACTTACCACCCCACGACGGCGCGGCAGCCTCCGTCTCGCGCGATGGGTGCTGCGTCAGAGAAAGAGAGTCAGTGCGCAGAGACGGAGTGCAGCCAGCAGCTCGGCTGCCGAACGATCCCGCCGCCAGCAGCTGGTCGACGTTACGGGTGCAAACGATTCTCCAGAGAATTTGGTGGATGATTTCGTAAGTGGTGTGACTTTCACGTGAGGAGCTGACATCAGTTGCTCTCATCGATTGGTCAACGTAGTTACCGGCAACTCACATCATTTCTCAAAAAAAAAAATCTCGAACAATTTTGAGGCTGAGCTCCACAATGTTCTGCAAAAGGTTGTCGCTTTTTGAACACCATTTCTTATTGCAAAAGAGCGAAAATAAAACTCCAAAAGTTCCAAGCGAGTGCGACTTTGACGACTTGGGACGACGACTTTGCTACAACTTTATGTAGATAGGTTGAATAGCTTTTGCTCATCTGCATTTCGTAGTTTTGATCCCAAGGGATGCTCGTGATACTCTTTGCTAGTTACGAGTTTACCGCGTTTCCTGGTAAGTATTTTAGACAAGTTCTCTACTTATAGTACGACTTGAGAAAAAATTATTTTTTCGTAACTCGAAGATTAAAATATTCGACTTGATCCATGCATTTAATCAGTGATACGGTCGTTTTGATTGAGTAAGGTGACCATATCTTATTTGAGCACTCATTCATTCCATGAACCTAAAACTTATATCGTTAATGGAAGCTAGGCCTCCGCAGTAGAAAATTAAGCACTCCGATTGTATGTAAATTAGTACTCAGGTTTATAGTAAAAATTATATAATATTAGGTACGAATTGTTTGCCTATTATCTCAAACAACTAGCAACTCTGTGGCTCTTTACTGAAAGATACTTAGAGATTTAATTGTGTGAATCTTCTTTGAATATACAGTTTTTATGCTTATTTATTTAATGAAATATATAATTAGAGGGAAAATCAAGAAAAGGGAGAATAAAATAAAAATAATGGGAACAAAAGAAAAAGAACGAGCAGGAAAGAGAGGAAAAAGAGAGAGAAACAAGAAGAGGATGAAGAAGAAAGTTGAAGGAAGAGAAGAAAAAAGCGAAAAAGATGAATATGGAGAACAACAAACCAAATCAGAAAGAAAAAGAAGGAAATATGAATAGGTTGAAGAAAAGGAGTAGTGGAAAAGAAGATGTTGAAGAAAATGAATAAGAACAGGAAAGCCAAGGGAAAATATAGAGAAAAGAAGGAAGAGAAAAGGAAAGATGAAGGAGAAGTGATTGAAGAAATTGATGACGGTGTTACAACAAAAAGTTGGGTGAAAATAAAAAAAGTCTAGTATTTAGGTGTAAATACAAACCAGTAAACATAGTAAATGGTGATCGCGTGCTACTTCACTGGATTGACACAAGATAAGAACACGAAAAACATTCGAGTTCAACCAAAGTTTCACGACACGTAACTGTCTACTTAAATCCCTCTTCTTTTCCTTAAATCTTATACAGCATTCTGCTTCCTTTCAATTCTTGTTTTTCTTTTTTTTCTGTAATCAATTTCTTCTTATTATTCTTTCTCTTCTTCTTCCTTACGTCTTTTTTTCCTTTCTTTTAACCTTCCTTTCTTACTTACTTACTTACTTTCTATCATTCTTTCTTTCGGGTGTGCTGCGTTATGCCCGAAATGGGCGGAGCGGGGCGGAGTCGGCTGTCACCAATTGCCCACGTGGCCGGTCGTAAAAGGAGGCGCGAGAAACGCAATTATAGTGTTGCACTCACTACGACAGCGTCGACCAACTAACGAGCCATTCAAGCCAAATGACGAGGAGCAAAAAGGAGAGAAATTAAAGTGTGGTGAAATAGGACAATATCAGCCGTAAAGGAGTTATTCTATTCGGTTCGTCTGTGACAGTACATAAATGACCCGTGATTAAAAAAAAATTTTTGTGAATCTCTTACAAGGGAACTACTTACTATAAATCATACTAACCATTCCAAATGAAATATGCTTTACTAGAGCCATTTTTGGACGTAAATTCCGAATAAGCCCATCGCAGCTGCCTAGACTCATTGTAAAAGAAGTTAGAGGCATTTTTTTCTCTGATTTCAGTACCTATTCTACCCTCCAAAAAGCGCAGTAGTCTTCCGAAAATCCGGGAACGGACCTCATAATCGTGTTCAGGGCCCAAAACTACCTCCCTTGACAAAGTTTGTTTTACATGTTTTGAGCAGAATCCGGAGAACAATTCCAAAACAATATAAAAATTCCATGAGGGTACCTCGCCGCGAAGCTATAAAAACGCTCATAACTTCTTGCAGAACGAGTCTAAGCAGCTGCGATGGGCATATTCGGATTAACGTCCGAAAATGGTTCTAGAAGAGTACATTTCATTCCTAATGGTTAGTATGACTTATAATAGTTTCCTTGTTAGGCATTTAGCCGATTCTGAGCATGGAATATTGGAGCACTGTCCTTCCTCTACAGTATATTAAAATTGCGCTCTGAAACTCAATGGTTTTTGGTGCAAGCCTTCCTTGTTAATGAATTCAGTTTTCCTTTTTTTTTCAATTATCGATTCATATTTGATTCACTCGAGGGTTTGGATAATGTTCTTTTTTTCACATCGAGTCTTTAGTAATTTATTCGGTTTTTCGAATTTTGGAGTCATTTGGTACAATACCGCTGTTAATTTTCAGAAACAGTTACCTTCATAGCAACCTATATAAAATTGGATCGATTGGCTTGCGTAGCTCGTTAGTTGGTCCAAGCGGCCGTAGTGAGAGCGACGCTATAGTTGCGTTCCTCGCACCTTCGTTCGCACCTCGTTTACGACCGGCCACCTGGGCAGTTGGTGACAGCCGACTCCGCCCCTGCCCGCCCATTTCGGGCATAACGCTTACCCCCCGCTTTCTTTCTTTCTATCATTTTCCCTTCTTTCTTTCTTTCTATCTATCTATCTTTCTTTCTTTCTCTCTTTCTTTCTTTCTTTCTTTCTTTCTCTCTTCCTTCCTTTCTCTCTTCCTTCCTTGATTCCTTCCTTCCTTCCATCCTTCCTTCCTTCCTTCCTTCCTTCCTTCCTTCCTTCCATCCTTCCTTCCATCATTCATTCCTAGTGTTCTTTTCTCCACTTTCATCTTTTTCTTTTCTCTTTCTGCTCTGCTACGTCTAAGTCTTTTTCTCCTTCGTCTTCTTCTTCTCTTACATCTTCTCTCCATATTGTTTTCTTCCATCACTTTTTCTTTGTCTTCACCTCTTTTTTTGCTTTCTTCGTCATTTCTCTTCAATTTTTCGTTTTTCCCCTTTTCCTACTAATATTCTTTCTCTAATGCTTCTTTTTTTGCCTTCAAATTCTTCATCATGTCTGATCCCTTTGCCTCTCTCTCTCTCTCTCTCTCTCTTTTTGCTTTCCCGTCTCAAATGTTTTCTTTTTTTGTTTTTCGACGTTTTCCTACAACTTCTGAATTTTCCCCTTTATTCCTCCGTTGTTGACTCTGGACGTTACAGTCGTTCTCAGAGCCAAATTCCGGTCCGCTTTTGCAGACAACGTCTGTTCCATTACACAATAGAATCATGATCGTGCTGGGAGAATCAGGAAGTATAAGAACAACAGAAAAAAAAGAAAGACGATGAAACGGATTAACAAAAAGAAGAAGTAGTAGAGAAAGAAGACCAGCAATAAGGAGAACGACGTAGAGGACTAGAAAAAAGGGAGAGAAAAGGAGAGGATGAGGAGTTGAAGGAAAACAAGTGGATAAAAGATGTGTAGGAAAGAGAGAAGGAGCAAAAAGAGATTTGAGAGATGAGTGAAGCAACGATGGGGTAAATATAAAGGAAAAAGGAGGGATGGAATAAAAAAGATGAGGATGAAATACGATTAAGAGGAGGGAGGACAAGAGAAGAAAGGAATAGTGAAACTAGAAGAAGTAGAAGTTGAAGAAGATGCGTAATTCAAAAAAGAACGACGACAAGAGAAAAGGAAGAAAGAGGAAGTGACAAGGAAAACAAAAAGCAAAGCAAACAGAAGTTACCAAGTCATGTTGAAGAGAAAAGAAGTGAATGACAAGGTGTAATGGAAGTTTTATTGAACTCAAATGTTCATTAGGTTCGTATCTTGTTTCAATAGTAGAATTCAATACTGTCCACTATTCTTTGTGCATGTTTAATAAAAAAAATGAGCTTCTTAAATTTGCTCAAGCTTGTCAAAGATTGCTGGTGATGCAGTTTCTTAACAAAGCTTCGAGATGGTTTGAAAATATTTTCGAATGCACATTTTAGCATTGTGACGGATACACGTCTTTCCTCTTCAAATTATTATTATCTTTGTTATTTCCAAGCATTTTTCAAAGTAAAGGCAATCTGTTTGTTATACCATTACCTTCAACATCCCGTCGTGTTCCATAATTTCCGTAAATAGCATTATGAAAAGTACAAATCAACTTCTTGTGCGGTTTTGTCCCCCGTTAAAGAAGGAAATGGAGCGGCATTGCCTACTTAATTTGCTGTGCAACGATGAAATTTTGAAAAACTGCATTCCTGACTCGAATAGATAGTTTGTAGAATAAAAAGCACACAACTGGATGCCTCAATCTTGTGTTTTAATAGGAGGAAAATATCTAGGTGGCTGTCGGCCTCCTCTGTAGATGGCCACGGTACAATCCTTCCGGCAGTATCATTGAAACCGTACCTTAAACCGCCGGATTGCAATTAAGGAAACGCATTTTTAAACCATAGTGTCTGGATAACCATGGCAGAAGAGCATTTATTTTTGAACCAGCTGAAGTTTGATGGGAAATCTGAAATAATTTCTCTGATTTCACCTCGGACAATCCCGGATAAAGTGAGATTTTCAAATGCTCAACAATTTTATTACAAAATGGGTATCGCACGATTGCTACCACGGGTCTCAATTAAAACCCAAAAAACTAGTGTTGAAAAGAGGAATATCTTTTCGGGGGGTTTTGATAGTTACCGTATTTGGGAGACCTGTCTCTTGAACAGCTTCTTTCAAAAATGATTCTTCTTTTTCCCGAAAAAACTTTCAGTTTCCTCTGTTTATCGCGACAAAACATTTTTCTCACAACCAAGTAGAGAAAACAAGACATTGACTACGATGAAATTCAAAAACAACAAAGAGCGTGTAAGCTCGAAGTTCTTCTTTATACTTACTGCTTTATTTACTATCCGTTTTGTGATTCTCTTCTAATATGTGTTTCCCTTCTAAATCCCTCCATAACTCATCACGTGTCATTTGACCACTTTACAATTCCAGCTATCGTGAGAGCCTCCCCCATGTACGGTATGACGAAATAGAGCCGCCGTCGCCCGCAGCTGGCAGCCTTCCACTCTGTCTGCGAAGAGACACGAGACGACGAGGGTGCCAGCCGCGCTCGATACGGTTTCGCAGCAGCCGCCGCTCGGTCGGGTGGTAAGTGCCCCGTAATCCCGCGCTGGCCGCGGCGACGACGACGCAACATCGATAGCGAGCAGGCTGATTGAGTGATGGGCGGAGATCATGCAGGACAACTCACTATTGGCACACACATCTAAACTCCTTTTTGAGCAAAAACACTGGGGTATCTTCGTACTGACCTAAAACATGTAAGGATCATGCAAAGTCTGAAACCTTGGAGTGGGTAATATTCCGCCCTTTGTAGACAATATTTTAGAAAACAAAAGTTTGAATGAAAGAGCATAATAGTATGTGATCTAAAAGGTTATCAACATTTAATATGTTTGAGACGCGACATAATCGAATATTCAATTGCTCAATTCAAGTCAGAAATGTTTCCAACTAAGTAATTCAAGCCCTTGAAAAAAATCGGAGAATTTCTCACATCCGTGTGAGAAATGCTCCCACCCATGGGTTTCAACCCCTTGGAAAAAATCGGAGAATTTCTCACACCCGTGCCGGGCTATCCTTGTTGAAAATGGGCGGAGGCTCTTCAGACCTCATCGAATGGAGAAATTCAAAAGATGGTTAGAACGGATTACATCGTGAATAAGCTCCTAACAACGATAAATATTCATGTCAAGATTATTTCTAACATCGGTATGGATCGACCAAAAGCTTTGGGTCTAGACTGCCCTACACAAATAACAAAGCGCCTTAATTTCGATATGTTTGCATTACAAGGATTCCCTAGTGTTTTTGCTCGAAACGGAGTTTAGATGTATGCGTCGGTAGTCAATTGCTCTGCATGATCTCCGCCGATCACCCAATCAGCCTGCTCGTTATCGATGTTGCGTCGTCGCCGCCGCGGCGAGCGCGGCACACCGTATGCCTAGGCTGCCATGATTGGCGAACGGCGAGAAGGCGGGCGCACAAGACCCGTCCCAGCAAGAGGTCTGAATTAGAACCGGGCTCGATTGAAAATCATTTCTGTATAGGTAACGACTTTTTTCGAGTTCGGCCACCTCCGCTTTAGTACTTTTTGTATCTCATCCTGATAGTGTGGGCGTAGACTTTCACGAAGAGTCCACATAGCGAAACGTGCTGTAAAGAAAGTTCCGAGGGTCTTTAGAGATCAGCACAAAGCCCACTTTATAAATAGGCAGTTCACAAGCAGTTGCTACTTTTTCTAAAAATTGTGATATTTTACCAAGTTTTGGGAATCGAATAAATCCTGAGTTCAACACAAATCAGAAGACTTTTGTTCTCATATTAATTAGCTTGTTACCAGACGCGGTTCGAAAGCCTGCTTCAGCCGAAAACACTTCACAACCACCGTGCTTCCAAGACAATTTATTTTGTTGCTCGCATTCGAGCTTATTTATGTTATCCATTTCTTTGTCCTTTTTTGAAAAAGCCAATCTATGGGGCCAGCGAACTCGGCTCAGACCAAATCGAAAAAGCTAGGAAAACTGAAATTGGAGACCCTGAATACGTCCAAAATATCGAGATTCGAAGAAGTCGAATTCTTGCATTGAAAATATCGAGGATGTGAAAAAATTTCGTGTTTGCTAAGTGTAATCACAAGAAAAACAAAATGGCTCAGGAAACACTGGAAAACCTCTTTCTCCTGTCTGCTTTTTCTGTTCTTACAAATTCTCCAGAAAATGCATCACTTGAAGGCACAGCCCAAGCTCAGGGACAAAATCTGAGGTTTCCACATAATTTTATAGTAGACCCACCCTATATAGCACCTGCCAAGTGCGAGCTCTTGATTCCCCCGAATAAGCGAGATATAGGAGGAAGCCACCCTGGGGCTCCCACATCGGGAAGCCGCTTTGGCACGCCCCTCTTACGATCTTTTGAGCTCAACAGTGGCGAGATGCGCGATACAATACCGCCCGCGACTTTGGGAAAAGCGGCGTTTTTGGCGTTTTTTTTTCGCCGCAAACCGCCGCTTTGTCATAACTTCGTTCAAAGTGGTCCTTTTGGGTCGCTAGGGGCATATTTAGAATCAGTATCGAGAGATCTTCATTTTGAGCTCACACATGTCTTACCCTGCAAACAAGGCATATAGGGTTTACAGAATCAATCTAGTGTACGTAAACTGAAGCTGGGTATCAAATTGTTGTAAATATTTGAATTCATGCCAACCGCACAGATCAAGGACGAGTTATATACAAGTACAATACACGCACTACAATACCCGCACTAAATTTCTCAAAAAAGCCGCAAAAGTCGCGAAATCGCGACTTTTCGTCATAACTTGGCTCAAAGCGCTCCAACTGAGCTCTGGAGGACATACTTCGAATCAGCATAGAGAGCTCTTTCTTTTGAGCATACACATGTCTTACGGGCAAATAAGGCATATAGGGCTTACATAATCAATCGATTTGGCGAAAGGAAAAATCAAGTAAATTGTGGTTTTTCAACGTAATGCCACGTCCAGTTCAACAGTGTAAACGATATAGACAGCAGGTAATCGAGCTGTCCGCGGCTGACCGACGTTTTCTACAAAGTTTCAGATTTTCGCATTTTCAAACCCGAATAGTTTTGCCACTTCCTGAGCCACAAACCTCCTTTTGCTCAGATTTACGGGCAGAAGCAATGCTTACCGTAGAATGTCTCTAATTCTCTCCATAATGAGAAATTCGGAGAAAATTCAGGGGTGGTAGTAATCTGGCTTAATATGCAACTTAAATCGTTGATTTGAGTTGCATCTGACCGACATCTGTGTAACAGCTTAAAAACTTTGTTTGATGCATAAGGATGCCCTAGGTAAAGTCTTGACTTCTAATGAGCAAGTCAGCTCCAAATCAGATGCATCTTTATCTCAAATTTGAAGGTGTCGCTGATTGCCAATATCAGGCTGTCGCTGATTGTGTGGTGGTGAGAGCGCACGGGACAGTGCGGCGAAAGAGAGGGCGCAGCGCTTTCATGTCGATCTTCGCTAAATGTCCTCTCGAGTACACTAAAGACTCCCGTTGAAACGATTCGGAGACCATGCCGGGAAGCATCCCGGACGGGGTGAGTCGCTCACACAGCGTGGTCGCAAAATCCAAGGTCGACGGAGTGATGCCTGCATGGGTAGCACCGTCAACAATCCTACACCAAAAGAAACGGCCCGAATCGAGAACATCATCGCAGACGCCACAGTGATTGGGGTGACCCCATCTGAAATAGACGCTCGTGAGGTCAGGAAAAGCCTCCCTTTGATCAATTTCAAAATCTTTGATGACTTTAAGGTGTATTACGGAACACTATGCTCGTCTTTATCCTTCTTACCGATTTTCACCATTTTCCGCGTATGATTCGTTGATTTTCCATAAATCTACTTACAGTAACGCGCAAATTTTTTGCAAAATGCGTTTTACGGCGTTTTTTGAGCTCACAAACAGCCGCATCGCCATGCCTTGCTTCGAAGTGGTCCGATTTCAATTTTGAAGTCATTTCTGGATTGCTTCCTCTGAGTCCTACACGATAGTGTTACAAAATAATAGATTATACTTGTACACGAGCAAATTCTCAAAAAATTCTTTAAAGATTTTTCCAATTTTTTTTTCGTTTGTTTTAGTTCGTTCGTCGTTCTAAAATTCGCCGAACGAGTTTTTTCAAATTCGTTCGTTCGAAATTTCGTCGAACGATTTTTTTTCGATTTTCGTTCGTTCGATTTTTCTTCGAATGAAATTTTTTTCGATTTTCGTTTCCTCGAACTTCTTTGGAACGATTTTTTTCCCATTTTCATTTGTTCGAGATCTGGTTCTTCGATTTTTTTTCGTTTTTTTTAAATTCGTTTTCTGCGGCTCCGCTAGCCACGGTCAGCCAACGCAAGACATTTGGAATCTTCGTGATAAGGGCTTCCCAATGGTATAATATTTGTTAAGGTTCAAACTCAAACAAAAAGGTTCTGAGTCCTTCGTTCATATCCAAAGGAGCGATTTATTGCCGGTCCCTCGCTTTGCTCTCTGCTTCCCCGCGCCCTCTTTTGAAGATGTCGAAATCTTCGCGCTGCAGTGTCTCGCATACATTTCTTAGTAAGCGAAGTACCCCGAAATTGATTGATTTCCGGCAGCCGAAGTGGACTTGGGGTACTAGCGGGAAGATGGAGTCGGTGGAAGCAGGAAGAACAAGGGGGGGGGGTAGAAGGGATTTGACAATATGGATAGTCCTTACAATTAGGTTACGAAGGACAAGAACTGGATTGGAGCGGAGTGAACCTTATGGGTGGGCTAATTGCTAAATATCGATGGCTCGAATTTAATGAAGAGAATTGTACTGTACGGGTGGTTCTCAAATCTTCTCATCAATCTGACTGCCGCGTTGCATCACAACACGTTACGGTCAATGTCATGCAATGTCACTCCACGCGATGAGTCATTAACAGTATAGTTGTACACGAACGAAATTTTCGAAAAATTTTCGAAAGATTTTTCGAAATTTTCTTCGCTCGTTTTCGTTCGAAAATTCGTCAAACAAAATTTTCTCAGATTCCACTCGTTCGAATTTTTTTCGAACGAAAATTTTTCGATTTTCTTTCGTTCGAAATTGTTTCGAACGAAATTTTTTCATTTGTTCGTTCGAAAAGATCTCGAACGAAAAATTTCGATTTTCGTTCGTTCGACATTTTTTTCGAATTTGTACAACTATAATTTACAGGCACTTATGAGCCACGTAAATGGAATCATTTAGGCTTTGATAGAATTCTATCCGAAATCCTTCTGAAATTTCGCCAATTAAATTCGAGCCCTCGATATTTAGCAATTCGACCACCCATAAGGTTCACTCCTCTCCACTCCAGTTCTTGTCCTTCGTAACCTAATTGTAAGGACTATGCATATTGTCAAATCCCTTCTACCCCCCCACTTGTTCTTCGTGCTTCCACCGACGCCATCTTCCCGCTAGTACCCCGAGTCCATTTCGGCTGCCGGAGATCAATCAATTTCGGGGTACTTCGCTTACTGAGCGATGCATGCGAGACAATGCAGCGCGAAGATTTCGACATCTTCAAAAGAGGGCGCGGGGAAGCAGAGAGCAAAGCGAGAGACCGGCAGTAAATCGCTCCTTCGGATATGAACGAAGGACTCAGAACCTTTTTGTTTGAGTTTGAACCGTAACAAATATTATACAATTGGGAAGCCCTTATCACGAAGATTCTAACTGTCTTGCGTTGGCCGACCGTGGCTAGCGGAGCCGCAGAAAACGAAGAAAATTTTGTGATAACAACAATCCGGGTTAGAAAGAATGGATCGCAAAAAATACCGACTGGTTTTCTGAACTACATATTTATCGTGAGCTGCGAGGAACTGCAAAGGCTACCAGCAGTAACTCCTGGCCTCCTTGATGAGCTGCAGTCAAACGTCACTCATTGGATATCGCTAGGAACCACTTTTTGCAATCTGAATTTTCTCCGAGTTTCTCATTATGGAGAGAATTAGAGACATTCGACGGGAATCATTGCTACTGCCCATAAATCTAAGCAAAAGGAGGTTTGTTGCTCAGGAAATGGCAAACATATTCGGGTTTAAAAATGCGAAAATCTGAAACTTCGTACAATAGGTCGGTCAGTCGCTAAATTGTTTTTTTTAATTCAATGCTAAATTGGGCCGCACGATAAATTAACGTCGCTCACACTCCCTGTTCCTCGCTATGAC
The DNA here is from genome assembly GCA_029168955.1 of Aplectana chamaeleonis. Lineage (NCBI taxonomy): Eukaryota > Metazoa > Nematoda > Chromadorea > Rhabditida > Cosmocercidae > Aplectana > Aplectana chamaeleonis. The sequence goes on along the minus strand of JAPDOI010000037.1, from coordinate 396,670 downwards.
GAATCGATAAGTGAGGTGACAAGTTGGCTTGATCCTATTCTTCTGCTCTTCTTCTCTGCGCTGTGTAGCTCTGCAGCTCTGCCCCTGCATGTTGATCGAATCCACACCGCGGGTGTGACTAAGGAGCAGTTCGGCTAGCACACGCGAAGCGCGACGGAAAAACGCTGTGCGCGCTCATCGTCCTTGGGGCGCGTTAACCGAGAACCTTCGAAAAAAGTAGTCGTTGTCCCATTGTAGCCGTCCCCCTACATCATTTTTTGCATTTTATTAATGTTTTTTTGGTTCATAATGTGCTTTTCTTTGAATACTTCTCATACCATCGTTTTGATGGAATTCGCACATTTCATACAAGTTTTATTATAGTTCTTTTTCTCTGCTTCTTGGAGCGGAATGGGAGGTGATGATATTGATTCCGACGTCTGACACATCAACCTACATGAACAAAATGCAAAATACGATAAAGGGAACGGCTAAAATGGAACAACAACAACTTTTTTGAGTGCTCTCGGTTAGCGCGCCCCAAGGACGATGAGCGCGCACAGCGTTCTACGGTCGCGCGCGTCGTGTTAACCAGCCGAACTGCTCCTTAGCCACACCCGCGGTGTGGATTCGATCCACATGCCCTCTGCCCCTGTCTCCACACTGGGGGGGGATGAGAATAGAAACTCGACGAGTGAGGGGCGTTGGGAATCGTCCGTTCAGTGGCGTTTGGGAACGAGAAACAGAAAAGGAAAGGGTGCGTGTTCTCTCGACGTAACACTGCCTCAGTGCACTGACTGGCTATAGCTTGTCCCGACAACTCGAAAACCGAAGTTTGATATGGGGCTGATAGTAATCTAGAAGTGAATATGGCAGCTTCTTATGATAGAAGTTTGATTCTTGCATTGCGTGGAACGCTGAGATCTGAGCAAGTTTTCAAAAACCTGTATTTTGAGAAGCATTGTTGCAAAAGAGAAAAATTCCTGCAGGTATTGCCGAAATATACTGGCCTGAAAATGAGCAATAGCCACGAAAAAAGTCGAGAACGGACAGTCTGAACAATCGATCAAGATTGACCTAAACGTGTTCCCAGAAACAAACAATCAGTTTAAAACAGGGGCCAGAGAAACTTTAAATTTTGGGCGCGATACCACCTGTTTTACTGCACCGCTGTGCCGTACCGGGTTCCAAAAGCAGGAAATTTTATATCTGGGATGAGGGCGGTTTCAGTCGAGAAATGGATAAGGCGTTGCCAGAAGCTCTTACACATTGAAAAGATTTGGGGATCGTTTTCAGCCAAAGTCACCGGAGTGCCGCTAAGCGGGAAATGCCTCCAGACCTGTTGTTTCTGTTTTAAGGGAGTCTGTCCTGAGCGCAGTTGAAATCCCTTACCTTTTGCCCCCGAGCTGGAGGCGATGAGGGTGTAGCCGCAGCGGCAGAACGGCTAAAAAGCGCTGTCAGTTCTTAGGGTTGTGAAAACTCGAGTTTTCCGGATGGGGCGGCCGCAGTGTTCTTCCGAAGAAGGATCAGAAAGTAAAGTTGTAGGCTGAGTCTCAGGTCGATTGTTCCTGTTTGAGCTGAGAAAGTGAAGTCAGTGGTCTGGGACGTTTTCAAAGCCAAATTCACCGAGGTGGCGCTAGGCGGGAATGCCTTCAGACAGGTTGTTTCTGTTTTGGAAGAGTCTACACTTAATTGAGATCGCGGGCAATTAGAGCCCGAGCGAAGGACGATGACTGTGTCTGCAGGGGTGAGGAAACGGCTGAAAAACATTAATTTTAAATTTCAACACCTCCCTAAATTAGTCTTACATACTTCTATATGACTCGTCCTTGACCTTTACGGCTGATATGGAGTCAAGTATTAGCACCAGTTTGATATCCAGCTTCAGTTTTCGTACACTCGATTGATTCTGTTAACCCTAGATGCCTTGTTTGCAGGGTAAGACACGTGTGAGCTCAAAATGAAGAGCTCTCGATACTGATTCTAAGTATGCTCCTAGCAACCCAAACGGACCACTTTGAACGAAGTTATGACAAAGCGGCGGTTTGCGGCGGAAAAAAACGCCGGAAACGCCGTTTTTCCCAAAGTCGCGGGCGGTATTGTAGTTGCCGATCAATAACCCCGTTCTTCCATTCATTCTCAGCCTGTCTCTTTATCCAGGTCAGTTCGCATACACCGGTTGCAAATGGCAGAAGTTACAAGCCTCGGACAACGCGTCCACCCTGCTTCCGTAGCTCAATGTTTGAAGGGCTATAACTCCGTTTCTAAGGGGTAATGTACGATTCCAGAGACATCATTGGAATCAGCGTGGAACCGTCTCCAAGATAGGCAGGGAAACAGAAAAACGACTGTGAGGTTGGACTGTGCCTTTAAGTATCGAAAGAATCACATGAAAAGTTCATTGCTATTCACGATTCGCCAATTTTTTTTTGAATGGAAATTTTGATTTGAATGTTCGCACTTCGGAATTTAAAAATGGAAACAAGAAAAATGCAATTAAGGCCAAATTCGAATTCGAAAGTCTTAACTAAAATTGGGAAACAAAACATTCTTCTGAGCGGAGCGCATCAGGATTTTTAATCGCACACGTCCCGATTCTGCGGCTCCCTCCCTCTCGCCGGTCTGCCAAACTGCCTCCCCCCCCTCTTCTCCCCCTGGGATCATCCCAGTGTAGGCTTGACCCTGGTGCTGGGCCTTTCCCACCGTCGTCGATGCATGACGTTTACTCATTGTACTTGCTGTACCACCCACAAACGTCGCCGACGGTGGGAATTCAACTCAGTATAGACCGCTGACATACCATAACCATTCAAACAGGGGTCGGCACGATTACAATGAATATGCTCATGTCGCGTTATCGCGTTGTGCCGTCATAGAAGTGTGAGCCCGGCGGTGCAAAACTAGTCCGGGGGGGGGCACTCAGAATCCAAGTGGGAAATGGAAGACTTTGCTTTCAGAAATCAATCTTATTTCATGGGATTTCTAGGAAATTACAACTGATAACGTTATCAAATATTTGATAACGAAAGAAGATTTCATTTTCATGGATGAATCTTTTCATTTCTAAGGGTAAATCTTGAGTGGCCCCCTGAACTAGTTTTGCACCAGCCCGGCAACACCGTATTAAGATTCGGTACTCTATTTTGGAGAGGAGTCTACAGTTCACCTCCGCACTGCCGTTCAGTCCGCAAAGTGCACACTGAATGCGAAATCGTGGTGCGGCGCGGTTGCAAGTATCCTTAGACAGAGATGTAGGATCACCCGGGCGGTGGGATCACCCGGGCATCAAAGGCAAAAATCGCCCGGGTGATCCCACATCCCTGTCTGAGGATACTCGCAACCGCGCCGCAGCGCGATTTCGAAATCAGCGTGCACTTTGCGGACTGAACGGCAGTGCGGAGGTGAACTGTACATGGCCTCATCGCCTGAGAGTACGTGCAATTGCTGCTTTCTCGTTTTCCTCTCCGCCCTTTCGTCTTCTCTTTTCCTCTCCGCAGACGTACGCGAAAAAAGCCAAGCAAATTACGCTCCGAAATAGAGTGTACATGCTCTTAGGCACTACGTAACTATCTTTTGTGGAAATGTTTTGCAGGTGGGTATGTCGTCGAACTTCTTCACCGATAATCGAAGCATCACTCTCAAAGAAGCCCGTGCTCATGTTCTCAGATCTCGACTGGAGATGGCTAGTGAACCTAGCGCTTGGCTGACTGAGCATGATCAGTTAGCTTCAAAGTAAAGTCATTTCACAATTCCATTCAGTGGTCTGAGTATGTAGATGTTAAATGTGTTGGATGTGACACATTCTTGGCGTTTTTTCAGAAATCTCGATCTTCTTTCATATCTCGCCACCGAGTTGGATCCACATGCGTTACAGACACGTCTTGCTCTCTACAACGAACAGACTATTTCAGATCGTGACCGAATTCGTGTTGCCGGCAAATGTACGCCTCTATTATATACCACGTTACCCTCCATTTCTCCAGAGATGAGGACTGGGCTCGTAACGGTGCGCAGAAAACCTGACTAGCTTAAAGCGTCCGCGCGAAGATGATAATACCAGAGCTTGTCAAGACAGTTCATTCTCTGAAAAGCGGAGACAACCGCTTGTTAATTGGATGCACAGAACAAACGCGCCTAGTTAATGATTGTTTTATATACACCCCCATGTTTTGAAGAGCCATATTCTGGATGTTGTTAGTATGTATAGTCCTGTGTTTCAATAATCCGTGTTCAAAATTTTATTAGAGGCAGTGTTCACGATGTCTTCGAGTTTTCACCCAAAACTAAAAGGTGCGGGGCTCATGTCAGCAGAATGTCGAAAAAACGGACAAAAAAAGAGCCCCAAATAGCCCTACACAACCCTGAGTTTCTGTGTAAGATGCAATCCCCGCACGCTCCCCTTTCACGGCCACTGATCGAAACAAACAAATGAGAAGTCGGCTCCGGGTAAAAACAATATTCAAATGGGGGTGAATTCGTTTAATCCTTGCATTATGTGGAATGGTTTGATCTTTGATAATTGTATTGGGTTGATACATACATAATTATGGAACGTTTTTCAAAATCATTTTTATTCAACAAAAACAATAACAATATTGAATCAAAACATTTTTAAATGATCAGTCAAGAGCATAGTCACCATCCACTCCAAGAACTGCTTCCCATTTGCTTGGCATACGGTCGATTCCACGTGCGAAGAAGTCACGATTCTCGGTGGCAACCTACGCTTTGACATCAGCCACCAAGTCGTCGTAGACTTTGTTTGTTTGCCAGTTTTTCAAAAAGCGATTGACATGGTAGTTCGTTGGTGCATCTGTCGTTGAGTACAGCGGATGTGGAAGCAGATCCCATCCCTTATTCGCTATGAATTTGATAACACGGCGCACAAAACGGTATCGTGGACGGGCGTTATCGTGATGGAACATGATGCGGTTTTTTGCGCGGTCTTTTTGAATCGGTTCCCTCGTTAAGGCGATCAAGCTGCCAGATTGAAGTTGATGTTGAATTGCTGCTTGCAATTTCTGTCAGAGATTCTCCATTGTTGCCTTCCATCTGCGTCGTTAAACCAATAACAAATGCCATCTGAAATGATTTCCCAATGGATGATTCCGCTTCTGTCCCACCACTCACAGTACATAGCCTTTGTACAGTGCAAGTCTTTTAGTATTCTTTTGGGGAAACACGTGGCGAAACGCAAATCTTTCTTTTTTTAGCGTTTTTGAAGAGAAGCTGTGACTCATCCCCAGTGAAACGATTCTTCAGAAATGGTGTTTGTTCGTTTCGATGCGGTAAATCGGTGAAGATTCGAACCCGTTCAGCTTTGCTGCTGCCGGAGAGCTCGTGAGACACCCATCCAGCCAATTTCCATACATTTCCAAGCTTCTTCAAGCGTCGATTGATCTTTGATTGATTGACATAAAAGTCTTCAGCCAGCATTCGCGTTGTCAGGATTTCGTCCTCTCCCACGGCTATCAGAAGTGCTTGATCATCAAAATCCGATGGCCGACCTCTTCCTTCTTTATCTTCCAATTTAGTGTCACCTGATTTTAGGCGAACAAACGTCTAGCACTTCCGCACTGCACTGTTAGTAATTGTTCCTTCTCCAAAAAGTTCGTTGAGATCGCGAAATGACTGGGCTGCGGTCCATCCTTTTTTGTAGTGGAAGAGCATAATATGGCGAATATGAGTGTGATTTTCGAGACGCACTTTTTCAAACTAAATATTGAGAATTTTTAATGTAAATATTGAAGACGAAACGCCAATTTTTGCCTAAGAAAAACGCGTTAATAAAAACGTTTCATAATTATGCATCAACCCAATATGTTCTGTTGAAGTCAGTTTTTCCTTTGTTGGCTTTGATCAATAGCCGTTGAAAGGAGTGGGCGGGTATTGCAGTTTAGGCAGAAGTTTTGGGCCATGTAGCGCTATTTGGGGCCCCTTTCAGCCGCTTTTGGCATTTCTGTTGCCATAGGCCCCGAACCTTTCGATTTCCGGTGAAAACTCAAAGACTTTCTACCTCGCGGACACTGCCTTTAGAGGCAGTGTCTACGATAAAAATCGTTATCGAGTTTCCACCAGAAAACGAAGGTTTAGAGTCTGACTGTTTCATCAGTGAAGAAAGAATCATGAAAAACGCTGCGAAAGATCCAAAATCAGCTCTTCTTCTTAAAAGCCACATTTCAACGGTGGATGAGTTGCGCGGGCGTGGGTTTGAAGTAGATAGCGTGCGCAAATGCGTCCCAATGCTAAAACTCAGCCGCGCTCCCGCTCCAATGCTAATGTAGAAGCGGACCAAACTGTTCCTCGGAAAACTCGACCGAGAGCGGAAGGGCTAGCTCGAGCGGACTTTGGAGCCGTATGGAGCTCTTTCGTGCTCGTTTTCGTTCGTTCTTTCGACCCAGTGCTCCAATGAGACCCTGAACTTTCGATTTCCGTCCAAAAACCGAGGAAGAAATTTATCGTGGACACTGCCTTTAAATGCCTCAGCTTTCCAGGAAATGTTTAAAATTTTTCATTTTTTATTTCGTTTTTCTTTTTTTTTTATTTTTTTCGGGCATTTTCATAGCTTTGCGAAGCGAAAAGGGGTACTCGAAGTGCACGTCTAGGGTGCTAAGAAAAATTGCTTCAGATTTTAACCAATTTTTTCTAGGGGTTGTTTTGGGTGTTGATTACAAATCTGAAGCCCACTTGTCGATTTTATTTCGATATTTCGGGTGCTTCTGTTGAACGCTTCCACTGGGGGAATTTAGCAGGCCAAACACGACTTTCGGCTACAACCCCAACACTTCCAGGTAGGGGTTGTTTGGTCTTTGATGAACCGACCACAGATTTGTGTCAAGCAAATGTTCTCGTAACACAGTATGGTACGGTGGGTAATCAGTATGTTATATGTAATTTAGTAGAAGTCTCAGATTTGGCTCAAAGATTCTCATAGGGTGTTATTTGGGACGCCATACACGATTTTGAGGTTCGTTCGTCAATTTTTCGAAAAATAAGGTATGTTACACTATTCAAAACGTGTTATGCCTACCGGAACCTACAGCAACCTTCGAGTGCGTAGTAGCGTTATTCCCGATCTGTTCCGATTTCACCTTGTCAAAAGCCAAATTAAGAAAAAATCTAAAATTCCTGGTGTTCTTACGGTGTTTTCCGGTGACGTGTTCAGGCAAATTTTGACTGGTAGCTGAAATAGGAACAGGTCGGAAATTACGCTGCGCACCCGTAACCCTGAGACTAGCTACAAGTGAATCGCAGATTCGTGTTCAGATATCCCTGGTTGGAAGTTTTGAGCCGAATACAAAAAAAGTTTCTCTGAACACCCTAAAAAATCCATGATATATCTTACCTTTTCGCGAAACAATAAAAAAGCCCTTTTTGTTATCCCCGGAGGCACTTAGGAAAAGACGAGCACGGATTATTTATGTACTGCCACACACAACAATGAAAATCTGGTTTTCCAAATCGTAGTGGTGCGTTTAAAACGGTCCCTAGCAAGGGGCTGGCCAAATGCGACGCACGCGGCGCTCCAGCGACGAAGCGAACGCAGCGGCCAGGGTCAAGCAGACTGTTGTCCTGGGCCTCGACGGAGCTATCCTGTGTTTCCGAGTGTGAATTATTTCCGTCCATCGCGTGTGTCTGCGCGCGTAAGCTGCGTCTCCTTCTCCCCACAGTTTCTCGTTGTCTCTACCTCGCTCCGCACAAGCGCGAGAGAACAGAGTAAATCTGGCTCGGAACCAGGGGATAGCTACCTCTTTTGTGACCAAGCTAATTGGAAAATGGCGAAATGAAGAATTATTTTCACGTCACCCTGAGCGGATTTTTCGACAATCTCGGAGCTAAAAATTCAAAAACAGTGTAATTTTTTTGTGTTTTTTTCGTAGTCAACGCTACATCTTTCACCTTATTGACAAGCCTCGTGGAGATTTTTTCTCATTTTTAATTGAAAATTGGACGTCCTTCCTTTCTGATTCCTAATTTTTGATATTTTTCTCGTCCCTTCCCAGTCCAGCAGGACAGCGACCGCACGACTAAAGCAGCGGCTTTCCGTTTGTAAACAGCTCCTAGACGCCTCCCATTTTGTGTAATCGATCAGCAAGCCGGAAAATCGTAATAAGCGCTACGCACTCCTCGCAGCGAGCTGAGTCTGCCCTCTCCCAAGACACGGTTTTTTCTGATGAGCCATTATTATCATTGCAATGACTCGATGCTGGTGAAATAGGAGCACGTAGCGGGGTTATTCTCTCAGTCAGTCGATCGGCGCCGTGTCAAGCGATGGAGAAACCACCGTCATTTGGCCGGTAGAAGGAATAACCCCACCCCGTGCTTCCAACTCCACCAGGCCAAAAAAAGAACAATACGAAAGGTGCGAGTGGAACGATCTGAAAAGTGTTGCAAAATTCGTACAAGAGAGGACTTTTCGGGGTAGGAGGCGTCCTGAAAAAAATTCTTTCGAGAGTTGTTGGGGATGGATAGGGTAACAACAAAGTAGTTGGGTTCTCTCTTCGGGTCTTCCGATAGGCCAAAAATTAGACAAAACCAAATGAAACTATCTGTAACATAGTATTCTAAGCAGCTGGAGTGAGTCCATGTACTCGGCACCAGGGCAGTGCGGAAGTGTTCCGTTTCCGATTCCGTTTCCGTATTTCCGGTACTTTTTGGGCTGTTCCGTTCCGTTTCCGGGTTTTTTAGCCCGGAAACGGAAGAAAACAGTAGTAGGTAGACTGTAAGCTGTATAGTGACCGCAAGCGGGCACCTACAGCTTGCAATCCCCTATCGATACATAGGGCGATCCCAGCGTGGCTTGACCTTACCGGCTAAAGAAGGTATCCTCTGTTCCAATCTAGTCCTCCGATGGGGAGCCCAAAGAGTCAGAAATCTTTTCTTTTTGCCTCTGCAGCGTATGCCCACTAGAGTATGTCAACGAATATCCGACCGAATAAACGAATAATCGAATAATTCGATTATTCGAAAGTCAATTTTTCCAATTATTCGTTCATTCGAATATTCGAAAATTTTTATTCGTTTGATATACTCTAATGCCCACCCAAGACTGCGCGCAGAGATGCAAAAGATGAGGTACTGACTCTTCGAGCTGTTCATCGGCAAGCTCAGTTTGAACAGCCCATGATTTTCTAGGATTGATTTGATATCACTGAAGCGCGAGAATCATAAATCTTTGAGCGCCTCAACGTGATTTGGGAGAGGAAAAGTTCTAGTTCATACTCATACAGTCGTGGGGTTGCACTTTAGCACAATAAGAATAGCGCTCGATGGCCGAAATCTAGTTCAACAACCCTAGTTGTCAGCAGCATGTGTTGCCAGCGTGTACTGGGTTTTGCCCTCTCCTCATTTCCAGCTCTGCTGGAATTAGTAGCACCTATTGCCGACGACGAGGGGCTGAATTCGGTTTCGGCTCTGAAGCGCAACCCTCACTATCAGCTAGCAGCAGCCTGTTAGGCGAATCCAGAGAGATGTTGGGCTGTCATCCCCTCTAAGGTAGTTACTAGTAAGGTACGATCACATTCACGGCATTCAGCAAAGAGGGCAACCTTGCTAATGTCCGCCACAGAGGGGCTTTTTCCGAGTTCAGGAAGGGGGACGATCTTCTCAGCACCCAAATTTAATGTCCACGAAGTGACTCGAGATCACCATCTGGGGCCGACTTCGAATGGCCAACTGCCCTCTCAGCGAGATTGGGCGCCTTATAGCGACTTTTATAACGGACCCTTACCGTCGTAGAACAAGGTCCTACACTGTTCATTCGCACTAGAATAATAAATAGAGGAGATGAACTCAACAACAAAAGAATCACACAAGGGAAGGAGCTGCTCGACCAGACTTATTAGCAGCACAATAGGAGAAGCAGCAGCAGCTTTTACTCCTATTATGCCGCCAATCTCTTTGTACTCGATTTCGCTTGTTGTTTCAAAGCGCAACCCCACGAGTGCGTGAGCGAGTAGATTGAAATCACAGAATATTGAAGGGCACTTGAAAATCATGAGTAGCGGCGAAACTGATCATTGAAGCGTACTACAATTTTTTCGTTCTCTTCCGTTTCCGGCGTTTTTCAGCCGTTTTTCTTCCGTTTCCGTTTCCGAAGGTCATAAAAAAGATTTCCGCACAGCCCTGCTCGGCACAGATTTAATCACAGTATATGGGAATTTCCTTACTTTATTCAACAATTATTCTTCTCATCTTTTGTGCTAGCATTTCGGCTTCATCGAAAAATATTGTAGTGTGAGCACTTTCCCACTTTATCAAGTGGAGAAAAGCACGTGTTCTGAACACATAAAAGTCGTTTGCGAATCAAGGAAGAGAAATCACTGCCATTGTAAGTAGCAAAGCGATGAAACCTTTTCTACAAATTATCATCACGGCCGCAGTTTTCATTTTCAGAAGACAAAAATCGGTTGCTTGATACATCTGCTAGCCCCTCATCGGATACTACTAAACTCGGCTCGGTTGCACAGCATTTTTACGATTCTGGAGTGTGAATACATGGTGAAAAAGTCGAAAAACATTTCCACATTTTGACCCAAATAAAGCAGTTTGGGGATAATCTTCTCAGATTTAGTGTCCGGCCCATTTTCGCTTCTGAATACTAAAAGCAAAGCCATTGCGGTCTTTTGAAGATAACGCGTCCATTACTTCTTGTGTTTTCAATTTTTCGATTCATAGAGAAAACCCAACACACAGTATTATTACTCTATCCATCACCCACAATTCGGGACGTCTCCTACCCCGTAGAGTCCTTCCTTGTCAGAGCTAAATCCAGGGGAAATGAGCGAGGTTCTCCCTAGAGAAATCCACTGCCCACACACGCTCGCTACGCACCACATCGCAGCGAAATCGGCCTTTCGTAGTCACACAATGCAATTTTTTTTGCTTCTTCAATGAATCATAATATTCGCTGAAAACACAATGTCCTCCCTCCAACTTAGCAGAACAACGAAAAAGCTTTGTTGCGATTTATTCGCGCTTTCCTAATGACTCCGTCAAGCTTGCGCTTTCGTGGAAAAAAAAAGATATTGCGGGAATCGCCCCATCGAGGTAAACAAGATGGCATTCAAACTTTGTTGATAGTGTTGACTGTGAGTTAACTAGGTCTTTCCTAGACACGTTTTGACTCGTCTGGATGTACAGCCGGTTCTTTAATTCTGACGAGTCAAAACCTGTGAGAGGACGACATACCTATAGTCAGCGCATAGTTAAAAATGTCTACAAAAATCCAATACCATCTTGTAGATCTTGACAGAGCGGTAGTAGCGATATCTTCTCAGTCTCTAAAACCCAAATATAACGGAGTTATATAGAAAGAACTGAAAAGTCACGAGAAAACACTTCGCTGTTTTTCGAGGTTCGAGGGTGGGTAGTCGACATGCTGCGTCAAACAAGTTCTTTTTTTGGAACAGTCAGTTCTGAAACGTCTGCGGAGCATGGCGTGTGAGACTGCCGATTCAGATAGTCCGGGATTTATTAATTGGGTGCCACATGTTATGAGTTTAAGTGCTAACACCAGTTATCCAGATTACAATAATATACAACTGGGTAAACGCATGTTCGGGCCGAGCAAGAAGCAAAAGTTCATTTGCAGCATATCTGGAGGCATGGAGAGAAGGTGAGTTCGTAGTTTTTTAGTATCAATTGAATGATGTTCTAACGGTAAACATTTGCACCAGCAAATCGTTGAGAGGAATAGCTCAGCTATCCGAAAGATGGGAACAAGTCCGCAATTCATATCCGTCCTCACATGGGAAATTTGTTCATCGCGTTCGTTCATTGACCTGAGCAAAACCATGCACATATCTTGCGCATCTCCCTTTCGAATTTTACCAGTGTGATCAAAGCGCTTCACTTTTTCTAACCTACCTGTATTTTTCTTCTTTCCTGGGGCAAGAGGACTAAATGGTAGTAGTGAAACAGAGTTGTAGAACCTCCAACTGCAGAACCTTGTACTTTTCAAAGTTTTTCTAGTATAGGATGTGAATTTTTGTCTCTCCCTTATGCAATGATTTTTATAATTACTAGATAATTTTCCGCAAGTTTGACTTTCTGCATTTTTTCGATTCTTGGAAAAATTGGTAATTAGTGGAATAATTTTTACTTACTAAACAATTGGCTCATACCACTTAAAGGCACAGTCCAACCTCAGAATCGTTTTTCTGCTTTCCTTCCTATCTTGCTCACACTGATTCCAACGATGTCTTTGGAATCGTACAAGACCCCCTAGGAACGAAGTTATGCCCCCCCCCCTAAAAATTGTGCTACGGAAGTGCGAACCGACCTGAATAAAGAAAGAGGCTGAGAATGAAGGGAAGAACGGGGCTACTGGTCGGGAACCATCGCTCATCTCGCCGCTGTTGAGCTCGAAAGATCGTAAAAGGGGCTTGCCAAAATGGCCTCCTTGGTATGGGGGCCCTAGGACGGCTTGCCCCTATATCTCGCTTATTCTTTAGAATTGAGAGCTCGCATTTGGCAAGTGCTATATAGGGTGGGTGAACTTCACAATCATGTGAAAATCTCAGATTTCGTCCCTGAGCTTGAACTGTGCCTTTAAAGGCAGTGTTCACGATGAAAAACGTGTTTCAGTTTCCACTTGGAATGGGTAGTGGAGGGGTACACTGTAACGTTAACGTCGAAAGAACGCATGAAAAAGAGCCAGGAAGAGCCCCAAACGAGCCCGAAGTTCCCACTTTGAGCGCAAGTGAAACCCCAAAAGCGCAACGCACGCCCACTGGTGTGAGCAAATGAAAACTCGAGATCGTGAGATGAGCTATGATTTCCGACCAATAGCCCCGTTCTTCCCTTCATTCTCAACTTCTCTCTTTACTCAGGTCAGCTCCCATACATCGGCTGCAGAAGACGGAAGTTACAAGCCTCGGACAACTCGTCCACCATGCTTCCTTAGCTCAACATTTGAGGGACCATAACTCCGTTCCCAGAAGGTTTTATACGATTCCAGAGACATCATTCGAATCAGCATGAGACTGTTCTCAAGACAGGTGAAAGAATATAAAAACGATTTCTATCGTGAACACTGCCTTTAAAACCATCACACTCCAAAATTTCGCGCTTCATTTCCTCCATTACTGTGACATTTTCCTTTGTGTAATGCGTATGCGAATTTTGATTCCTGAAATTCGCTGAATAATGAGGAAATGGCATGTTGAAATCTTTTATCGATGACCTCCTGATGCTGGTATAGGGACATATGAAGTGAGCGAACATGCTGACAGTTGATGATCATTAGGGTAAACAAATAGTGAATAGAAAACAGATGAGAAGACCTCGAGGCGTCATCCGTGTAGTCCAAAAAAGGTATTGTCTGAAGCTAACCATTATCCGGTGACAAATCGTTACTCGAAGCGAACCATTAGCTAAGCAATCACCTTCGGATAATAAGTATATTACATATGTGCGACGGTGACCACGATTATAGCGCCCATTTTCAATTTGTCGGTCGATTATGGTAGATTAAAGGCATCGTTCGCATTAAAGGCGTTCGTTAAAGGCATTAAAGGCATCACATATTTTTAACAACCTTATCATTTTATGGGACGCAAAATACTTGAACATTTCTTTCATCGATGGTAAATATGTAGGCACGTAATGCATCAAACATAAGCACATTCCACAATAGGGACAGCGAATGAACGCGATAGGCCCCTGACAACCTATCTTTTCACAGGGGCCGAGCGCTATTGGGAATTCGAGATCAGTTGGAGTTTCGAAAGGACCCGGACGGATAAGATCGTAGCCTGCCTTAAAGGCAGTGTTCACGATAAAAACGGTCCTCGAGTTTCCATTGAAAATAGGTGACTGAAGGCCTGTCCATACCAGAAACGAAGAAAAAAGCGAAGAAAAACGCCCGGAATTGCGCAAAATTGAGGTTGTGATTAATGCAACGATTTTCAGCGTGGACGAGTTCCACGCGAAGTCAAACTTCAGTGAATCAAACGGAATACAATCCTGAAAACCCTCGAGAGCAACTGAAAAAAAAACAGAGGGGATGAAGTGCAAGAGGCAAGGAAGGAAGAGGCAAGGATGGTCAGTGCAGCCTGCCGTCCGTGGAAGTGGCATTGATTTTTCTGATATTGAGCCAAATGGATGGAGCGGCTGTCTTTGGCAATTGGCCATTAAAGACGCCCAAATCTCGGGAACTCGTCGCAAGAGAGGCGGGCTGGTTGCACTTGGGCGGATTAGCTTTCCAAACTGGCCACTTTGCACCCATTTTTGGCGATTCCTGGTCAGTTTTCACTGCTTTCCTCGACCCTATTCCCCCCAGCATCTGCCAGCGTAGTGTTTCATACTGAAAAATAAAAAACGAGATTTATCGTGAACACTGCCTTTGAAGGCGTCAACGCCGAAAACCATTTATTATTTTTAACGACCTAAAAATTCAAAATCTTAAAGAGAAATAGTAGAGTGAAATCGCTTGAGCAGTGCTTTCGAATAGCCGCAAAGCGCGATGTCTGCCAGCTGAACCAAGCTTGTAACGCCAGGCGGTTTCGTCAAAATCCGCAAGTTTTTTCTCGCCGGCACAAGAGCCTGTATCGCGCTTTGATTGAAAAAATCACTTTTTGAGTCGAGAAAGAGAACACAATTTTCCGGCATTCGCTGGTTGAAATAATTCTCGAAAAATGCAGGTGTTGTTAACGTCGTCATGATATGGGATGTTCGGCTGTCGACCTAAAGTTTTTGTCTTGGATACACCCTTTAATGGGAAGCGACCACCCGGCTCTGGTAATTGAACAAGGAGCATTTCTCCGACCTTGCCTGATGGGAAAATGATGGGCATGACGGTCAGACTACGGGTGGTCGCGGAAGCCGACTGCACCAAGCGCACCTTCTTCTGTTACTTATTGGTTCTCGTAACTTGTTCAAAATATGTGGGGTAATACTTCGCGGTCGTATAAGTTCCCCAAACAATGGGAAAGCTTTGATGGGAAACAAAACCTTGAATCCCTTGTACCCGAGTCTATTTCACTGTCGGTATGACTATATCGCGCAGCAAGAGGATAAGATGACATTTGTGATATAATTTTTGATCAAAATATGAAAGTTCCGTGAATTTGCAAAAAAACACCTCTGGGGGAGATTCGAATCCTGGTCACATGCCCACCACTGCCCCTTCCTCCCTTTGCGCCGTCGATGCTATTGACTCGACCGCTCAACAATTCATAGACTATGAGGAGGTCGATCGTCGGGAAACTTTCGGAGCTTATGACTCCTTCAGATCTATCTTTTGCGGGGGGTGCCCAAAACCATTTCACCATGTAATGCGTGAACATTCCCACATGACATTAGATTTCTACCGTTCAGACCCACGCTTCTTATACTTCCCTTGTAAGGCTCCCTTCTGAGTTCGATCGCAGCGCGACGCGACGGGATGGTAAGCGTAAGCATCGATCGAGCTCGCGTCGCACGTCGATCTGTATTAGAAACATGCCACCGCGGCGATCAGCGATGGAAGTGTGAAATATGTAGGCATAAGTCTGCTCGCAGCGAGACGAGCAGGGTATCATGCTTTCCGTTCATCAATGCGATGGCTGTGCACCAGGGGTGTGCGGCAATCGCCGTTTGCCGATTGCCGTTTGCCGGCCATTTTTAGGGTTTGCTGTTGCCGTTGCCATTTGCCGAAATGTTCATCTGAAACGGCAAATTTTCGGCGAAGGTCCGTCAAAACTACAAGATTTGCCCTCACCGCAGTTTCTGTATTGGTCAGCGATTCGAAGCTGCTACAAATAATTATTTTGACTAGTTTCGGCTACTAGTTTCAGCTCATGTAATGGGTAACTGTATCCATTAAATCAATGAAAGACATTAATTTCTCTAGCGCAAATGACAGAAGAGTTTCACAACAGTACCGCGCATGTTTTTTTTTTACGAAAAGGGGGTTTTGCGGCGTTTTTTGAGCTCACAAAGCGCCGCATCGCCATAACCCCTTTCGAAATTGATGAAATGAGTTTTTCAGGAAGTTTTCGTGTTACTCTATGCGGGGCGAATGTAATGGTACGAGTAGAAAGCCCTTGCGTTTCCAGTATTCCGGTGGAAATCTGTATTTCCTTCTAAGATTCACATCGACCACAAATCAAAAGCAGACAGATTTCTGCTATCATGACCATCTGATCAGTTCATAATGAGGGATTTTGATTTTCGTTTTTTTTTTCATTTTTCGATGAAATTCTGGAGTTGGATCTATGGTTTTGTAACACCATCGTATAGGACTAAATGGAGACAATCTAAAAATGACTTCAGAATTGAAAGTGGACTACTTTGAAACAAGTTATGGCGTTGCGGCGCTTTGTGAGCGCAAAAAAACGTAGCAAAACGCTTACTTTGCAAGAAATTTGCTCGGTACTGTAGGTCTACCGACTTACTCGCAAGAAGGGCTGAGTTTGACTCGGTTTTTGCCTTCAAAATGCAAACCGGTAAAACGCCCGTATTGTTAAGCAAATTTTTCAACCTCACATCCTCCAGAACTAGAAGAGAATGCCTGAAGCTCAGTGTTATGACAACCAAAACCCAAATAAGAGCCATTTTTCCTCCAACAGAGCGAATCCTGTCTTAAATAAGTACAATTATCAGAAGAAACAATTCTCTTTCACTTTCTTTAGTTCTCGCGCACGTCACAGTGAATAAAAATGAACTGATGAACAAATCTTGACTAGGTAATCAGAGGAGTTCGTTCACGTTCTAAGTTGTTGGGAGCCTCCGAATGTCTTTTCTCGATCATCAATTTCTTGGCCCTTTAAAAATGCCGAACAGGCAAAGAAAAGTCTTTTTCAAAAGGCACACCGATTCCTGCAAGATCCAAGATTACAAAACCGAATGTGACAAGGTTATAGCGTAAAAGCTGCCTTTTTCAGACATATGAACCCGATGAGAACTCGTGTAGATCAGTCCGCTTATCGCCGGTTGGTGAGCTGATGGTAACACGTAATTGTGACAGGAAATTGATAAATTATGCAAATGCTTTCTGCACCATTTTTAAAATTGAAAAATGTTCAAAGCGGTCACCAAAGGCGGTGTTCGATCATATTTCCGATTTAGAGCTCGTTAGCTGATACAAAGGGTTGACTCATGGCAGAGCTGAGTTTGTTAAGAAATGGTGTGAAGAAGAAAAATTAATTTTTTCACAGGCAACGAATGAAACCGCACTCAATTTCAAAGCAGAAATCAAAAGATTCAAGGTCCATTGCAACAACAATGTCGGAAACCGTCTCAAAACGAGCAACCACCACCAATATACGGCCCGAAACTCGAACATGGTGTACAGCCATCCCCCACTTCCACTGTAGCCACAGGGGAAGTGGGTGGGGCGATCACACCACATTCAAGTTCGGGACCGTCTAGAGCGATTTACTGCTCGCTTTTAGCCGACTTTGTTGTTGTAATGTGCGTCGTGCCGGCTTGTAGGCTCTATCCACAGAAAGGGAAAGGCCCAAAAGCTGCCCGGCTGGCTAATCGCTCTGCACGCGGCGCTCCAGCGACATCGTGAGCGCAGCGGCTTTCCGTCGTGCGCGTAGTATAAGTCAAACTGTCACTAGATGCCTCTCGTTTTGAGTGTTCCATCAACATGTCCTTCGGAGCTCTTGATTCCTTATGGAAATTCACAGGCTGCTTTTGTTGTGAGCTCTGAATTCAGCTAGACAAGTCTCACTTCACTCCTATAGCCTTACAAAGGAAACCATTCAATCGTAGTTTGAAGTGAGAGAAATAAAAATCTTGAGTTAGCTGCCCGCCCCCGGATTGACAAGGCTGGGTCGCGCTGACCGCAAGCCCTTTTCAGAGTGAACCATTTGCACATCAATCACACTTTGCACTGCTCAAAAAGAAGCCCAAACTTTGGATCCTCAGAAATGCTTGTACGGAAACTTTGATTAGAGGGAGGGGAATCAATAGAATAATCTCCGGCGAGGGATAGGCTAAAGCCTTTTTGAACTTGTGAGGGACTCCTATACATATTACATACATAACAACGCTACTGGCGTTTTCTGATCATATGAGGCTTTCATGTAGCTTCGATATATGGGATTTTTCTTCCTGTAAGAGCTAGTGAAACGCCAGGCACATAGTAACTGGCAGATATTGCACGGAACACCACATGACTGAACAAATGTTGGTGTACTATAGCACAGAACAGATTTTGCCGTTTGCCGGTCATTTTTGGGGTTTGCCGTTGCCGTTTGCCGAAATTTCAAATTCCTTTGCCGCACACCCCTGCTCTGCATGCATGGTATGAATTCGCTTACACTGTCTGCGCGCTCTCGCGTAGAGTCCTGGCTCGCAGTGTTCGTCAGCATCCTGAAATCCGGTCTGTGTTTGGCTTCACTATATAGCAACAAGAACAGCAGTTCCTAGCCTCACAAACGATAAGACTAACGTGTGAAAACATGTGTACCAGCGAACAAATTAAAAAACAGAAATGAGTAATAGGAAGTTCGACAAGCACACTTTTTTTTTGAATTTTCCAGCATTAGTCAAATAACTAGCGGAGTTTTCGAGCTTGTTGATCGAATCCATAGCTCGAAATGCGTGGCTGCCCTCTCATCACTGCAGCGCGCCTTACAGCGGGGATCTACGCCGTCGTGAGCTGTGGATTCGATCAACAAGCCAAGTTTTCGTCTTGCAAGTCGGAACTCCAACTCTCGTATCTTTGAATTTAGGATTGCTTTATTGTTCTTACAGTTGAAGTGGTACCTGGCTTACATACTTATTGTGAGTGAAAATAAATAAGCTTGTCCTTAGAGTTTGTTTATGTGAATGTAGGAAATGTAGACTTTATTTTACCAGCGTTTGATGTCTTCTCGATAAAAATTTGTGGGGTAGGTGGTTTGATTTCAGCACTACCAACCTCAGTCAATTCAGTCCTGATCAATTGCGTTCGGAGTATCTAGGTAGATGTACTTTTTTCAATCCCATTTTTTCCTGCGGAAGTTTTTTGATTTATTTGCTAGCTTGTTGATATTTTACAAAACTATGTACGCTTATGTATTTCTGCATTTTTATTTCTGTCTATTTTATTTTTTGTTTCATTTTTTTCAAACGAAACTTAACTATTGGCTTTTTTTGTTTACATACTTATTTCAGCCAATTTATGACTTTATAATAGTGAGGTATATCATTTAGATTGTTGCCAAATGGAATCACTGGTTATATAATTCATGCTTATTCTGATTTGAATTGTAAGGGAGACTGCACCTTTTCATGTTGTTCAAAACCAGCTTCACAGTTTAGTTTTTGGTGTTAAACTTTACTACGGGAAGAATAAGTCAGTTGCGGCACACTGTTTGGCGAAGTCAGTTCCTGCGACCACATGATTACGGTCGCTGGACGTCCTCCTTACGCTAGTTGGAGGTCTACAGCCACCTCCCAACCAGGGATGTGCGAAATTTCCTGTTTTCTGCCCATTTTTTTCTGTTTTCTGTTTTCTGTAAAAATAGGCAAACATTGGACAGAAAACAGAAAAAAACGTGTACCTCGATTTGCAGTAGGACTTTCCGAGAAAAAAGTGGCCGGATTTATCGAAGCTAAGCCGATAGGGTGAGGGTGTACTTCACTCAGGCTCTCTGCAGTTGTACCACGACGCTATACACTTTTATCTCGCTGTAGTGGTTACCCATAAGTGCACGTGTGGCGTGGTGGGAGGGAACGGTGCTGTTCGCTGTACACGGTCGGGTTCGATCCTCGCCGAGGTGAACCAAATTAACCAACCCTCCGGGGTCCTTCGATTGGTCACAGATTCATGTAGAGAGATGAAGGCACTCATTATGAAGTCGGCTGCCCCTGCAATCCACTAAAAAAGCGTGAAACCCATTCCTCTGAGAAAATTTGCAGCGTCAGTGCCGGGAAAGTACCGCGATCCTCGACTCTGCCGCGATAGTTCCGCAATAGTGCCGCAGCGGCTCCGTGATCAGGCGATTCTGCAGCCGTGTCTTGAGCCTCGACATTGCCGCGATAGTACCGCAGCGGCTCCGCGTTAGAACCGCGAGGATGCAGCAGCGAACCCGCGTGGAGTACGATGTACTGTCCTGTGTGGTAAAACGAAACTGTCGCCGGTTAATTATACCTAATTTTGAGGTACATTCCGTATTTCATTGTGCGCAAAAGCGGTGGTAAGCTCTTTCCTTATCAGACAAAGGATGAAACGATCGCAGGTGCGAATTTTCGTTCTTACAATTAGGACCCCCCCTAGTTGTCTCATAATTCCTAAATAATTTCATACCAGACATTCTCCCAGAGCCACTGCGGCGTTATCGCAGAGCCGAAGCGGTACTGTCGGGTCTACGCTACGGCTCCGCGGTAGTGCTGCTTTGGTGCCTGTACGCGCCAAAGCGGCACTATCGCGGAGCCAAAGCGGCAGTTTCTCTCAGAGTCAAGCCTCTACGAATACGACGTCGAATGAGCTGCGCATCCCAGTATGGATTCAGGAAGCCGATTCCTTATCTTTATCTCATAGTGGATACTCTTACCCAGAGGTTTATCGTTGACGAATCCCTCAGAGGTAACGCAAAGCAGTCAAGTGAAAGGAAAACTGCAATGTGACTCTATACTACCAAGTATAAGCCATAATACTACCAATCCCCACTATTCATAACCGCTCCCCAGCGTATCCGCTTTGGTGGAGCGGGGTAATGTTGGCCCAAACTGTGCCATGCACGCTAAACGTTGAATACACGCTTTACTTCACTGCAACGCAGATGGCACAAGAATCATTTAAGAGTTAGATAGATTTTTGGCGCAGTGCAGCGCCTTCAAAGGTGACTTGAAGTTACCTTCAAGGATCGGGCTCGAAACGCCGAGTGAGTACTCATTGCGAAGAAGCGCCTTTTACACCCTTCGGTTAGTTTTTTCTGAGCATGAGACTGATACCAGGAAAGAACTCGTCAATGATTGACAAGTTTCACCGTGTAAAATTTGAGCAGGCGGATCGCTGGCTGATTGCTGGCGGATCTCTGCATCTCATAGCTCAGCGGGCGGATCGCTGGCTATCAAAACCCTTGCGGGCGGATCGCTGGCAGGTTGCGAGCGGATCACCGCTATAGAGCTCGCCTGCGATCCACCCGCTAGCGTGATCAACTTTCCCAGGTGCCGCTATCCACCCGCCAAAAGGCAGCGATCCGCCCGCGGAGACAACGAGAGGCAGCGATCCGCCCGGCGAGGCCACGATAAGCAGCGATCCGCCCGCAACTTGCTGGCGTACCGCCCGCAGAGGCCTTGATTGCCAGCGGTCAGTCCGCACCTATTGTCTGAGTATACTCTAACGGCACAAGCGCGCGGTGCGGACGTGACCTTCAGCTCTGTGGAGTAGTACAGTGTTCATACTAGCAGTTATCCCACAATCAGTGTCAAAATATGTACACTAACAAGGGAAGTATAAGAAGCGTAGGTCTGAACGGTAGAAATCTAATGTCATGTGGGAATGTTCACCCATTACATGGTAAAATAGTGTAGGCGGCCAGCCGCGAAAGATTGATTTGGAGGAGTTATAAGCTCCAAAAGGTTGCCAGCCATCGACCTCCTCATAGTCTTCGAATTGTTCAATGGTAAAGTCAACAGCATCGACGGCGCAAAGGGAGGAAGAGGCAGTGGTGGGCATGTTACCATGGTTCAAATCTCCCCCAGAGCTGCTCTTTTGCAAATTCACGGAACTTTCATACTTTGATCAAAAATTATATCACAAATGTCATTTTGTAATTTTGCTACGCGATATACCCATATCGAAAGTGAAATAGACTTGGGTACAAAGGATTTAAGGTTTTGTTCCCCATCAAAGATTTCCATTGTTTTGGATAACTTTCATGATTTGGAAGTATTAACATCACATATTTTTAACAACCTTATTTATGTCTCACGTCCGATAAATCGGACTTTTCGACGCAAACACCCCTTTCACTCCTCTGTCTCACTCGAGACGAGAACACCTCAGCGGCAAGGGCTTTATCGTCATTCTGGTAGTGATAAAACGTAACTGATCCAATAACAATCTGGACGAAACCAGCATCAATTAGGCAATAACTTGTTACACATAAAACTTCTATATCCTTCTGTACCATAGTTATAAACACAGCTGGAATAAACTGCAATACGAATACCGGTAATGCTATGACCACGGGCAAAAAAGCTCCAAATAAGATCTCGAGGCACACGTATGCTATTCCTGACGTTGTAACACCAACAATGACCTATCTACTGTAGGCATCTGTGCAGGCAAGAGACTACCGAGAAGAATGCTATGCAGCTGAATAGGACCCGGTTAGTAAGTAAAATACATACCATCAAACCTGATAAAACCCTGAAGAAAACGGAAGATGCTCAATCGCAAGTGAAGTAAATCAACCAGATTAAAAAAGGAAAAGAACACTCCACAAAAAAAGGTCTAGAAAAGATAACATCATAGGCCTAAAAGCAGCGACAAGCAAACACGTCAGTTAGCAACAAAAACACAAATATTCAAAAGGCTAGAAAAACTAAAAAGAACAGCAACAATATGGTCTATGTCGTTAACAAGAGACACAGCGATAGGTGTACTTGTCTTGGAAAAGGCGGATAACAGCCCAGAGGAACAGCTAGCTACAGGCGAGGCAAACACCAAAACCCCGACTAAAAACAATTACCCAATGAGGCTGGGCCTCCTTGGGTGCGAGCTGAACGAGCAATATACGGCCTCATAGAGTTAGAACTAGCCCAGCGACCTCTCAGTTGGACCTGAGCAGGAGAGATGCCATCTTCGAGCGCCTTCGTGGTGCCACCACGACGGAACGAATGTGGTGGGAGCGTCCTGGTGCCGGCAGCCATACATAAACGCCGTATTTCCGAATTCGCCGCATTCGGAGACCACTTGCCTCCATTGGCTGCAGCGATGAGTGGTCCGTGTTCTGTCATCTGTAGACGGGAGTGAATCAGCTCGTCGAACCATGCTTCCTTTGCCACAAAAATCTCGGCTCCCACTCCTGATTGATCGGTCTTGGACTTCTGAAATAGGAAAGTATAAACAATTCAAAGACGCGTATTGCTCTAAAAACTATTCCGCTGAATGTTCCAAGATTGGGGCTCTACCTTAACCTTAGACACCGCTAACGTGTTTTTTTCAACGTTTATGAGTCTATAGTAGATAAATTAAGGATCAGAATTCTAGATCTTACATTTATTATGAACCCGGACAAAGCGCCGCTTCGCGGCGCTTTGTCGAGGCTCATAAGCCGGGGTTCGCGCCGCTTCGCGGCTCTGTCCGAAACTGTGTGGCTTTTTGAACGAATTAAATCCCTCACGGTCAGGAAAACCCCGGCCAAAGCGCCGCTTCGCGGCGCGTCCAGGAACCATTAGCCGGGGGTTCGCGCCGCTTCGCGGCTTTCTGTCAGAAACTGTGTGGCTTTTTGAGACGAATTAAATCCCTCACGGTCAGGAAAACCCCGGCCAAGCGCCGCTTCGCGGCGCTTTGTCCGGGAACCATAAGCCGGGGGTTCGCGCCGCTTCGCGGCGCTCTGTCAAACTGTGTGGCTTTTTGAACGAATTAAATCCCTCACGGTCAGGAAAACCCGGCCAAGCGCCGCTTCGCGGCGCTTTGTCACACGGAACCATAAACCGGGGGTTCGCGCCGCTTCGCGGCGCTCTGTCCGAAACTGTGTGGCTTTTTGAACGAATTAAATCCCTCACGGTCAGGAAAACCCCGGCCAAAGCGCCGCTTCGCGGCGCTTTGTCCGGAACCATAAACCGGGGTTCGCGCCGCTTCGCGGTGCTCTGTCCGGAAACTGTGTGGCTTTTTGAACGAATTAAATCCCTCACGGTCAGGAAAACACCGGCCAAGCGCCGCTTCGCGGCGCTTTGTCCCGGAACCATAAGCCGGGGGTTCGCGCCGCTTCGCGGCGCTCTGTCCAGAAACTGTGTGGCTTTTTGGACGAATTAAATCCCTCACGGTCAGGAAAACCCGGCCAAAGCGCCGCTTCGCGGCGCGCCCGGAACCATAAACCAGGGGTTCGCGCCGCTTCGCGGCGCTCTGTCCCGAAACTGTGTGGCTTTTGAACGAATTAAATCCCTCACGGTCAGGAAAACCCCGGCCAAAGCGCTGCGCTTCGCGGCGCTTTGTCCGGAACCATAAGCCGGGGTTCGCGCCGCTTCGCGGCGCTCTGTCAAACTGTGTGGCTTTTTGAACGAATTAAATCCCTCACGGTCAGGAAAACCCGGCCAAAGCGCCGCTTCGCGGCGCTTTGTCAGGAACCATAAGCCGGGGTTCGCGCCGCTTCGCGGCGCTCTGTCGAAACTGTGTGGCTTTTTGAACGAATTAAATCCCTCACGGTCAGGAAAACCCCGGCCAAAGCGCCGCTTCGCGGCGCTTTGTCCGGAACCATAAGCCGGGGTTCGCGCCGCTTCGCGGCGCTCTGTCAGAAACTGTGTGGCTTTGAACGAATTAAATCCCTCACGGTCAGGAAAACCCCGGCCAAAGCGCCGCTTCGCGGCGCTTTGTCAGGAACCATAAGCCGGGGTTCGCGCCGCTTCGCGGCGCTCTGTCAGAAACTGTGTGGCTTTTGAACGAATTAAATCCCTCACGGTCAGGAAAACCCCGGCCAAAGCGCCGCTTCGCGGCGCTTTGTCCCGGAACCATAAGCCGGGGTTCGCGCCGCTTCGCGGCGCTCTGTCAGAAACCGTGTGGCTTTTTGGACAAATTAAATCCTCACGGTCAGGAAAACCCCGGCCAAAGCGCCGCTTCGCGGCGCTTTGTCCAGGCTCCTCGCCAGGGGTTCGCGCCGCTTCGCGGCGCTCTGTCGAAACTGTGTGGCTTTTTGAACGAATTAAATCCCTCACGGTCAGGAAAACCCCGGCCAAAGCGCCGCTTCGCGGCGCTTTGTCCCGAACCATAAGCCGGGGGTTCGCGCCGCTTCGCGGCGCTCTGTCCAGAAACTGTGTGGCTTTTTGAACGAATTAAATCCCTCACGGTCAGGAAAACCCCGGCCAAAGCGCCGCTTCGCGGCGCTTTGTCCGGAACCATAAACCGGGGTTCGCGCCGCTTCGCGGCGCTCTGTCCAGAAAACTGTGTGGCTTTTGAACGAATTAAATCCCTCACGGTCAGGA
This sequence comes from Aplectana chamaeleonis, assembly GCA_029168955.1. Lineage (NCBI taxonomy): Eukaryota > Metazoa > Nematoda > Chromadorea > Rhabditida > Cosmocercidae > Aplectana > Aplectana chamaeleonis. Next base: position 371,620 of record JAPDOI010000037.1, on the reverse strand, counting down.
AAACCCCGGCCAAAGCGCCGCTTCGCGGCGCTTTGTCCAGGAACCATAAGCCGGGGGTTCGCGCCGCTTCGCGGCGCTCTGTCAGAAACTGTGTGGCTTACGAGACGAATTAAATCCCTCACGGTCAGGAAAACCCCGGCCAAAGCGCCGCTTCGCGGCGCTTTGTCAGAACCATAAGCCGGGGTTCGCGCCGCTTCGCGGCGCTCTGTCAAACTGTGTGGCTTTTTGAACGAATTAAATCCCTCACGGTCAGGAAAACCCGGCCAAAGCGCCGCTTCGCGGCGCTTTGTCAGGCTCATAAGCCGGGGGTTCGCGCCGCTTCGCGGCGCTCTGTCAGAAACTGTGTGGCTTTTTGAACGAATTAAATCCCTCACGGTCAGGAAAACCCCGGCCAAAGCGCCGCTTCGCGGCGCTTTGTCAGAACCATAAGCCGGGGGTTCGCGCCGCTTCGCGGCGCTCTGTCAGAAACTGTGTGGCTTTTGGACGAATTAAATCCCTCAGTCAGGAAAACCCGGCCAAAGCGCCGCTTCGCGGCGCTTTGTCCACGAGGCTCATAAACCGGGGGGTTCGCGCCGCTTCGCGGCGCTCTGTCAGAAACTGTGTGGCTTTTGAACGAATTAAATCCCTCACGGTCAGGAAAACCCCGGCCAAAGCGCCGCTTCGCGGCGCTTTGTCAGGAACCATAAGCCGGGGATTCGCGCCGCTTCGCGGCGCTCTGTCAAACTGTGTGGCTTTTGAACGAATTAAATCCCTCACGGTCAGGAAAACCCCGGCCAAAGCGCCGCTTCGCGCGCGCTTTGTCCGGAACTCCATAAACCGGGGTTCGCGCCGCTTCGCGGCGCTCTGTCCAGAAACTGTGTGGCTTTTTGAACGAATTAAATCCCTCACGGTCAGGAAAACCCCGGCCAAAGCGCCGCTTCGCGGCGCGTCAGGGCTCATAAACCGGGGTTCGCGCCGCTTCGCGGCGCTCTGTCCAGAAACTGTGTGGCTTTTTGAACGAATTAAATCCCTCACGGTCAGGAAAACCCCGGCCAAAGCGCCGCTTCGCGGCGCTTTGTCAGGAACCATAAACCGGGGGTTCGCGCCGCTTCGCGGCGCTCTGTCAGAAACTGTGTGGCTTTTTGAGACGGAATTAAATCCCTCACGGTCAGGAAAACCCGGCCAAAGCGCCAACTTTCTGTTTCAAAGTAACTATAAAACACCTGAAGCAGGGGATGGCGGTGGGTATTAAAGTCCAGGGAGCCCTATAATCACGATGTCCTGCTCCTAACGATTTGTAGAATTGCAGTTACCGTTTCTTTTCGAAAATCCCTATTGACTGAAGCGTGCACTATCTCTACACGAATTATGTCAATGGTCCGCCACAACTCTGCCACTTACAAAGAGGTCCAGTAGTGTGTGAAAATACTACACTTTCCTATCCTCAGATTTCCATTAATGATTTATATTTCACTTAATGACTTTTTGAAACTGCATTTCTCTCAGGAGTGCTTTCACAGAAGAATTAAAAATTTGGCCGTGATCCTTGCACGATTTTGTGTGGCGGGCCTGTCTCAAACGCGGCAGTGCGCAGCTCCAGACCGTAATTTTACTCCGATAACGACACTACTTACAGACTGATACGATTTTCGGAACTCTCCACAGTTTCCCCTTCATCCTTGTGTTTTACGAACGATTCGTTCAAACTTCTTCATAACCAAAATTTAAGATCCACTTTGAGGTGTGGATTACCGTTCAAGTCCGAAAAAGGCCGTTGTAGGTGAAGCTGAAAATGTGACACCATAGCTAGGGTTCCTAGCTCAATAGAGACCTCTAGTCAGTTAGTAAGATTTTCAAATTTCAGAGTAACAAAACTGTATTCTCCTAATTACAAAAATCTCTAAAAAAAACAACTGAAAAAAAGACACCGCAGGAGAACTTGCATCTAAATTTTCCTGTGTAGGGATTAGTGAAGCAGTTTGGTCCTGAATAAACTTCCAGTACCGCATCACACTTCCCTTACTGAACGCTAAGTTTTGCTGCTTCTGCACCTATAATCCGTCCCGGTGGAGAGTCCCAGAAGCCTTGTTATCTCCCCACCTGCGGTTACCCAGTCACGCCTCTTACACAGTTTCTGCCACACCTTAATTCAGAACACCAAATTTATAGTTGTTTCCGCTAACCCTTAATTTTTTTGTATATTGCTCCAGTTTTCATGATTACCGTAGAATGAATACCGCGTAAGTAAGGTGAGTGCGTACCTGCAGAGTGCTGGTGGAGCGCGCTGGTATGTATGGCAGGGTTCAGAGCAGCTAAGAGCGGTGACTCGCCATATTTCTTGTTTTTCGGAACTGCGATTCGGAAAACAGTGAGAGGGGACTGGCCAACGAAAGAACGACGTTGATCAAAATCCAGCCTTAAAGCCACAGTCCAAGCTCAAGAATTGATTTTTCGTATCCTAGCCTATCTTGTAGAAAATTTCACGCTGATCACAATGGTGTTTTCAGAATCGCTTAGAACTCACTACAAACTGAGTTACGGGTCCTCAAAAATTTTGAATTTGAACTATTAGGAGTTCGCGGACGAGTTGTCTCGAGCCTGTATTTTCTCGTTATTTGCAGCCATCATTCTGAATAAGGTCACAATATAAAGCCAGGCCGAAAACAAATAGAAGAATATAGATTTTGAATAAAATCATTGGCGCGTCTCTTCCGTATTGAGGTCGGAAAACTGCCAGTGGCCGTTTTTTCTTTCAAGGGGGCGTGGTCAACTTTTTCCTAGTTTTTTTCTCGCTTATTTGAGCGAACTTCCGCGCTTGGCAGGGTTGCTATTAACGGCGTCCGGCCCAAAATATCAGAAAATACCTCTGAGGGACTATGCCTTTAAGCGACTGCCTTAAACATAGTGTGAGCTCACTACACACTTATGTTTAAGGCAGTCGCAGGCAAGTTTGAGCAATAGGGCGTTGTGCCTTGTCGCGATAGATCAGTGGCAGGAATGAGCGGTTTTCCGATTTCCGATGGTTTTGGCCTTCAAAATTTCTGATTTCCGAAAAAATGCCCCAAAACGCGGAAAGAATCGGAAATGAGTAGAAGATTACAATTTCAGGAGGTTACGCATTGTTTTCTGCAAGACATTTAGGGTGTTCTTTAAGGGCTTAACCTGAACCGGAGGTTTGTTTTGATGTTAAAAAGAGCAAGGAATAAGGTTCCATATGTCAATAGGAACTATATTTTCTTGAAATGAACCAAAAACTCACTGCGATTGGGCTCTTTTCCTCAAATTCATGTTGAACCATTCTCAAACTGGGCTCTTTTTCAGAGATATTCGGATTTGTCCATGCTTTTATTGAATCTAATACGGTCCTGGTGTTTATGTTTATGTGGAGACAGTAGGAACAGAGTGAACGTATGATATCTTCTCAGAATGTGTGGTGTAAAAAATGGACGGGGCTGCGAAGGGCAGACGCGCGATCGAAACTCTGTTTGCCGGTGTTGCAAACTCTGCACTGCTCTCCGCAATGAGCGCGCCTCGCCCATCCGCTAGACAATGTTTAGAAAGTGGCCATTATCTACTATAGTATTTTTGTTCAAATGTACTTGTTGTGATTCTAATGGTATACATAGCTATATACATAGCTCTTGTTATAGAATAGTTACACTCACTATTTAAGTTACAATACACAAAAAGATAACTTATTGGGCTACAGTGAATTAGTGAGTGTTGTCTCGAAGTATCTAAAGTGTGCTACCTGAAAAGAATTAATTGAAGCGAAATTTGAGCAGATTTGTCTGGATTCTCGGTTTTGGTCGTGTAAGCGAATTTCGTGAAAAATGAGAAAAAATATTAAGCATCATTAAGTGTTTTTATTGGGAGGAGATCTCCTCCCAGCTAGAGATGGGAACAGTTTTGAAAGCTCATTATAATTAGAAGTACGGTAGGTACACACAGCCACCATTGCTGGTTGGAATCCATCCAGGTGAACTTATTTCCGATTACCCGATTTTAAGATTTCCGATGGTTTTTGCCTTCCGATTTCCGAATTACGATTCCCGAAATTCAAATGGTCGTTCCGATTTCCGAATTCAAAGTTTCAAAAAGATTTTCGCTCATCCCTGATCAGTAGCCTCTCTAGGCTTTTATGAATTACCGCGCATTTGGAGTGGAACAGTAACTGAACAAAGACTATTGTTCAATGTCGTTTTGTCGTCCGTCCGCACCCTCCCCATAACTTCCAGAGCCCCATATAAAACAAAAGCCGTCTTTGCAGGGACTTAGCCTGACTGCCCTCCTTTCACCTTTCAACTTATCAAAATCGCCCATGAAAACCACTTTGTTTTCGACAGTGGTAAAGCCCATACACATGAATTGAATTCTCTTAAAATTTTGTGTTTCAGCCTTCAATGATAATTGAATTCCTTCCATACCGGGTTTGGGGCGGGAGTATAAAGTCCGGGAGGTGGTTTTAAGTCACGTCAATGATCCTGTCGTGTCACTGCCAACGCACGAAGGTCGTGACCCCAGGTGATGCCGAGAATTGAATCTCCCCCACGCAATGAGGGTGAAGTCGTTTGGCTAAAGAAAGGAAAGAACTCGAAGTTCTCGCTGATTTTTGGCTATTTCGATGACAGAATGTTGAGAACAGAAAAACGTAATCCCCCAACCTACCCTAAATGAGTGCACAATCGTATGAGCCTAACTATACTTGGACGGTTTTGATGAACTGAAATGCACATACAGCTCAATACTGTTTTGGAGTGGTTAGAGAGGGGACGAAATAGTGCTATGGTGATGGAGGCCCAGGTGGTCGTTCTTTGTGCTCCGATTCTTTTTATATTATGGAAGGATAAGCCTGATGATTTTTCAGGCCAAAATTTTTCTTCTTCTTTCCCGAGGCAGTGAACGCGAAATTGGTGTCTAATGGGTATTTGACGCGCTGATCACGAATTTGCTATCAATTTTGCATTTAAAAGTCTCGTTAATGAGTTATGGAGTGAGTTTGGGTTGGGGAGGTTGTGTAGTATCAGAATTTGAAGCGTTATCCGACTGGTGGTTAAAGAATAGTCCTTGATTACTTTTGTAGAAACAATCCGTGAAGTTGTCGTCGTTGAAGAAGGTTTTTAAGCTACATAGAAATCCTCGAATGGATCTTAAAGCTGCTTGAAAAGATTTTGATAACTATTCATCGGGGTTTGGGGCGGGGTATAAAGTCCGGGAGGTGGTTTAAGTCACGTCAATGATCCTGTCGTGTCACCAACGCACGAAGGTCGTGACCCCAGGTGATGCCGAGAATTGAATCTCCCCCACGCAATGAGGGTGAAGTCGTTTGGCTAAAGAAAGGAAAAGAACTCGAAGTTCTCGCTGATTTTTTGGCTATTTCGATGACAGAATGTTGAGAACAGAAAAACGTAATCCCCCAACCTACCCCTAAATGAGTGCACAATCGTATGAGCCTAACTATACTTTGAAGGTTTTGGTGGACTGAAATGCACCTACAGCTCAATACTGTTTTGGAGTGGTTAGAGATGTGACGAAATAGTGCTATAGTGATGGAGGCCCAGGTGGTCGTACTTTGTGCTCCGATTCTTTTATTATATGGAAGGATAAGCCTGATGATTTTTCAGGCCAAAAATTTTCTCCTTTCCTGATGCAGTAAACGACGCGAAATTGGTGTCTAATGGGTATTTGACGCGCTGATCACGAATTTGCTATCAATTTTGCATTTAAAAGTCTCGTTAATGAGTTATGGAGTGAGTTTGGGTTGGGGAGGTTGTGTAGTATCAGAATTTGAAGCGTTATCCGACTGGTGGTTAAAGAATAGTCCTTGATTACTTTTGTAGAAACAATCCGTGAAGTTGTCGTCGTTGAAGAAGGTTTTTAAGCTACATAGAAATCCTCGAATGGATCTTAAAGCTGCTTGAAAAGATTTTGATAACTATTCATCGGGGTTTGGGGCGGGGTATAAAGTCCGGGAGGTGGTTTTAAGTCACGTCAATGATCCTGTCGTGTCACCAACGCACGAAGGTCGTGACCCCAGGTGATGCCGAGAATTGAATCTCCCCCACGCAATGAGGGTGAAGTCGTTTGGCTAAAGAAAGGAAAAGAACTCGAAGTTCTCGCTGATTTTTGGCTATTTCGATGACAGAATGTTGAGAACAGAAAAACGTAATCCCCAACCTACCCCTAAATGAGTGCACAATCGTATGAGCCTAACTATACTTTGAAGGTTTGGTGGACTGAAATGCACCTACAGCTCAATACTGTTTTGGAGTGGTTAGAGATGTGACGAAATAGTGCTATAGTGATGGAGGCCCAGGTGGTCGTACTTTGTGCTCCGATTCTTTTATTATATGGAAGGATAAGCCTGATGATTTTCAGGCCAAAAAATTTTCTCCTTTCCTGATGCAGTAAACGACGCGAAATTGGTGTCTAATGGGTATTTGACGCGCTGATCACGAATTTGCTATCAATTTTGCATTTAAAAGTCTCGTTAATGAGTTATGGAGTGAGTTTGGGTTGGGGAGGTTGTGTAGTATCAGAATTTGAAGCGTTATCCGACTGGTGGTTAAAGAATAGTCCTTGATTACTTTTGTAGAAACAATCCGTGAAGTTGTCGTCGTTGAAGAAGGTTTTTAAGCTACATAGAAATCCTCGAATGGATCTTAAAGCTGCTTGAAAAGATTTTGATAACTATTCATCGGGGTTTGGGGCGGGGTATAAAGTCCGGGAGGTGGTTTTAAGTCACGTCAATGATCCTGTCGTGTCACCAACGCACGAAGGTCGTGACCCAGGTGATGCCGAGGTGAATCTCCCCACGCAATGAGGGTGAAGTCGTTTGGCTAAAGAAAGGAAAGAACTCAGAAGTTCTCGCTGATTTTTGGCTATTTCGATGACAGAATGTTGAGAACAGAAAAACGTAATCCCCCAACCTACCCCTAAATGAGTGCACAATCGTATGAGCCTAACTATACTTTGAAGGTTTTGGTGGACTGAAATGCACCTACAGCTCAATACTGTTTTGGAGTGGTTAGAGATGTGACGAAATAGTGCTATAGTGATGGAGGCCCAGGTGGTCGTACTTTCTGCTCCGATTCTTTTATTATATGGAAGGATAAGCCTGATGATTTTCAGGCCAAAAAATTTTCTCCTTTCTGATGCAGTAAACGACGCGAAATTGGTGTCTAATGGGTATTTGACGCTGATCACGAATTTGCTATCAATTTTGCATTTAAAAGTCTCGTTAATGAGTTATGGAGTGAGTTTGGGTTGGGGAGGTTGTGTAGTATCAGAATTTGAAGCGTTATCCGACTGGTGGTTAAAGAATAGTCCTTGATTACTTTGTAGAAACAATCCGTGAAGTTGTCGTCGTTGAAGAAGGTTTTAAGCTACATAGAAATCCTCGAATGGATCTTAAAGCTGCTTGAAAAGATTTTGATAACTATTCATCGGGGTTTGGGGCGGGTATAAAGTCCGGGAGGTGGTTTTAAGTCACGTCAATGATCCTGTCGTGTCACCAACGCACGAAGGTCGTGACCCCAGGTGATGCCGAGAATTGAATCTCCCCACGCAATGAGGGTGAAGTCGTTTGGCTAAAGAAAGGAAAAGAACTCGAAGTTCTCGCTGATTTTTGGCTATTTCGATGACAGAATGTTGAGAACAGAAAAACGTAATCCCCAACCTACCCCTAAATGAGTGCACAATCGTATGAGCCTAACTATACTTTGAAGGTTTTGGTGGACTGAAATGCACCTACAGCTCAATACTGTTTTGGAGTGGTTAGAGATGTGACGAAATAGTGCTATAGTGATGGAGGCCCAGGTGGTCGTACTTTGTGCTCCGATTCTTTTATTATATGGAAGGATAAGCCTGATGATTTTCAGGCCAAAAAAATTTTCTCCTTTCCTGATGCAGTAAACGACGCGAAATTGGTGTCTAATGGGTATTTGACGCTGATCACGAATTTGCTATCAATTTTGCATTTAAAAGTCTCGTTAATGAGTTATGGAGTGAGTTTGGGTTGGGGAGGTTGTGTAGTATCAGAATTTGAAGCGTTATCCGACTGGTGGTTAAAGAATAGTCCTTGATTACTTTTGTAGAAACAATCCGTGAAGTTGTCGTCGTTGAAGAAGGTTTTAAGCTACATAGAAATCCTCGAATGGATCTTAAAGCTGCTTGAAAAGATTTTGATAACTATTCATCGGGGTTTGGGGCGGGGTATAAAGTCCGGGAGGTGGTTTTAAGTCACGTCAATGATCCTGTCGTGTCACCAACGCACGAAGGTCGTGACCCCAGGTGATGCCGAGAATTGAATCTCCCCACGCAATGAGGGTGAAGTCGTTTGGCTAAAGAAAGGAAAAGAACTCGAAGTTCTCGCTGATTTTTGGCTATTTCGATGACAGAATGTTGAGAACAGAAAAACGTAATCCCCCAACCTACCCCTAAATGAGTGCACAATCGTATGAGCCTAACTATACTTTGAAGGTTTTGGTGGACTGAAATGCACCTACAGCTCAATACTGTTTTGGAGTGGTTAGAGATGTGACGAAATAGTGCTATAGTGATGGAGGCCCAGGTGGTCGTACTTTGTGCTCCGATTCTTTTATTATATGGAAGGATAAGCCTGATGATTTTTCAGGCCAAAAAATTTTCTCCTTTGCTGATGCAGGAGACGACGCGAAATTGGTGTCTAATGGGTATTTGACGCGCTGATCACGAATTTGCTATCAATTTTGCATTTAAAAGTCTCGTTAATGAGTTATGGAGTGAGTTTGGGTTGGGGAGGTTGTGTAGTATCAGAATTTGAAGCGTTATCCGACTGGTGGTTAAAGAATAGTCCTTGATTACTTTTGTAGAAACAATCCGTGAAGTTGTCGTCGTTGAAGAACGTTTTAAGCTACATAGAAATCCTCGAATGGATCTTAAAGCTGCTTGAAAAGATTTTGATAACTATTCATCGGGGTTTGGGGCGGGGTATAAAGTCCGGGAGGTGGTTTTAAGTCACGTCAATGATCCTGTCGTGTCACCAACGCACGAAGGTCGTGACCCCAGGTGATGCCGATAATTGAATCTCTTCCACGCAATGAGGGTGAAGTCGTTTGGCTAAAGAAAGGAAAAAGAACTCGAAGTTCTCGCTGATTTTTTGGCTATTTCGATGACAGAATGTTGAGAACAGAAAAACGTAATCCCCAACCTACCCCTAAATGAGTGCACAATCGTATGAGCCTAACTATACTTTGAAGGTTTTGGTGGACTGAAATGCACCTACAGCTCAATACTGTTTTGGAGTGGTTAGAGATGTGACGAAATAGTGCTATAGTGATGGAGGCCCAGGTGGTCGTACTTTGTGCTCCGATTCTTTTATTATATGGAAGGATAAGCCTGATGATTTTTCAGGCCAAAAAAATTTTTCTCCTTTCCTGATGCAGTAAACGACGCGAAATTGGTGTCTAATGGGTATTTGACGCGCTGATCACGAATTTGCTATCAATTTTGCATTTAAAAGTCTCGTTAATGAGTTATGGAGTGAGTTTGGGTTGGGGAGGTTGTGTAGTATCAGAATTTGAAGCGTTATCCGACTGGTGGTTAAAGAATAGTCCTTGATTACTTTTTGTAGAAAGACTCCGTGAAGTTGTCGTCGTTGAAGAAGGTTTTTAAGCTACATAGAAATCCTCGAATGGATCTTAAAGCTGCTTGAAAAGATTTTGATAACTATTCATCGGGGTTTGGGGCGGGGTATAAAGTCCGGGAGGTGGTTTTAAGTCACGTCAATGATCCTGTCGTGTCACCAACGCACGAAGGTCGTGACCCCAGGTGATGCCGAGAATTGAATCTCCCCCACGCAATGAGGGTGAAGTCGTTTGGCTAAAGAAAGGAAAAGAACTCGAAGTTCTCGCTGACTTTTGGCTATTTCGATGACAGAATGTTGAGAACAGAAAAACGTAATCCCCCAACCTACCCCTAATTGAGTCCACAGTCGTATGAGCCTAACTATACTTTGAAGGTTTTGGTGGACTGAAATGCACCTACAGCTCAATACTGTTTTGGAGTGGTTAGAGATGTGACGAAATAGTGCTATAGTGATGGAGGCCCAGGTGGTCGTACTTTGTGCTCCGATTCTTTTATTATATGGAAGGATAAGCCTGATGATTTTTCAGGCCAAAAAAATTTTCTCCTTTCCTGATGCAGTAAACGACGCGAAATTGGTGTCTAATGGGTATTTGACGCGCTGATCACGAATTTGCTATCAATTTTGCATTTAAAGTCTCGTTAATGAGTTATGGAGTGAGTTTGGGTTGGGGAGGTTGTGTAGTATCAGAAATTGAAGGGTTATCCAACTCGTTGTTAAAGCATAGACCTTGATTACATTTGCAGCAACATTCCGTGAAGTTGTCGTCGTTGAAGAAGGTTTTAAGCTACACAGAGATCAACGAATGGATCTTAAAGCTGCTTGAACAGATCTTGATAACTATTCATCGGGGGTTGGGGCGGGGTATAAAGTTCGGGAGGTGGTCTTAAGTCACGTCAATGATACTGTCGTGTCACCAACGCGCGAAGGCCGTGACCCCAGGTGATGCCGAGAATTGAATCTCCCCACGCAATGAGGGTGAAGTCGTTTGGCTAAAGAAAGGAAAAGAACTCGAAGTTCTCGCTGATTTTTGGCTATTTCGATGACAGAATGTTGAGAACAGAAAAACGTAATCCCCAACCTACCCCTAAATGAGTGCACAATCGTATGAGCCTAACGCTATACTTTGAAGGTTTTGGTGGACTGAAATGCACCTACAGCTCAATACTGTTTTGGAGTGGTTAGAGATGTGACGAAATAGTGCTATAGTGATGGAGGCCCAGGTGGTCGTACTTTGTGCCCCGATTCTTTTATTATATGGAAGGATAAGCCTGATGATTTTTCAGGCCAAAAAATTTTCTCCTTTCCTGATGCAGTAAACGACGCGAAATTGGTGTCTCATGGGTATTTGACGCGCTGATCACGAATTTGCTATCAATTTTGCATTTAAAAGTCTCGTTAATGAGTTATGGAGTGAGTTTGGGTTGGGGAGGTTGTGTAGTATCAGAATTTGAAGCGTTATCCGACTGGTGGTTAAAGAATAGTCCTTGATTACTTTTGTAGAAACAATCCGTGAAGTTGTCGTCGTTGAAGAAGGTTTTAAGCTACATAGAAATCCTCGAATGGATCTTAAAGCTGCTTGAAAAGATTTTGATAACTATTCATCGGGGTTTGGGGCGGGAGTATAAAGTCCGGGAGGTGGTTTTAAGTCACGTCAATGATCCTGTCGTGTCACCAACGCACGAAGGTCGTGACCCCAGGTGATGCCGAGAATTGAATCTCCCCACGCAATGAGGGTGAAGTCGTTTGGCTAAAGAAAGGAAAAGAACTCAGAAGTTCTCGCTGATTTTTGGCTATTTCGATGACAGAATGTTGAGAACAGAAAAACGTAATCCCCAACCTACCCCTAAATGAGTGCACAATCGTATGGAGCCTAACTATACTTTGAAGGTTTTGGTGGACTGAAATGCACCTACAGCTCAATACTGTTTTGGAGTGGTTAGAGATGTGACGAAATAGTGCTATAGTGATGGAGGCCCAGGTGGTCGTACTTTGTGCTCCGATTCTTTTATTATATGGAAGGATAAGCCTGATGATTTTCAGGCCAAAAAAATTTTCTCCTTTCCTGATGCAGTAAACGACGCGAAATTGGTGTCTTATGGGTATTTGACGCGCTGATCACGAATTTGCTATCAATTTTGCATTTAAAAGTCTCGTTAATGAGTTATGGAGTGAGTTTGGGTTGGGGAGGTTGTGTAGTATCAGAATTTGAAGCGTTATCCGACTGGTGGTTAAAGAATAGTCCTTGATTACTTTGTAGAAACAATCCGTGAAGTTGTCGTCGTTGAAGAAGGTTTTTAAGCTACATAGAAATCCTCGAATGGATCTTAAAGCTGCTTGAAAAGATTTTGATAACTATTCATCGGGGTTTGGGGCGGGGTATAAAGTCCGGGAGGTGGTTTTAAGTCACGTCAATGATCCTGTCGTGTCACCAACGCACGAAGGTCGTGACCCCAGGTGATGCCGAGAATTGAATCTCCCCCACGCAATGAGGGTGAAGTCGTTTGGCTAAAGAAAGGAAAAGAACTCGAAGTTCTCGCTGATTTTTGGCTATTTCGATGACAGAATGTTGAGAACAGAAAAACGTAATCCCCAACCTACCCCTAAATGAGTGCACAATCGTATGAGCCTAACTATACTTTGAAGGTTTTGGTGGACTGAAATGCACCTACAGCTCAATACTGTTTTGGAGTGGTTAGAGATGTGACGAAATAGTGCTATAGTGATGGAGGCCCAGGTGGTCGTACTTTGTGCTCCGATTCTTTTATTATATGGAAGGATAAGCCTGATGATTTTTCAGGCCAAAAATTTTCTCCTTTCCTGATGCAGTAAACGACGCGAAATTGGTGTCTAATGGGTATTTGACGCGCTGATCACGAATTTGCTATCAATTTTGCATTTAAAAGTCTCGTTAATGAGTTATGGAGTGAGTTTGGGTTGGGGAGGTTGTGTAGTATCAGAATTTGAAGCGTTATCCGACTGGTGGTTAAAGAATAGTCCTTGATTACTTTGTAGAAACAATCCGTGAAGTTGTCGTCGTTGAAGAAGGTTTTAAGCTACATAGAAATCCTCGAATGGATCTTAAAGCTGCTTGAAAAGATTTTGATAACTATTCATCGGGGTTTGGGGCGGGAGTATAAAGTCCGGGAGGTGGTTTTAAGTCACGTCAATGATCCTGTCGTGTCACCAACGCACGAAGGTCGTGACCCCAGGTGATGCCGAGAATTGAATCTCCCCACGCAATGAGGGTGAAGTCGTTTGGCTAAAGAAAGGAAAGAACTCGAAGTTCTCGCTGATTTTTGGCTATTTCGATGACAGAATGTTGAGAACAGAAAAACGTAATCCCCAACCTACCCTAAATGAGTGCACAATCGTATGAGCCTAACTATACTTTGAAAGTTTTGGTGGACTGAAATGCACCTACAGCTCAATACTGTTTTGGAGTGGTTAGAGATGTGACGAAATAGTGCTATAGTGATGGAGGCCCAGGTGGGCGTACTTTGTGCTCCGATTCTTTTATTATATGGAAGGATAAGCCTGATGATTTTTCACGCCAAAAAATTTTCTCCTTTCCTGATGCAGTAAACGACGCGAAATTGGTGTCTAATGGGTATTTGACGCGCTGATCACGAATTTGCATATCAATTTTGCATTTAAAAGTCTCGTTAATGAGTTATGGAGTGAGTTTGGGTTGGGGAGGTTGTGTAGTATCAGAATTTGAAGCGTTATCCGACTGGTGGTTAAAGAATAGTCCTTGATTACTTTTGTAGAAACAATCCGTGAAGTTGTCGTCGTTGAAGAAGGTTTTTAAGCTACATAGAAATCCTCGAATGGATCTTAAAGCTGCTTGAAAAGATTTTGATAACTATTCATCGGGGTTTGGGGCGGGGTATAAAGTCCGGGAGGTGGTTTTAAGTCACGTCAATGATCCTGTCGTGTCACCAACGCACGAAGGTCGTGACCCCAGGTGATGCCGAGAATTGAATCTCCCCCACGCAATGAGGGTGAAGTCGTTTGGCTAAAGAAAGGAAAAGAACTCAAGTTCTCGCTGATTTTTTGGCTATTTCGATGACAGAATGTTGAGAACAGAAAAACGTAATCCCCCAACCTACCCCTAAATGAGTGCACAATCGTATGAGCCTAACTATACTTTGAAGGTTTTGGTGGACTGAAATGCACCTACAGCTCAATACTGTTTTGGAGTGGTTAGAGATGTGACGAAATAGTGCTATAGTGATGGAGGCCCAGGTGGTCGTACTTTGTGCTCCGATTCTTTTATTATATGGAAGGATTTCCAGCTTACTCCGTCCTCCGAAACATCAGAAATCAGCAGAAACTCTGAGTAATCCGCAAAATAGCAAAGCCAGTAACAATTGAGCTGTGACTATTCTCCAGCGAGGCCAGTCGCTCGATCTCACCGCACTCAGTAGTAACTGCCACTCCTGCTGGGTCGCGAACTTCTGTTGTTTAGTCGGTTCTGCTTCTTTCTTGGCCTTCACCATCTCGTCCAGGATCAACCATTGCTCTGACTCTTGCGGCTTCCTGCCCATTCTGAAGAACGCCAAAGCCGCAATGAAGGTCGCCATGGACCTAGCCGAGAAAGAGCAGCTCTTCTTAGCGACAAACACGGCGGTCCTGTCCAGCTCATTGCAGGTCCTCGTTTCTGGGAATTCCTGTTGCCAAGCCTCAAACTCCCCAACAGCTCTCTCGTATGCTTTCAACGTGCTGGAGGCCCTCGACGACAATAGGAGGCTCTGAATCACCTCATCCGGAGGCTCCTCCATCAGTCGGGCTTGCTCTTGCAAGAGACGCACTGATTGAAGCCGCGGGTGGTCTGGAAAACCACAATATCTGATTGTCCGAAATCAGCTCCCAACAATACAAGGAAATTTTAAAAATTTAAACGTGTCACTACCAGTGACCAAGCCTAGAATGAACCCTTAAATCGCTGCCTACCTAATTCCCGTGTGCTATCACGTCTGATACTCAGGCTATCCCGCCAAAAACCATCGATTATCCATCCCCCTACTGCGGGAAAACTCGTCCGCTGCGGTGTTCTCGCCCCGATTCGCCCTCGTCGTGAAAAGGGTAATTTATGTCTCACGTCCGATAAATCGGACTTTTCGACACAAACACCCCTTTCACTCCTCTGTCTCACTCGAGACGAGAACACCTCAGCGGCAAGGGCTTTATCGTCTAGAACGCAAAGCCGAGGGTCAAACAAAGGGTAAGGGTCGGAGCGGTAATGGACCTGTGGAGGCGTCCACAAACACAAAAATAAAGGGGAAGGAGGAGAACTCCGATGGAAAGGCACACGAAGGAATGGATGGAGGATGGAATATTTTAGTTCTTATGGGGAAAAGTACTCCATTCCTTACTTCCTCAATCCATTGACCGCCGAATCACTTTAGTGCAGAAAAAGAGCAATGCGAAGGCCAGTATGGGATCCCCAGAATGGCTCTTCCCTTAGCTTCCTTAATCATATGTAAACACGCATAAACCAGCCCGGGAGGAGGTACTACCCAGAGTAAACCTGACGACCAGAGAGAGAGATTGTCCGGATTAAGCGCATCAGTCGCTACTTGATATTCTGAGGAGGAATATGATCTCCCGACAAACTGGACAGTCTTCTTGTTTTCGGGGGAAGCAAACAAATCCAGCTGCGCTTTCCCCCATCTCTGTTGCAACAAAATTGCAATATTATCTTGTATACCCCAGTCATCGTAATCCAAAAATCTACTGGCTAGATCAGCTTCTGTATTTTCTTTTCTAGGAATCCAAATACTTTTTACAATGATATTATAATTTCTAAGCACACCTAACACATTATGCGCAATATTATGTAATAATGGAACTGAACTTCCTTTCTTCATGATGGCAACTGCGCTTTGATTGTCCACTCTAAGTTCCACTCCTGAGTCTTTCAGTAATTCCTTCCAGTTTTCAAACGCAAACTGTATAGCCAACATCTCCCGACAGGTGCTAGATTGTCCTACCATGTCCGAAGGTATGTTTTTAGATGCGAAAACCTTCCCGAAAGAAGAAAGGAGTACTGCTCCCAATCCCAAGTCCGAGGCATCGGTCAACAAAATAAAGGAAGGAAAGAAAGATTTCATATCAAATTTTCTTTTCAACTCACCACTAGTGACTCTGTCGATCCAGTAATCGACTTCGACTATTTCATCTTCGTCTAACGGTATGTGCCTATCAAGTGAGCCTTCCACAGATATAACCTTCGAGTTCAGAGCTCTACAGAATAACTGGGCTTCTTCACCTAGAATAAACCACATCGAACTAATAGTTCCCAACAACTTCATCCGCTCTCTCAGAGTGGGAGCTCTAGAGCCTCGCAGGCTCTGGAGCCGTCGCACGGCTTTAGTGATTCTCTCACTAGATATACTAACTTCTCTTTCTTTTGAATTGATGTCAAAACCGAGCCACGCACCATTGCTAACTGGTGTCAACCTGCTTTTACTCCAGGATAAAACAACTCCTGCATTCTCCAAATCTTTGCAAACTAATTTTACCGCTTTAACCACCTCTTCCTCGTCAGGACCACATATCAGACCATCATCTATATACAAAGAGATTTTGACCCCCATTTTTCTCCATTTTGCTAAAAGTGGTTTGAAAATCTTTGTGAAAATAAACGGGGCGGGGGAAAAACCAAAGGGTAGTACATTAAACACATAAAAACGCCCATTCCACGAGAAGCCGAAAAATTTTCTGTCCGCAGAATCTATGGATACGTGGTGATACCCGGACTTGAGGTCGAAGGTACACAAAAATTTTGCCCCGTTAAACATGTCCCATGCTTTGGACATATCCTCGAATTTTATCGACTCTTCAACGACAAACTTATTGAACCATGATAAATCCAATATGAGCCTGGGCTTTTTACCTTCAACGACAGAGAGAGGAGACACGATGTGTGGCTTCTCATCGACCTCTTCAACCGCACGAGTGTCTAGCAACTCTTGAATAGCACCATCGACAAAATCATTATGATCATAAGCAGAACGCCGATTAGACGGATCATCTGATTGCTGCGGCACGACATCTATAAAATTTACTTTGACACCTGATTTTACCCACTGTCTAACTAGATTAGAAATGTCTAGAGATAGCCAGAAATTAGTATGTCTTATGATCCCACCGGCTAGAAAGTCCTTAGTTTTTCTTGGGTACCCTGCAGAATGCTGCCAGATGTCCTGATTGCCCGCAATTGTAACATGATCTGAGAATGTTGGGCTGCTGCTTGAAACCCCTGACGGGAGGGCTGTAGAACTGTTGGTTTGGCGGTGGGTATTGTGCGAACTACGTTGGAGCTGGTTGCAGAGGGTGCTGGTACAACTGTGGAACTGGTTGGGGAATTGCTGGGAGCTGCGGATAAGTGAAGGAGGACATCCCTGCTCCCCCGGAGAATCCGCCCTTTTGAAAGGGCTCTTCAGATCGTCTTCTTTTCTTTTCTGGCTGCTTGGAGGAGTTCGATTTCTTGAGGTGATCCGCCACGATCTTACCGAAATCGTCCGTTTGGTCAATGACCGCTTCTACCTTCTCAAAAGTGTCCGCAAGAGTGAAAATTGAGGGATCCGTGTCGGCTCCAACCACAGTCGTTAATCTTCTTTTGAGATTCTTCTTCAAATTCTGGATCTTGTCCCTCCTAGATTCCTCTGAACCATCCGCCTCAACGTCTTCGAGTTCTTGAATCCACTTTGCTAGGAGTTCCGCTTGCGCCCGCAGTCCAGGATGGGCGAGAGTAGGCACATGGATGCGAGAAGCACTAGATCCCGCACTCTGCTTCTCCTTAAATTTCTTCTCTACCATCTCTGCAATCAACGGTCCAACTCCTTTGGCGACTTGAGTCGAAATAGAAGCCACTAGTTCCGTTCTCTCACTAGGTTGATCCTCCGACATGTCGAATTTATGTGAATTTTGATTCTTCAGGTGCACCCACTAAGAAAACAATAATCTGCAGTATTGAAGATAGATCCTACGCCACTACAGGACGAAACCACCAAAGAGAACACGAACGAAAGTGTTGTCCCACACAGGTAAAACCTTGAACAAACGCGAATAAAATAACCCGGCGACACCAATACTATACCACTATGTATGTCTATAATGAAACGACTGTTAATTCGATGATGGATCCTCCCACCAGCATAGTCACGAGCTCTTATACAAAGGACATCCAAGGAAAAAACAACCCAGACCCAAAGTGAAGATATGAAAATAAAAAACAACTTGTTCCCAAATTCGCAACAAAGATTACTCGAGTACTTGAATACTAGTAGTAATATGAATGTGTGAAAGCAATTATAATCGCGTAAACCAAGAACGATAAAATTTAAACGTGTCACTACCAGTGACCAAGCCTAGAATGAACCCTTAAATCGCTGCCTACCTAATTCCCGGGTGCTATCACGTCTGATACTCAGGCTATCCCGCCAAAAAGATATCGATTATCCATCCCCCCTACTGCGTCGTCCGCTGCGGTGTTCTCGCCCCGATTAGCCCTCGTCGTGAAAAGGGTAATCACTTTATGAGACGCAAAATACATGACCATTTCTTTCACCAATGGTAAATAGGCACATAATGCATCAAACATAAGCAAATTCCGCAAGAGGGACAGCGAATGAACGCAATAGGCCCTTGGTAACCTCTCTTTTTACAGGGGCCGAGCGCTACTGGGAATTCGAGATCAGTTGGAGTTTCGAAAGGACCCGGAGGGATAAGAACGTAGCCGGCCTTAAAGGCGCAGTCCAATCTCGGAATCGTTCTCCAGTTTATTCCCTTATCTTCGGGAAAATTTCGGGCTGATCACAATGGTGTCTTCAGAATCGCTCAGGCCCCCCTACGAGCGGAGTTATGGTCCTTCAAAGATTGTGAATTCGAACGATAAGAAATTCGTGGACGAGTTGTCTCGGGCTTGTTTTTCCTTGTCATTCGCAATCTTCGCACTGGACCAGACTCCATTATAAAGATAGATCGATTACAAAAGGGAGAACATAGATTTTGATTGAAATTCTTCGCGCGTTCCGTCTATTGAGACCGAAAACTTCAAAGTGGGCGGAGCCAATGGGTGCTGATTTGAGGGGCGTAGGGAATGGGTGGTCGATTTTTCTCGCTTATTCTGAAGAGTTGATATTCCGCGTTTGGCAGGGTTGCTACACACAACGAACGAACCATAATATCAAACTTTACCCCCGAGCTTGGACTGTGTCTTTGAAGGCATCGTCCACTCCGAAAATCATATATTATTTTGAACGACCTCAAAATTCAAAATTTTGAAGAGCATTAGTAGAGTGAATTTGCTCGAGCAGTGCTTTTGAATAACTGCAAAAGCCGATGTCTGCCAGCTAAACCGGACTTTTTACCCCAGGTGGTTTCCTCAAAATCTGCGAGTTTTTCCCCGCCGGCAAAAGAGCCTGTATCGCTCTTTGATTGGAAAAATCACTCCTCGGGTCGAGAAAGAGAACACAATTCATTTTCTGGATGAAAACATTCTCGAAAAATACAAGTGTTGTTAACGTCGTCATGATATGGGATGTTCCGCTGACGACGTAAAGTTTCTTCGTCTTGAATACACCCTTCCATGAGAAGCAACCACCTGGCTCTGGTAATTGGATAAAGCATTTCTCCGATCTTGCCTGATGGGAAAATGGGGGGCATGACGGTCAGACTACGGGTGGTCGCAGAAGCCGACTGCATCAAGCGCACCGTCTTCTGTTACTTAATGGTTCTCGTAACTTGTTTAAAATGTGTGGGGTAATACTTCCCAATCATATAAGTTCCCCAAAACAATGGGAAAGCTTTGATGGGAAACAAAACCTTGAATCCCTTGTACCCGAGTCTATTTGACTGTCGATATGGCTATATCGCGCAGCATTTGATTTCTGCCATTCAGACCTACACTTCTTATACTTCCCATGTAAGGAACGGAATGCTCGCTCCGACTGCACTACGTACTCCTTGCACCGACATACATATGTATTGAGCTTCTAATAGAGTAATCGAGCTTTTTCGGCCACTTATAATCTGCATTTCTTAAACGTCTATACTTTTTGCTCTGGCCAACTGTAAGGTTTTGAAAATTTAACGAAAGAAGCATAAATCACTTAAAAAATGTTTTTTAAAAAGTTGAATGTTTTGAAAAATTTCGTTTAGTGTACGCTGAACACCCTTTATTGATTTTTGAAAATTTTCTGTTTTCTGTTTTCTGCCCATTTTTGAAGATTTTTCTCTGTTTTCTGTTTTCTGTCAAACTAGATTATCTGTTTTCTGTTTTCTGTTTCCAAAAATATTTTTTCCGCACATCCCTGACCCCAACCCAGGTCCGCGAATGTGCTCCTCTTCTCTGCGCTCTAGACGCTCGAGCTGGGCGCCGGGCGAGAGGCATGCGGGGCAAAGAGTGTGCGGCGACGGTGGAAAATACGGATCCACGCATTTTATTTGTGAATTGTGCGCTGGCGCAATCTCGGTACGCATATGTTACAACATACGTGCACTGGGTTTGCGCCAGCGAGACTGCGCCTAGACGAGCAGATCGATTTTTGCTCGGTGTTATTGTCTCGCTGATCGCGAAAGGCATGACCCCAATTCATGTGAATATTCCGGCGAATAGTTTTCCCAGAAGATCTTGGCGCATGTGTGGAATCTAGTTGTCTGAAGTCTGTCGCAGTCTCCACCTTGTACATCTTAAATTCCTTTGTTTGACGTCGTATACGCGTAATTACCACTTGCTGCTTAAAGGCACAGGACACCCAAATAATTATTTTGCAGATTTTCTGCTCATCTTGAAGAGAGCCACTCTCTGATCACAATGGTATCTCTGAAATCGTCCAAGACCCCCTACGGACCGAGATATGGCTCCTTGAAAATGCCTGCATTTTGAGGGCGAAAATTTGGTGGACGAGTTGTCTCAGGCCTGTATTCGTCTTCATTCGTAATCGCTGCATGAGAGCAAAACAGGATGAGGAGATAGACCAGCAATGGACTGAAGAACAACGATTTGTTCGAATTCATCCATCGATCAAGCCGCTATCGAGTTCGAAAATCTGGTTGGGGGTCGGGCCTCTGGTGGTGAGCGAAGGGGGTCGGGCCCGTGGTGATCGCTTATATCTCGCTTATTTGTAGGAATTAAGATATCGCATCTGGCACGTGTTATATAGGAGGGGTCTCCTACACAAATACACGAAAATCTCAAAATTCATATCTGAGGGTGTAGTGTGCCTTTAAATAGGTTGTGTATTTTATATTATTAAGAAAACTGCTCAGAAGGCGTTGTTACTTTCGTCATCGGCCGGGTCGAAGTTTTGTCGTACGCCCATCGCATCACTACCTACTGCGGTAACACTGCCCTAGCACTTGTGCTTCGTTCCGCTCAGCATTGGCTGATATGCCATCACAACATTTGCTCAGGCAATCGCGGATGTTGGTGGCCGAAGAAAACGCCCCTTTCCTAATCAAGTTTATCGGATCTGGCTGATCGGCGGAGGTTTCGGCATGACTCATAACTGCCGAAGTTTTCGTGGTAATGTCTCATATGTGGCGGAGTTTTCGGGGCAACGTGTTGCAGTGTCTGCACTGTTACTCTCTGATACTCTCTCGTGTAGAGCGCGGAAATTGCAGTCCACAATGTATACGCTGTGAGGTGTTTGTGCTTGTCATGGTTGACATTGTTCGGGGTATCGACGCTCTGGCGGGCGTCGGTGGCAGGTTGAATCGCCAAAGCTGCCTCTTGACCTGCCACCAGAGCTGGGCAAGCGTCCCGGTTAACCTTAGGGGGGTGCATATTGGACGTTGCAGAGAGGGCAAAGGGGAGGGGTGCCTACACCGAACACAAAAAAAAACGAAGTGCATGTTCCGTCGAATTTCAAGAAAAAAAATAATACAACGTTTTCTTCTGATTTCTCATATCCTCTCCGCTTTTACAGGCGAACAATTACGGAATTCAAAAAAATTAAGACTTTGCGAACTCTGTGAAAGAAGTGAATGATCGCATCTCCCTCCTTGAGCAGTGCCTTGTTCATAAAAATCCGAGTTTTGTCCAGCTCGAATGCCGCAATCCATTGGAGACTCGGATTGCCGTGCGATATGGTGTTTGTACGCAGCTACACAGCGCAAACTAGAGTGGACGCGCACACAGTTTTAATTAAAAATGCATTTTATTACAGAACGGGGAGAAGAAAAAGAATAAAACTGTAGGAAATGGAAGAAGGCAGAAATAGGATACTTTCAACGTATCCATGTTAGGAATTTAATGTAAATGAACTAAGTTGGAGCGGGGTAGATTTTTAGACTTGATAAGGTTCATTCAAATTAACTTGATTGAAAACAACATCGAACATGAGAACTAAGAGCATTGGAAAAAAGAGGAGAATCTTACCAACACTTTAATGACAACTGATTTGATATTCAATGTGATTTAAGGACCTTAAAGCTCGCCCCGGTTTGAGGGGTTAAACCGAGACGAGATTGAAGGTCCTTAAGTAGCTTTAAAAACTGATCCTGTTGATGCTAAAGTGTTTGCCAGATTCTCCTCTTTCCCACAATATCCTTTGCTTTCATGTTTGATGCTACTTTTGATCAACTAGGTTCGTTTGAATGAACCTTTTCACAGCTAAATACTTCCCCCGCTCCAAATTTGCTTATTTGCATTCAATTTCTAAAATGGGTACATCCAAAATTGACTGCCTTTACAATCTTGCAATTCCGTCAGTTTTAATCCTTTTCTCCTCCTCGTTGAATGAATGAATACTTTATCGGTCAAATTGAGACAAATTAGTGTTAAATCACATACGAGCTGCCGACATCATAAAAAAGTAGGTGAACTTTAAATGGATTTTAGTGTTGTTAATGCACGGAGGCAATCAGTAACATGGGACAACAATAAAAAAATTGCCTAGATATGCAGCAGCCAGGTGGAAGGACGGGAGCGTGTAGGATCGGTGAAGAAGGGCAGTGCGGAGGCGACACTGCAACTCTGAAGATTTCAGAAATGTTGCGAACACTAATTTCAACAACTTACTGAAGTCTTCCGTAAGTTGTTGAAGTCGTGATCGTAAGTTGCTCAGCCTCATGCCCTAATGTGTTCGCAACATTTTCGGAACTGTTCTGTAACTCCCTAAAATGTTGATTCCAACTGTTAGTGTCTCGCCGCGATGGACTGATCGCGACGCGAACCCTTCGCCGCGGCCATTAGGTCGCGGCGCCGCAGGTTTCGCGTTGCGACAACGGGCGATCGGGGCTTGGGGTTACACCCGCGTATTAGTTACTTGCATGTGCATATATGTATTGGTAACGGCTAAAACCGATCATAGGAGCATAAAAGTGTTGAAACCTGACTGAATCACCACCCAAGGTGAGCACAGTGAACACTTAATGCAGAAATAACTGCGGTTTTCGAAAAAAAATTCTTCTCTGTTCACGCTGTTTTGGCAAGGCGTAATATTATATTCGGTCTCTCCTACTGATCCAGGCTCTTTATTGCTTCCCGTGAAACTTTTTATTTTTAGAAGTTTGCTTTTGAATAAATAGTGCAATAGCAGTAGTGAATAATCATAACTGTCGATACTCGTCCCCTTTAGAATCGCCCAATCTACAATACCCGCGCTAAGTTTTGTAAAAACGGGGAACATCTGGCAAACTTGGCAAAAAAAGCGTCCGATTCATGTATCTTTTTTGAATGAAGACTTTTTTGAATTCTGAAACCGCTATCATATTCACGGATAAAATTGCTACCTGATTATGTGACTTGTAAGCCGAAGTTGTTTTTTTAAACAAATAACAATATAATATAATATAAACTTTTTCGAATTCTGAAAACGCTATCATATTCAAAGATCAAATTGCTACATAATTGTGACTTTTGTGCCAAAGTTCTCTAACAATGTCTTGTTTTTGAAGGAAATCGTTTTTGCAATAGTTTTTCAAAAACGTCGCGCGCGGCGAGGTGCGGCGAAACTTAGAGCAGTAATTGTACAAGTAAGAGAGGAGCTATCTGTATGTTTTCTTCATAAATTAGGTGCAGGTGAGAGAATCTCAACGTCTATGCTGGTTGAGTTTTCGAAATCCTTCATTTTAGAGTCCAGGGTTTTCGCAACAAAGGTCCGACTTTTCAGGTAGTCCTCAAGCGTGTTTAATGAAGGATTTCGAAAATTCAACCAATACCAAACTCGAGACTCTCTCACCTGCACCTAATTTATGAAGAAAACATACAGATTGCTCCTCTATTACTTGTACAAATACTGCTCAAAGTTTCGCCGCACTTCGCGCGCGCGACGTTTTTGAAAAACCATTGCAAAAACTATTTTCTTCAAAAACAAACCGATTTTAGGGAATCTCGGTTTAAAAGTCGTATGGTTAGGTAGCAATTTGATCTGTGACTATGACAGCGTTTTCCAAATTCAAAAAAGTCTTCATTCAAAAAAGTTACATGCATCGCACGCTTTTTTGCCAAGTTTGCCAGATGCTCCCCGTTTTTACAAAACTTAGCGCGGGTATTGTACCTCGAATGAAAGAACATTCGGCTTCTATTCGCTTTAGATGATGACACCCACAAGGACTCGATTCCTTCAATAGAGCAAATATAACAATCTTTTCACAAACTTTGATTCTTAAAACTTTTTCTTTGTGCGATAAACTTGAGACGCCATTTTGGCTAGTTGAAAACTAAAACAAACCACTAATCAGCAATATTTATTTTGCAAAGTATTGATTTTGTTTTCAAAAACCGAAAAAAAAACTTAGGATCGGTCGTTTGATGAGGTAATAAATGATCGTGAAGATGAATTGTGCATTTTTGTTTTTACCTGTTCATAATTCCGAAAAAGAATAGAAATCTTTCAATTTTCGCAAAAAACGTGAGAAGCTAGGAACAAAAATCGTGTTACATAGTGTAATCATTCTCTACTGCTACCACATTCTTTATTCAAATGCAAATTTCTACAGAGAACAAAATTTACGGGCAGTGATAAGGAGCTTTGTTCAAAGGGCGAAATCGAGTTCTATATCACGCCTTGTCAAAATAACTAAATAGATAGGGAAATTCTTTTTCAAGAAACCTCAGTTAATCTAGCATCAACTTTGTAAAAATTAACCCATCTCAATCACCAACAGCTGTTATAAACTGTGACTTGGAACATTATTGTTTCATCGTACATATATTCTTCATTCAGATGCTAACCATTTGTTCCCATTTGAATTAACACAGTCGCAGGAGAGCAGAAGTTTGCTTAGAAGTGTGATTTCTACGGTATTACGCAGCATTCTGTAGAACATACAATTCACATCTTCTCCATCCGCTGACGTGGACCGCGGCTACTTTGGCAATAAACCTTGGCTGTAGCTGTGAGCACGGCTCTCTGTTCCTCTTATATTCTAAGACTGCTCCATCATCTTTTTCCAAAAAGGGATTTTGTGGCAGTGAAGAACAACTTCGATCTTTTACTAATGCCGTTGTTTTATCACTTGGAAACATCGTTAGTCCGCCACAAAGAGAAGGTCGTGGAAAACTACTCGAAACCTTTTTGCAAAGCATGAAAGCTTACAATATCGCCCGAAAACTTCTTTGTAAAACCAAAATAGTCATAAGGTAGAAGAATTGTATTGTAGTAACTCTAATCTTCATGCGATTTTTTTTTGATAAAGATATTCAGATTGTCTATCTAATATAAAACAATATCATCGGTTAATAACTATATCAAAAGTATAATATAATATCATCAGTTAGAAAAACACCACATAGTTTTCCAATAAAGTTTTTGCTGTTATTCTTTTCATGTGCTAGATTATCGATCCCAAAATCATTTTGGGTGGCCATAACACTCAGGGAGCGCATTTTTAGAGTCTCATTGATGATCTCAGCTAGCCCCAATCTAGAGATTATGCCTAAGAATTGAGTCATTTTGAGAGCGCACGATGTCTTAGGTACTTAGCACGGGTTCCAGAAGGGATTCTTATTTTGCTATCCTTTTTTAGTCCTGGATTTCTTTAATTTTTTCACGTTCACCTGAACGGAAAAAGCATAAATGGGATAGAGCATATATAATGTGGCCACAAGTCCAACGAGGCAGTCCAATATGACTTTACCTCTCCAGCCGCGAAGCGGCTGGAGAAGTTAGGTTCTACCTACACCTTGTGATCACTTAGAATTTTTTGCTAATAGTTTTGTATATTTGAGATTTCTGTTAATCAAGTGCCACAAAACCGTCAAAATCCGACTTCTGAACACGCTGCTTGATTTTTTTTACTCGTGCTTGCTACTTCTCCTCGAAATTAGCGCAAACAATAACAGATTTCTAGCAAGAAATTTGATAAGCAGTGAAAAAAATATGAGAACGGATGTGTAACACACGAGCACAGTGAAAAGTGGAAAACGATGAAACTGATCAATAAAGGAAGAGGTTGCAAAAGCTATTTGTAACTAACAATAACTAAACTGCAAGTTTCTGTAAGCTCATAAGGCTCATCGAAACATGATTTTAGCATTTTAACCTGCTCGTAACATTATCGAAAACTTCAGAGAAGTCGTGGGCGAGGCGACCCCGGATACCGGCTTAGTCGTTCTGTAATAAAATACATTTTTTATTAATATTGTGTGCGCGTCCACCACCGTGTGCGCTGTGTAGCTGTGTACAAACACAATATCGCACCGCAGGGATCGCGGCGTTCTAGGTGAGTGAAACTCGGGTTTTCCAATCCTGAAATGGTTTCACAACACAAAATAGTTCTGATCTCAACATCAGAACAATCAAACACATATTAACCAAACCTTCATAGGTTCATGAAAACATTCGATAGAAAACATTAATCATTGCAACAATAGTAATGTCGGCATGGATCCTAAAGAGACATTGCGTTCACCATTTAAGGTTGGCGCAAACTCGGTGCCATATGCTATAACATAGGTGAACCGAGTTTGTGCCAACCCTCAATGGGGAACGCAAAGTTCCTTCAGGATCCATGCCGATTATAGTTCGGTTGTTGTTTGTTATTGTTAAATTGTTTTGAAATGAAAATTGTTTTATCTTTTGTCATAACTTACCGTCTTACTAACAAATTTCATCATGGGATTGTTTTGAAGTTTAGAAAATACATCTTTTTTGTTGACATTTTCGGAATTTTCTCTATTCAGTGGTTTTTTATACTCTTGTTTATCAACATCAGGATGTCAAAATCATGGCTGTTGGGTTCGACTTCTCGGAAAACGACCGATTTCGATTTCCCAAAGTGGGGTGCCTTAAAAGTACCGAGCTAAGGGGGGTGCATATTCAAAATCGCCATACCGGGACGTGTGCTCAGCCCTGTCTGCCACTGACGCCCGCCATTGCAGGGGCCGGATTCATCAACGATAAAACCACGTTTCAAGAGTAAAGGTAGTAGCGAGAGAGTGGCATAGATCATTGAAAAGTGCAGAGAGTTCGAGGTAAAATATTCCCTAAAACCGCAGTTTCATCTTTGATGAATCCGGCCCCCAGGAGTGGTAGGTGGTGGGAAGTGATCAGGCGAAACTTTCGGTGTAAACACGTGGCTGTGACGTCACACTGAGTGGTCGGTGGGAGGTGATTAGGCAGAGCTCCCGCTGTGAACGGTTCAACTGTGACGTGGCATTGTAGGATCGGTGGGAGGTTGACACTCGAAGTTTTCGGCATGAATAGGGGAGTTTTCGGGCTTCGCCCGCCCCTTTTTTTTCGTTTCGAGCGGCAGCACGCTACCTGATCAACTCCTCTCAACCGGCCACCGACCCCCGCGAGTGTGTGAGTGGAGCTCGTAGCTCTCAGAGAGCGGAATCTTTGTCGGAATTACAAATGCTTTACATTCTCACACACTCGCGGGGGTCGGTGGCCGGTTGAGAGGAGTTGAACAGGTAGCGTGCTGCCGCTCGGAACGAAAAAAGGGGCGGGCAAGGCCCGAAAACTCCCCCATTCATGCCGGAAACTTCGCGTGTCAACCTCCCACCGACCCTACAATGCCACGTCACAGTTGACCCTTTCACACCGAGAGCTCTGCCTAATCACCTCCCACCGACCACTTAAAGTGACGTCACACCCACGTGTTTACACCGAAAGTTTTACCTGATCACCTCCCACCGACCACCACCTACCACTCCTGCAGTCGCTGGCGTCGGTCGCAGGTCGAGAGGCAGCATTGGCGAATCAACCTGCCACCGACGCCCGCCAGAGCGTCGATATCCCAAACAATGCCAACAACGACAAGCACAAACACCTCACATTTAAGGGCAGCGTATACATTGTGGGCTGCCATTTACGCGCTCTGCACGAGAGAGCATCAGAGAAAAACAGTGCAGACACTGCAACACGTCGACCCGAAATCTCCGCCACATATGAGACATTACCACGAAAACTTCGGCAGTTATGAGTCATGCCGAAACCTCCGCCGATCAGCCAGATCCGATCAATTTGACTGGGAAAGGGGCGTTTTAACCGGCCACCGACCCCGCGTTTGCCTGAATTACAGTTAGCATTTAAATTCTCGAAACGCACTTTATTTAGCTCAGTAAGCTGGGCAAAACAGCAAAATTCCAGCGTCGGATAAAAGTGCGGACTCATCATGCGCGGCAAATAGTTGCACTCGAGGATTATTTCGCTCTGGAACAGGTTCAAATGCGCACAGAAATTCAATCAGAATCGAACACGTACTGTTTTTGCACGTTGACGGCGGTGAGAGCGGCTATGTGCGGATGCTCGCGGTACGACCGCCTAGCATTCACTGAACATTGAAGGTCTCATCGAACCCGGGGAGCATAAGTTTCATATTTCATTACAACTGTCTTCTGCTCGAATACCCAAGCTTGAGGCATTTTCGGCAATTTCCTCAGTCAGGGTAGTGGCGAAGTACCTCCTTGTTTTGGTGCTAGGCATTCTCGCACTGAGCCCGTTTCTTTTCCAAGCGTACCAATCGCGCAACCTTTTAGGGTTGACCGCACTCAATGAAATAGTTCGATGAGGCGTTTCGTTTCAGTTCCCGCATTCGGTGTTATGGTTTCTCGGGTATTTTCCGCAGATGTTCGAGGGAGAGGACCCGGTGGATTAGGGAGAACTGCCCAAGCAAATATGACGTTGCTGCATTGGATACATCACGTTTCAAAAGTATAGATGCCCTTCCCCCCATATAAGCCGTTTTCGCGGCTAGATCGAAATTTTCACAGGCTTATATTATAATTGCCACTGAGCTCGCTCTGCCGGAAAACTTTAGTGTATAACATTCCAGTCATTAGAGAAAAAAAGTACACTTCTTTCATCGAAGCGCAAAGTACGCTGTTTCAAAAGTATAGACACACTTTCTGAAACGGAAGGGGAACTCCTCGAAAGAATTATTTGGCATAGATGCACCCCCCCCCCTCCATATAAGCCGTTTTTGCGGCTGGATCAAGTTTTTCATAGACTTATAATTGCCACAATGAAGAGGTGTTTACAAACCACTCTTCAAATGCCTTGCGTTAACTGCCTCTCTTAGATTTAGCGAGTCGGATTTCATGCGGTGAGTCGAGTGTGTTTGATCAGCCTGAGAATCTGTGAGCAACTCTGTCCTTCTTCAAGGGAAGCCGTCAGGCACCGGTGCTATTCGGATTCCGACGGAGGGAGAACTGGAGAAGCAGGTTGCGCAGACGGTCCGCGGTGTAAGTCGACTTTTTTCAAATTGAGGAAGACGACCAGTGGTACTCCAGATAATTTTTCGACTTCTACCATTACGAGTCTGGAATGGCGGTCGACAGAAGAAAACATTGGTCGTTGTCGCCTCCAACCTGACGCACACCCTGCTGACTCGCCAGTAGGAGCTGGCGTGCTGCCCATTACGAAGATCATGGCGGCAGATTTGTTTAAAGCGGGCACTATTTCCTGAGCCCGTGCTGGAGCATTTTTGTGAAGATTTAGTGTTCAGGTGAAATCCTAGTATGAGCAGAAGGTGTTTGCATCAGAATAGCACTGATGCCTGCCGGCTTCCGTAGAAAAACGACAGAGTTGCTCACCGATTCTCAGGGTGGCCATACCCACTCTACTCACCGCTTGTAATTGAACTCGCTACCACTAGGAGAGGCGGCTAACGCGAGGCATGTAAAGTGCGAGTTACAAACACTTCTTCCCAATCGCATGACCCTTCAGCCAGATAACCCTTTCGAGGAAGTTAGGGGTTTCCTCCCACATTTGAAAGTGTTACTATACTTTTACTATACTTTTGAAACAGCCTATTTTGCGGTCTGATGACAAAACTTACGTACTTTTTGACTCTACGACTGAAATGTTGCACACTAGGATTTGACTGCAAGGCGGTAATCATAGAAAATTTGGTCCAGCCTCAGTAACGGCTGATTTATGTTTGCGTCTGTACTTTTGAAACACGCTGTAGAAGCAGTTACAGCCCGACAAGCAGCACTGACTAGGGACTGCTTTAAACTTCCCGTGGAGATTTGGAAATCCATGTTGTCGTTCCTGTGGGTCTCTGCCAGTATATAGAAAATCCGTGCTTGAAATTCCCTAAATTGCCGCGGGTATTCGAAAAAATGGCATTTTCGTTGCTCAGACATTGGGACGGGTGAAGCGCGGGGGAAAAAAGGGGTGCCGGTGCAAGCGCGGGAGTTATTGCAGGGCGGAGTCATTTTCTCGGTGCAAAGGCGGGGGATGATTGAATGCCCGCGCCACTCCCGTTGAACCGCGGGGCTGTTTACTGCAGAATACACATCTAATTTCACGTCTTCAGATGTCAATTTGTTACCCAACTGCTAGCTGAAATTCTTCCTTGTTTTGCTGTTCTCATGATTTTCTCGTACTCGTACCGATTTTAATGAAAATTACTCATGTAAGAAGTAGCAGCGTTTCTCCTTTAACGATTGCTGATGTGAGTCATCCAATCATGCTATCATAATCTGAAAATTTTAGCATTTTGTAACTTCTGAACTTGCGTCATCACTTCTTTTTTGAAAATGTTTTCCTACTATATCCAATCCTTTTTACTGAATCTCGATTCTGGTAGGTTGGACGGGCGAAGATCGCCACGCCGCGCTTTCATCCCTTTCAGCTGGAAGCAATGCCTGGAGGAAGCACCTGCTGAACGCAGCCCAAAGAGTTCTGTAAGGTCCCTTCATGCGATTGCATGCGCTCACAAAATTTCTTATCAGTGTTAGTGGCATGATAACTGCTCGATTTTTTTTTACTATTATGCTAGTTTCAGGCAAGAGGTGCGATACGACTACGACACGGATCGAAACCGGATAAGGTAGGCTCTACCAAGACTGTAAAAATATATGAGTTGCCTCGTAAACCGAAAATGACGCTGAATAATTGTTGATACCTTAGCGCACTACGATGTGAGCTTTCACGTCGAATGAAGCCGAATAAGGCGTCCAATGAAGGAAGCTGCACCTCCAGTCCACCCGATCTACAAACTCTGCAATCACGCCTCTTGATAACATAATCCTCTTGTTCGTCGCTATTTTCATTCTGCTGTCGATACAGCTTCCAATAATTTTTCTTCGGTATTTAAATTCTTCCGGTATTTCGCTGTCACACAAGGCTTTTTGCCCATGTTTTTGCTTTTTTTCTCTGCTGAATGCCTTATGTAAGTAGATTGTTGTTAATAACTGATTGGTTTGGGTATTTTTGCTCAAGAAGCAAAGCGAGTTTACGGAGATTTATATTCTGTTAAATCATTTCAGTGCAATTTCGATTTCCTAATAGAATACAGTCCTATTAGATCTCTCATAGAATTATTATAGTGATCTACTCATAGAAAATATATCTCGTCATAGAATTATAATCGTCTATTTGGTAATTGAGTTGTTGTTAATAAACTTGTGGGTTTTGTCTGGAAAGATTCATAAATAATAAATGAAAAGATCGAATACTTCTCAACTAGGTAGCATTTTTGTTTCTCTCTATGAATTCAATTCAGCGTTTTTGGACAAAATTTGTAGTTATTATCAAAGTCTCAAGAAACGAAAGCAGATAATGCTATTAATAAGCATTTTAAAACGGCAAAACTTGTTAGGAGTAATAAAGTATGACTGAATATGGGTTAGAAGTACCCATAAGTGCTTCAAATAAGCAGATCATTAATTAAAACGAGCGAACGGTCCAGCTGCAGTAGGTGGAATACCCGGTTGCACCGCGGGAGTAATGTCGGCTGCATGGCGGGGGTTGCACGGATGTATGGCGGGGGTGGTGTCAGTGCGAAGGCGGGGGAAACCCGAGACAAAGGCAATGTGTCTGGTTCCACCCACCGACATTGCCCCGCGCTGCACCCGTCCCAGTGTCTGAGTGCTTCAAAAAAGGTAAAGGTAAAATGTCATCAGGGAATTTTTGAGGTGTTGAGAGAATTTTTTTCCGGATTCGGCTCAAAACTTGCATCTGGGGGTTACTTAGGGCGCTGAACCCAAATCCGGGGTCTATTCCTCGCCTGACTTGGGGTTACGGTAGGTGACGGTAGGCAAAATGCCTTTTAGTTGGCCTTACTCACCTTAAAATTTCGAAAATCGAAAAATGAATCTCAAATTCGTGTTCAGCGTTCGAAGTAACACCCACATTGAAATTTTGAGTCAAATCTGAGACTTTGACCGAGCTACCGTAAATCGACCGTAATCTACCGTAACCTATCGAAAATCGATAAAAGGGTCGCGGATTCGTGTTACGCAGGCCGAATGACCCCTACGTACGAGTTTTGAAGCGATTTGATCGTAGCATTCTCGAAATCGTTAAAAGTCGCATTTTGTCAGCAACGTTTCCCCCATTTTGAAGCTTCCAACCAACTCAGGTGGAGTTTTTCAAATATTGACAAATGGGCCTCAGATTCGTGATCAGCACCCAAAACAACCCCTAGAAACAAGTTGTCAGTCCAATTCGAGCCAATTTTTTTGAACATCCTGAAAATTGCCATTTGTGTACCACTTTTATCTACGCAATGCTATGAAAATGCCCACTTTTGGAAATCTCCTGTAAATGTCGGGGGCATTTAGGTGATTTGGAAAACGGATTATCAATGTTGTGTCCCATACCTACAACTATCAGCACATGGTTTTATAAAAGCCCACCGGAAATGTAAAGCAAGCCCTAGTGAGGGTGGTCGAGTCGAAACAGGCAGCACAGAAATTGGGATGATCTAGCATTCTAAGCGTGAATAGATTACAGGCACACATCTCCTGCTGTCCACCAGATGGTCTCGCTCCAATGTGCTATTCACGTGCTTAATAGGTGTACAAGGCATGTCCTGTCATCGATAGCTCAGATGGTTCCTCGGCTTTTGATGGGATATCCCATGACCTACTGCGAGGGAGGCTCCCTCACCATGAGCGTGGGGCATTAATACTTGAATGCCCGGGTTTCGGAAGTTAAGGTAGTTTTTTGGGGGAAAATAGCTGTGGTGCGCGGGATTCGTAGTCCGATGGTGAGCGTAAGCGATTTCAACTCATCACTGCCTTATAAAAATGACGTTTTGCTTCACAAAATCATTTTTGGGAGGGACCGCCCTCACGGACAAGATAGGCTTTGGTTGTGGGGTAAGATGTGCGGCGTGAGTACTATATACTCCAACCCTCTCTCTGCGCCCCCGCCCCCCGCCCCACCAGAGGATCCCCTCAGACCCTGCTGATGGGTACAACGTTGATCATTTCCCATTCCTATAAGGTTACGGTTAGTTTCTATCATATTCACAAAGCGCAATAATTGGGATGTCGAAAACTTGTGCAACAATTTCAATTGATCTGAGCTGTTCTTCAATGATTTCCCGTAAGTGAATAGTTCAGGCTTGAAATCTTGGATAACCAAGTGAATTACCTTCCATTCACGCATGAGGCATTTGATAACAACTTGGATAAGTGTAGAAATCACAGTGAGTTTTGTTTGCTCTGTTCTTTACAAATATTTTTGTACACTTGGTTGTTCTCATTTTTTCGTAATCTTTAAAAAAATATGGATATGTAGAGCGTTTTACCAGGGGTCAAATGCCGTGACTCATCCAGAGTTATCTTGCATTATCCGCCTAACGATGCAAGCACTTTCATTCATGCCAACTATGTGTTTGGTGGACCATTATTCAATAAATTCATCGTGACGCAGGCTCCAATGGAGAACACAATAGGTTGACTCTTATACCCTTGTTTGACTTTGAATTTTGATCGTTTGTGTTTTCAGGCGATTTCTGGCGGATGGTGTGGCAAGAGAAGGCATCATACATTTTCATGCTTATAGGAAGGAAGGAGGAGGATCGTTGTGCCGAATATTGGCCGCGGTTTGTCTTGTATTGGACTGGACCGTATTATTTCTATTACGTCATTAAGAAAACAAAAAACATCCCAAATGGGCATCTAGGACAGAACATGGAAAAAGACAATGGCTCTGGACGGCGAGAAAGAACAGTTGAACGTTCCGGAGGGCGAGGAAGAACAGTTGAATTTGCAAAAAAATGAATGGAATCCATGCACATATGTATCTTCATTTATTTGAGTCGAAGAAAGTGTAAAATACTAGCGAGGCCTTGGCAGTCCTTGCGGCGTTCGAGTCCTGAATAGTCCAGCGCAAAATATTCCCGTCCCGCCGCCAATCTCAGGTGTTCACAGCTTTGTAGTGCGCTTTTTTCATTTCGGGTTTTCAATCCTTGCCACTAGTCCCAGCCAGGCTCTATTGAGCGGCTGTTGAAGGTGAAATTCAGCAAGCACGGGAAATAAATTTAGGGACGCAGTGCGCGTCAAAATTATATGACATATCCTGAATTTCGCTTTTCTGGATGGCGCATTAGCTTAGGCGCTATTTGTACTCTTCAAAGCCAGCGCGGCACGAGCGTGACTCTCGGGAGTGACGTTAGAGTATGAATACTTACTAAATGCGTCACTCACGCGCTTGCGAGGACTATGAATACTCCAGCGGCGAGTCCATGGCGGAGCGGGAAAAGTAGGACCAAACTGGCGAATTCTGTACACACGTTCACTACCACGGTAACAGGGGATAGTACTGCAATTAATCATTATGAAACGGAATGAAATTGATGATGGGTTAATAATGAAAATGATGAAAAAGTCGTTGCGGTCGTCGCCGCCTTGGCGGAGCGCGCGTCAGGCGCGTGCCGCGCGGGCGTGGCGTGAGGCCATTCATGCTCCAACGCCATGCCTGCGCGTCGCGCCCGCGACGTGCTGGCGTTGAGGAGTATGAAGAGCGTCTCAACAGAAAAACCGCTATTGCCAATCGACATTTGCTTCTTTCTTGGCCGATTTCCACAACATCGAATAGTTAAAGGTAGTTTTCACGACGAATATCACACCCGTGTTCTACCCAAAAATGGTGTTGTTTTGTCGCGAGGAAACTAACAGCGTAGAAAAACGTTAACAATAAGCTAAAATAACGGTTCCTAACGTTCAGGGCTTGGACGAGCTTACTGGCCCTGCTAGTTTCCGCAAAGCTCAGCATGCAAGCGCTAATAACGAAATGTGCGCGAAATAGCGGCGTCACAAGCTCGTTCGAATGGGAGGCGGAACGGGATAAGCAGGCACACCGGGATCAGGGGTGTGCGGAAATTTTCAAAAATATTTCAGAAAACAGAAAATCGAGTTTGTCAGAAAACAGAAAACAGAAAGGCCAAGACGGCCAAAAAACAGAAACAAAAAAAATTCAGAAAAAAATTTGGTTGCGTTTGAACTTTTTTTTCAAATGAAAAGAGTGTAATTCTGAACGCCCTTGTTATACCTGTAATACAATATCTACGACACTGCACGAATGACCAATAAGACTTTGATAGTAGCAATGATACGTTAATGACTGGTAGATCATCATCAAAGACACTTTTCTTGGAGTTTTAGCCGAGAAATAGTCCACCAGGCTTTACGGGGGTAACTGATGTGCTATTTCTCGGACACATCTTGGTTGTTTCTCGGATATTACGCGGCTTAGATCATTTTGTTTACGAAATAGCCTAGAAGTAGCCGAGTAGTAACCGAGAAGGGGTCTGCAGGGTTGCAGAGATTGGCGAGTGGTCGCCGAGCGCCAGCCTTGACGCGGCGACAAAAATGTTCTGAAACATTATCGTCGCGGCGTCGGTTTCCGCTCGCTGGCAGTGATTTAGTGCCCTCGCGGCGTCAATACACTCCTCGGTGCCCCCTCATCGCCCTTCACGTTGCGTTGGTCACCATCGTCGTCGAATGTAATCGATAATACATCACACAGTACTGTTCGTCGCTGCGAGCAACGCCGCGACGTCAACTCTGCGGATCCCTAGAAATAACCAAGACGTAACAAGCACACCGACACGCGACGCGGCCTTCATCGGCTTGCCGAGCAGCCACCAGGGCCTCCAGCGGTTGGGTGCTAGCAGCAACTGCTGCTAACAGCGAAGGGTTGAATTCGACGTCTGTCCTGCGATGCCACCCCTATTGTGCCGAAGTACTACTTTACGAGTACGTGGGCAGGCTTCGCCACAAAATCGATTTCTTAGTTCTTTTCATGAGAATGCCGGTTTGGTCATCACAGAAACGAGAAAAAAAGAAAAGTGGCAGGGAAAAAGCACAAAAACAAGTTAGAACGGCTGTTTGGTGGGTGTGCGCCCGCCCCCAACTAACAAAATTCTCATGAATGCTGGTTTTTCCGTTTGACACCCATGCTTTTGCGGAAGCGGGAAATGCCGCGGAAAATCATTAGGAAAATGAGAAATCAGGGGTGCGTTCCAAGAATGTTCGCAAGACGGCGTGGGAGAGCAAAAGGCCTTTCCATGGTCAGGTTTGCTTCCCATGGCTACGAATCATAACTGTAAAACGCGGCCGTGTCTACGTTCCCATGGACGCGTTTTGCCATAGGAATGATCTTGGAATGCACCCCAGATGTCTGGTACCGTTATCAAACATCTGATTTCTCATTTTCTTCGGATAATCCGCGATATTCGCCGGTTCGCAAAAGTATGAATGCGGTGTAAGAGCAAGACGAAAGGCGGCAAAACCAGCATTCATAAAAATATAGTCAATTGTGGACAGGCTGACAACCAGCAATATCCTGTTCCTGAGCGTTTTCCTCCAACTTTTCATTTACTCAGGTAAAACTGGTTGTCGAGAATCGGGCGAAAAGTTGTCCTGCAGGCGTACGAATGCAGGACAACTTTTGCAGACTCTAGAGAAGTGTGGACAACTTAACGCCGAATTCTCGACAACCTCTCGACCAGCTCCCGCCAACTTCCTGCCTGACTCTCGAAATTCAACACACAGTTATACACATGTACAACATATGTACATACCGAAAATTGGGGCTCCTGCCCAACCGATGATCACAGCTGTCGGTGATGCCCACGGAAACGGCTTCACAGAATTTTCTGTGGCGAATTCCCGACTTGGCTCGCTTCATGGACGTTCGGGAGAGGCAATCTGTGCATCGTATATGCTGTGGGTCTACAAAATCTTTCAGCATGGGCCGCTATTGACCTTGCCCAGCACCAGTGCGCTATCGGTATAGCAGTCTTCGGAATTACTGAAGACGGTGAAAGTTTGAGCAGAGAGTAAATCGACCACGCTGGACTCAAATATCCTACTCTCGTTTCTCCTAGTTTTACAAAATTGTCGATTTCCGGGACGACCACATCTGAGAAAGGTGTGAGCCATAATACTGTAGCGGTGTTCAACCTCCATCTCAGGCGGTGAAAGTTTGTATAGAGAGTAAATCGACCACGTTGGACTCAAATATCCTACTCTCGTGGCTCTTAGTTTTCAGAATTGTCGACTTCCGGGGGGATCACACCTGCAGCCAGCGGCCAAACTGCTGGCTGCAGGTGTGGACCCACCAGAAGTCCACTTACTGTACACCAGCATAATGCTAAACAACTATTGCAAGGTTTAGAGTAGCATATTTCGGTCAGAACTGAACCACTAGAGATTTATCCGAATTTCATGGCGAACCCTGTCTTTAAAGGCACAGAACACCCAAAGAAATAATTTTCAGATTTCATTCTTATCTTGGAGAGAGTCACATGCTGATCGCAGTGGTATCTCTGAAATCGTCCAAGACCCCCTTTGAACAGAGTTATGGCTCTTCAAAGATGCCTAGATTTTGAGGGTAAAAAATTGGTGGACGAGTTGTCTCAGGCCTGTATTTCTCTTCATACGCAATCATCGCGTGAGAGAAAGCCAGGATAAGGAGACAGTCCGGTAATAGACTGAAGAACGACAGCTCGTTGGAATTCATCCATCAATCGGGCCGCTATCGAGTTCGAAAATCTGTTAGGGGGTCGGGCCTGTGGTGGTGAGCGAAGGGGGTCGGGCCTGTGGTGGTCGCCTATATCTCGCTTATTAGGAGAAAATAAGATCTGGCCTTTGGCACGTGTTATACAGGAAGGGTCTTCTACACATTTACATGAAAATCTCAAAATTCATATATGAGGGTGTACTGTGCCTTTAACAGTAATCACAAAATCGAGCACAATTAAGAGCAAAGCGCCGTAAATTACTAAATAAGCTGCAATAAGTTTGCACTGTTCCACGGAGCTGGTTTCCGTTGATTTTTTTTCTGATTTTCGCCAATTTCTCAGAAAACAGAAACAAAATGGCCGAAACGGCCAGAAAACAGAAATTTCCGCACACCCCTGATCGGGATAACTTTCTAAGCAGTTTTTATTGATTTTTGGTCCGTTCTCCCTGATTCTTATACCCGATCCGCTCCAGCGTCTGCCAACTTAGTGTTTCACACTGAAACCTCGAGAACGAGATTTATCGTGGACACTGCCTCCAACTTGGTTGACCGTCACCTTGACAGTGGTGACCGCCGTAGTTTACAGGTCCATAAAAGTTAGTCCGGAGAGGTAAGCAGTCAAGCCCACGACTCTGGTTGAGCGTTTTAAATCAGGCGTCGAGTCCAGTTTTGAAAAAAAGCTCCGAAAATTTTAAATGAATTTTGGAAAACATCTGAAATTTGGAACGAATTCCCAAAGAAAAAATCCGATATTTCCAACATTTTTCGCAAAGAAACATCTGAAATTCGTTCAGTGTCGAAACTCCGAAATTTCGAAAGTTTTTCGGTTTTCCTTCGTTCGAAACTGTTCCGAAATTGTATTCTCAGATATGATTCTGATCGAAACATAAAGACTGAGGAAATTTGCAAAAAAGGCTGGAGGATGTGATGCGAGACCTTGTTTTACGCTCAGGTGTACGCGGCATTGAGTTAGCATCGGCCTGGATCCTGAAGAGACTTTGCGTTCCCTATTGGAGGTTGGCGCAAACGCGGTGCACCTATGTTTTAGCATATGGCACCGAGTTTGCGCCAACCTTCAACGGTGAACGCGAAGTCTCTTCACGTTCCATGCCGACGTTAGGTTTTTAGCCGAGTCCAATAAGCTGGTTTATGTGCGGCTTTGAAGAATCGGCTCATTTGTTCTACTGATTATTTCGGATAATAACTTAGCATCCTTTTTCTTAACCTAAGCGGTTTCCTCGATGGACCACATTTCAGAAGGCCGGAATCAAATGCGATGGATGTTCACGGGCTGCATATTTACAATGTTGGAATATCGTCTTCTCGTGACCCTGTATTTCGTGTGACTTATATTCGGATTCTTGATGACCATGGTGAAGAGGTTTGTGCGGATGTTTTCTACAAAAAGATGAAGTTCTTTCACTGAAATTATTCGCCTAGTGATTCAAAAATGGAATTTTGACGTTTTTCTGAATATGTTGAAATGGATACCGGAAAATAGACTTGTAGTCATAGTTTCAGTGCAGAGCGGCTTGTTCGGTTTAACTTTTAGGTGATCATCCATGAGCAGTTCAGCTGTGGGGTACACAGTTGCCAGCGTTGATTGTCAATCGAAAAGAATCACTGCTCCCGTGTGGCTCCGTACACTTCCTGCTTTCCAACTGTGATAAAGTTTGTCCCAGTGGCACCTCAACCATGTTGGTCAACTTTATGGGTCAGACACATTAACGAATCTAAGCAGGTGTTAGTGGTCTGGGAAATCTTTCGAACTAGCGTTAAGTTTAATGCATGGCAGGTACAATGCCGCTCGTAGGATTTGCTCAGAAGGCGCGCATGGACGTGTTTTCGCGTGTTTTTTGTCATTCTCTCATAACTTGCTTCGAAGTCAGCTTTAAGCGAAACTGTTGTGATATTTGTGATCCTGGAGTTGAGGGCAACCCAAGAGTATGACCCTTGTTGGGGTTTCGTTTTGAATAACGAAATTCGGCTGGCAGCGAGTTCTGTAAGTGCAGTTCCATGAGGAAGGGCGCGCCCTTTTCTGTCTGTGTTTCCCTGTGTCTAGCCGGAACGGCAGCGTTTGGGGATTTTCAGAGTTCCAACGCGGCGCGATGTCATGATTCATATGTGCATTGATCTCATCGCGCCGCGCTGCGACGGAACTCTAAAATAGGCCTCTGGTACCCTCCGCGTCAAACGCATCTTTTCTTCATGCGGTTCACTTCCCTGTTCGCACACTCTTTCTCTCAAAATTCTTGTCGGGATTCTTCGGGAATGTGGGCTCTATACACACAGAGATAACCTTAAGTCGTTTTCGCTTGTTCTCCGCCCAAGTGGAGCCGAATCCGTAGAAACCAAACCACTTCAGCCGCGAAGCGGACGACTAAATGTTATACATCAATATTATGGAGCGTCGAGGCCTCGCGCTATTATATATTTTTTGAAATTAGCAGTGTATGTAGATGTGATATATGTACAATACCCACCCTAAGTTTCGGTAAAAAGGCGAAAAAACGCGCAAAATCGTTTTTTTCATCTTTTCATCATAACTGGCTTCAAAGTGGATGTTTTTCAAACTTGAAGACATCTTTGGAATCAGCAATGATCACTCTTTCTTTTTGATATATACATGCATATAGGGTTGACACAATCAATCAATTGAGAAGTGGGACAATATTAACTGCTGAAATGTATGACTGCACCTACTCTGGTCTATTCGACTTGTTTTTGATTCAGATTCTTTTATTTTACAGAACTAACTTCTTTTAGATTTTTTAAATTTAATTACATTTCACTTCTGGGTATTATTAATTAACTATTATCTTGATACCTTGATACCTTGATGGTCCATCCTCATCGGCGGTCTTCTCGATGTGGACCACATTCGCTCCAGGTTTCCCTAGAAAGAGCAACAGTCATCCAGTATGGTGAGCCTTTTTGTTTGAATGACTTGTTGACAGTGTCCGCCCAACGCGTCGCAGGCCGTCCTAGTGTTCTTTTGACATGACGCGGGTACCAGTATGTGATCCTGGTACTCCACCTATCGTCGACTCTTCGTAGCACATGTCCTGCCCATGTGTGCTTTGCAGAATCAATATGGGATACTGCGTCTCGTATGCCAGACTGCTCTCGAAGTTCGCGGCTGTTCAGTCCTTCTTGCCATTGCTTCCGTCGATTCGTTCCCAACAGGAGCCTCTCCAATGTTCTGTGCGTTGCTCTCAGAGCAACAGAAGTCCCCTTGTTGTGGGCCCACGTCTCAGTACCATAACACAATGCAGGTAGCACAGTAGAGTCAAATAAGTGAGCACGCAACTTGCTATCCTGGATGTCGCTGGTCACTTCTCGAATTGCGCACATCGCTGCCCACGCTGCTCTTCTTCGTCGGTCAATCTCTTTGGACAGGTCGTTTTTCATATTGATCTCTCGTCCTAGGTACACATAGCTATCAACTCGATCCACTTCGCATTCTTCCAGGTAGATTGGTCCGTTGTCGCACCACTGGTTTGCCATCGTCTGAGTCTTCCCCATGTTCATTGCCAAACCAATCGCGCTGCCTACGCTATTCAATTCCGTCAGCATTTCGTTCATCTCCTGAGTACTGCCACTGATGAGCACAATATCGTCTGCGAACCTTAGATTGGACAGCTTCTTTCCATCGATGTTCAAGCCTTTCTCTTCCCAATAAAGTTTGCTCATTGCATGCTGTAGGGCAGTCGTGAAGAGCTTCGGTGATATTGTGTCACCTTGCCGGACTCCTTTCTCGATCGGAATGCGCAGCTTCCTCTAGAGTAACTGTACCGTTGTTGATGTTCCCGCGTTGCACAGCTCCGGAACGTTCATATATGCAGAATCCACTCCGGCATGTAACAAGGCGTTTAGAACAGCGTTTGTCCCCGCTGAGTCGAATGCTTTTTTGTAATCCACGAACGTCAGGCTGAATGGCATCGTTCAATCAATTGGGACACAGTGTGGATGTGGTCCATGCAACAGAAACCCTTCCTGAATCCTGCTTGTTCTACAGGCTGGTAAGCGTCATCGTGGCCTCCAAACGAATGAGGATTATCTTGATGAAGACCTTATATGGGATCGATAGCAGGGCGATAGGACGGTAATTCCCGATATCCTCCTTGTCTCCCTTCTTGAAGATCAGAACCGTCTTCGAGCATTTCCACTGATCTGGTATGGATCTGGCTTCAATATAGGAGTTGAAATGTCCCGCAAGTATTTTACACGTGGCTTCACCTCCCGCTCTAAGCAAATCCGCGGATATACCATTAGGGGCAGGAGCTGTTCCTTTCTTCAGCAACCACAAGGCATTAGCGACCTCGGATGAGAGAATAGGTGGCACTGGGTCCTCTGTAGGAGAGGGACATCTAGGAACCGGCGTAGTTGAGCGATAAAGATCTGTGTAGAATTCAGCAACAATGCGTTCAATATCCGCTCTTGCAGTTCTGGGCGTTCCATGTTTGTCCCTCAGACACGATGTTACGTTACGATAATCCGTAACATCATTTCGACATCTTTTGAGACTCCTCCTTCGAGCGGCGGTCGAAATCAACTTCATCCTGCGGTGCTCTGTGAGGGATTCCTTTACTGCTATACGACAAGCCTTGTTGATGATGGTCTTCTCCAAATGCGCTGCGGATGGTAAGAAGTTCTCGAGCTTTGGAATTTAGTATTTCCTCTTCTGGCTGTTGAGCTACCATTGCAGCTTATCCACATTGGAGCAGACTTTTGGCGAGCTCCTCGGAGTCCGTCGTAGGATTATCGACCAGTCTCCAAGGGTAGTCATTAACTGCTGCACCCATTGCAGCCTGGTTGTACTGAGGGAAGCGAACAGGTGCGGGACGATGTCTATCCCTTTTGAAGACTCGTTTGTTGAGACGGGTCTTTGCCCGAAGTAGTCTGTGATCAGACCCGAAATCGAAGGACGGCACCACGCTGGTATCCATCAAACTCCACTTCCGATTAGTCAGAACATGATCCAGCTCCAAATGCGTTAACCCATTGGGGCTTTCCCATGTCCATCGTCTGTGCATTTTCTTTTCAAACAGCGAGTTTCCGTGAAAAGGGTTGCATGATGACATCAGATCTAGAGCGCGATAGCCATTGCTGTTTCTGTTCCCGTCACCATGTGGACCAAGTCTCCAGTTACCGTCGCTTCTGTTGCCCAAAATGGCATTGAACTCACCGCAAACAAACTTGTAGTAAGACTTCTCCTTCCTGATTGCCGCTTCCAGTTCAGTGTAGAAACCGTCCTTCACCTCGTCTTCCGCTACATCGGTAGAAGCATAACAGTTCACGACGGAGATGATGGCCTTGTGTTCGGTCCTCAATCGCAGGATTGCTATACGGGGGCCCAAAACTTCGTGGGAGTGGACTATGTGCTGAAGTCCTGGATGAACGAGGAACCCGACTCCTCCAATATTCTTCGCAGTGACCTTTTGTCCCATTATTATCAGCTCTCCTTTATCAGTCTTCCTCGTGTACGGTTCTTTGACCTTCGTCTCCTGCAAGCAGACGACATCGTATTTGATTCTTCTGGACTGATGAAGGAGAATTCTGAGATCTGTGTCGGACGCAGCTGTTCGGCAATTGTACGTGCATATGTTTAGACACTTTCCGCGTTGGGTGTGGGGTTTTCCAATGACGCCCCGTCCGAATCCTCGTCCGTCCTCGGTAGAGGCATCTCCGGGCGTCGTGGGAGAGCATATCCGATTTCGGGTCGGTTTCATATTATTAGCGAATTTAAAAGCCAGGTTGGTGGTCTAGTTACTCCCAGAATGCAGAGCCGGTGCTATCGGGAGCCGCCCGTTCTCACATTAGATAAACTAATGCTACGGCGAACTGCGTGACCGTTTGTG
This sequence comes from Aplectana chamaeleonis, assembly GCA_029168955.1. Taxonomy (NCBI): domain Eukaryota; kingdom Metazoa; phylum Nematoda; class Chromadorea; order Rhabditida; family Cosmocercidae; genus Aplectana; species Aplectana chamaeleonis. The sequence continues at coordinate 327,983 of JAPDOI010000037.1, read as the reverse complement.
CCGTTGGCCATTTCACGAGACGAATCTTGGTCATCAATGTTCACCCCTTCACCGCGATGATGTGACACATAAAGGGGAATTAGCTATTCATTTAGTTATTTGTTTAATATTTTCTGATGTTGTCTGTAACATTCTTTTTTATTTACTCTACTTTTTTAAGAATTTTAAATGAAATTTGAATACATACACAATTCAATTTCATTTATATTATTATTGCTTTATTAAAAAAATGGTTTCGCTCACAACGTTGAATAATTATTCGGATATCAATTGTTTAGCTCTACCCCCCAGACAAACAATTGAAAACGGGAAAAACCTCGAACCTAGACAATGGAGGAGGTAGTTCGTGCTTCAGTTATTTGTATCAATAATGCGGCCGCGCATCGATTAATCTCCTAAGGGGTCGTTTATACTCCCGCCGCCGAGCGGCGCGTCACAGTGCATTTCTGCAATATTGATCGCGCGACGCCGCGTGATCAATATTGTAGGATTGCTTTTCGCCGGGCCGCTCGGCGGCAGAGGTATAAACGACGCCTAAGCAAAAGATCGTGCTCAACCAAATGACTTTGATTCCTCGATCTTTAACAAAAATAACATCCAAAACTGGACCAGATGAATACCACCGTAATCGAACAAGCCTGTGCAGATTCTACTGTGCTTCTCTGGGCCAAATTTCGGTCCGCACTTGCGTCTCAACACGCTTTGCGGCCGCACGCTCCCGAGTCGGAAGAATTCCCAGCGCCGCAGCCACCGATCTGTTGACTCTAGGTGGGTTTTGGAAACTGGAAACTTGAAAAAAAAATTGAGAAAACTGTATAAAAAAGTCACATCGAGTCGGCTTTGGCGCTGGAAACTGGACCGATACGAGCGCGTGCGGGCGCAAGGCGTGTCGAGACGCATTTGCGGACCGAAATTTGGCCCAGAGAAGCACAGTAACTATGCCCCTCACAAGGGACCAGGATATGCGAAATTTCGATTTCCAATTGGATTCAGCCTTCCGAATTCCGAAAAATGCCCCAAAAATAGGGAAAAGAATCGAAAATAATTAAAAAAGAGATGAAGAGCAGTTACTTGGTTGAGCCAGACCTTTCGTTTCGGAGATTGATCAATGCGATGACGCGCCCTGACTCTCCAGTCCATCCTCGCTGCGCGAATTCAATCCACTTCGGGGAACTGATTTCGAGCAAGGAGTGCGTCAGATCGTCGAGAGAAAGGTAGTGAGATGAGTGGAAAGAGTGGAGATACGGGGAAGCTGGAAGGGGACCGTCGCCAGAACGAAGGTCATACAAGATTAGGCAAGGTTAAAAGTAAATCTTGATTGTTTCCCAGGTATAGAGACAGTTTCGAAGTCAGCAATACGACAAGAATCGATTGTTTATGTTTCTCAGGTTGGAGTCTCATCAAATCTGAAGAATTCCAACTTCTTGGGAGGGCGAAATGTGTCATAACTACTTCAAGAAATAACTTTTTTCTTGAACTTGAAAACATTTTTGAAATAAGGGCGACGAATTACAGAAATTTCGATTATTGATACAAATAACTGAAGCACGAACTACCTCCTCCACTGTTGAGGCTCGAGGTTTTTACCGTTTCGAATTGTTTGTCTGAGGGTAGAGCTAAAACGATCGGTACCCGAAGAATTATTTTCTGTCTTTAGCGAAACAATTTTTGAAATAAAGCAATAATAATATGAATGAAACTGAATTGTGTACCTAAGTATTCAAATTATAGTGACAATTCATACAAAAATAGAGTAAATAAAAAAGAATGTTGCAGAAAACACCAAAAAATATTAAACAAGTAACTAAATGATTAGCTAATAAATAACACCCAGAGGTGAAATGGAATTAAATTTTAAAAAATGAAAAAGAAATAAAATTTGTAGAATAAAAAATCCAAATTAAAAACAAAGTTGAATAGACTAGAGTAGACACAGTCACACATTTCAGCATTTCAGATTGTCCCACTTCTCACTCGATTGATTGTGTCAACCCTATATGCCTTGTTTGAGAGTAAGCCATGTATAGATCAAAAAGAAAGAATGATCGATGCTGATTCCATGGATGTCTTCAAGTTTGAAAAGCATCCACTTTAAAGCGAGTTATGACCAAAAGACGAAAAAAGCGATTTTCCGCGTTTTTTTTGCCTTTTTACCAATACTTAGGGTGGGTATTGTAGCTATGAGCAGTGTAATGCATAGTATTTGAAGTTTTTACTAATATAAGATGACACTGGATTGCCCTCGATCGTTCATTACATACTAGAAAAGGATTGAAATGGGATTGAGCGCTACACGCCATTGCATTCGAAGTGGTCGATATTGTTTCTTGCAATCTAGGTTTCGTTTAGGGAGCGGTATTTACTTCACCACGCTGCTGATCAGTGTTAGGCGGCGTTCAGAGTTTTCGCGAGGCGAAGCGATGGCACATGCCAGTGCGACGCGAAAATCGCGTCGAGCAGGTACTCAAGTGTGAACGTAGCGCAAACGCTGGGCGACTACGCGTAATTGCGTACACAATCTCTCGTATACAAGCAACGACATTTTCGTAGCAGTACCAACAGATTTTTCGTGTTTATTTGAGTGCAAGTGATCCTACGCACATATACTTATTTTATTGCTTTCGTTGTAAGATTTGATTGTGGTAAAGTCAGCATACACGCTCGTAAACTTGGTTGGGATAACAACGTCAATCGAACCGTGTGGCTTACACTATACTGCTTACGCATTTTGAAGCATCAGAAACGACCCACAATGCCGATAGAGGAGTAGCAAATTTGGCCTCGCCCGTATTTTCACGCCCCCTGTATTTGCCCTTTTCCTCCATTGCAGGGTTGCTGTGTCATCTTCGCCGTCAGTGACGTGTGTGGTTCACTTGTTAGGCAATCTACCAACAGTTCCGACGGTGAATATGACCCAGCAGCCTTGCGTTGGAGGAAAAGAGCAAATACAGGTGCGTGAAAATACGGGCGGGGCCAAACTTGCTACTCCTGTAAAGGCATTGTGGGTCGTTTTTGACGCTTCAAAATGCGTAGGCGTTGTAATCTGAGCCATACCATTCTAATCCCATAGTTATCTCAATTACGTTTACGAGCGTGTATGCTGCCTTTAACGAAAAACCACCGAATAAAAGCAGTAACAAGTTTGCTAACGCGTGACGTCCATCGCGTCGCGTTGTATTGCATTGCAAGCCGACGCGATGGACGTTGCGTGAAGGCAAATTGGGCGTCATTTCGAATGTATCGCGCCTCTTCGTTGTGAACACCCAGCGACGTCGCGACGCGACATCGCTTGATTGATATTTAGGCTGATTATAACATCGCGCCGCGACTGAACTCTGAACGCCGCTTTCGGGCCGTTGCTGCGCTTTTGCGCAGCCGACGCGAAACTGTCTCGGTATTGTTCGGAATAGCGGTGCCGGCGCGCACAAGCACGCACTTCCGATGATTGCGATGCCGTTGCGACAATTTACTGGCTGGGTCCCGGTTCGCTGTACTATTCCGGCACGATCAATGCAATTTTTTCAGGAAAGCGCGTTCGTTGCTTGCATAACATCGACTCTTCTATACAACCCCCACTATAATCCTTGAAAATTTGACAATACCAAGGGTAACGACATATGCCCCCCTCCTCACCACCCTTAATATCTCATGCGAGACAGGTTTGATTTTCTTGCAGAAAGGCAAATAGGTCCAAATTATCGAATTTTTTTGAGAAACTACCAAATCAGTCGGATTTAGCTACAGTTTTCTGCTTTAGATGCTGAAATTTACTGCAACGTGACTTTTCAGCACCGTGTCGAACATTGGCAAGCTGATATGAATAACTCCAGTAATCTGAACTCACCTCTAACCATTCTTCGGGTTGCTCGCAACAGTTCCCGTCCTGTAATTATTCATGACTGCCTTGGTTGGTGCTTTATTTGTAATATTTCAGGTTTCAGGCTGTTCAGCCTTTTTGAGACATATTATTGGTTTTCACGACTTATCGTTTGCAGGTATTTCACGCTCAGCATGTGTGGTGGCAACCGAATTAGCAATCTGTAACATTATCAAAGGTCCTACTTACAAGGTGACAATAGAGAGTGCCCGTACAATGAAAGTGTCTAGAACGCATATTTGGAAAGAGTTGCAAAGTTAGGCCATTGTTATACTAATAAATTGCGACAGTGACAGGTTCTGTCAACTGTTACGAATCGTGTAGGGACCAAACCAGCATAGCACAATAGAAATTTGCTGTCGTAGGAAGACTGCGTCGGGGCCAGCGACAGCGACCTAGCCAAATCGAGTATCGTGCCGAGAGTTTCTTGGCCCTAAGCAACAACGACCGCTGATCCTCAGGTCCGTTTTGGGGTATAACAATGGCCACGGTGTCTCTTCGTCTTCTATGATCCCGTCTATTCGTCCCAGGTAACTGCGCATTGCGGCTGCTTCGCGTGTGAACGCTTCTCACGGGGGCGCGGCAGGAGCTTCCCATATCTAACTTTAGCTTAGCTTCCAAAAGTCGACTTGTGGGAAAAGAGGAACCAGACAGATCTGTTATCTTGATTTTTTTCATCTTTCACAGCACCAACGACGGCTTGAGAAGTAGATCCTGATCTTGAAGACACTTTACATTCACTAGAATACTGAAGCGATATCTCAATAGTGAAAGAGGTCGATAAGTTGTAAAAAGTTTTTGAAACTCTTATGCACAAATGCGCAAATCCACTTGTCTGTGGACCATTGAATATCATTCCTATCATCGACTTATGTATATGTCAATCTAATCTTCTCAAGCTCATGTTTGTCAGGTATAAAAATTGGGGTTCAAAGTTGTGGCGTAGGTGCGAAAATTCTTTTCAGCTCTTCCCAATATGCGTATTCGATCCAGAATCCCTTATGGCTTAATCGGTTCTGAAAGCTTACAGCATGTAGAACCTCCTTCTGAAGGAACTCACTTGAAAATAACAAGTTTTCAAAAACTCCGTTTTCAACTAAATTCGTACCAGTTAATTGACGTTTTCAGATCTGTGTTTGAAACTGCTGAATACTTCTCTGAATTGGGTCATGAGAGTTTTCTCAGTTGGTCCTTTTGGTAAGGGTACACCCACCCATCAAACATGTTTATAAACTGCTTCTCGTATTTGGCTCAAACCCTTATTTGGGGTTATTCGGGGTCCTGAACACGAAATCGAGGTTCATTTATCAATTTTCGAAACAAAAAGGTTTAGCTCTTTCTTCAGTCTCTTACCGTTAGCTTTACCTCGAAACTTCTTTGTAGACATTATTTGGAGCGCTCGTCGCGAATCTGAGATCGATTTATCGATTTTGGATACAGAGATAGATTACTCTCTAGCCGGATTTCCCCACGGCGACTATCTGAAGGCGAATCAAATAAATCGAAAACATTGCCAGAGATACTAGAAGAAGGCCTGCACTGTCGGGAGGACATACAAAGGCAGCTCTGGCGCTCACTACCAAGACGGATCTTGGCAGTTAAATTG